>CM045916.1:2390961-2746428 GCA_025169955.1 Salix arbutifolia | reverse complement strand
ACAGTGAAAGGTGGGTTAGGCTCCATTAAAGACCAAATGAAGGCTGAACAAGATAAGAGTGACTTGATGGCCCTTGAGGTCTTGGCCTACCAGGGACAGGGACAGGGACAGGGACTTGTTTTGCACCTGGGTTTCGAGGCTCTCTATGCATGCCTGTCATCCTGTGTTAATTACTTTATTTGTTTCCCAGACTTGTAGGTGTTTAATAGGTTTGGGGATTCTCCGGTTATAAAAGAAAAGAAAAAGATAAGAGTTGATGATCGGAATTGACAACAAAGCATAGGAACTTTGTGGTAATCACGGTTTTCCGATACAGCCGAAAGATTAACGAAGGATGAACTTGAAAATATCGGATTAACATTGTTTTGGGCTTACCCTCTTGAACATTAACGGAACCGACAATTCTTACCACGCACTTGGGAGAAAACAGCAAAAACCAAAACTTCGATCACGAACAGACTTTCTAATTGCAAGTATTTTGCGTAGATGAGTGAAAGAGAGACGAATAAAAGCACCTGTGAATCTAAACTCGATTCACAAGCACTTTACACTGGAAAAAAGTTGATCCAAATTGGAATTCGAATACCCAACAGTGAGAGGAAATACAGCAATGGTTACATAGTCACCCAATGGGCTAACAATTTCAAACACCTTAGTCCGCTACCCCTAGTGATGGTCCAAATGGCTAATTCAAACAAAGCCCGTATGCTTTATTTTTCTGCAGAAAAAAATCGAGAAAGAAATTCAGACCCAACAAAAAATAAATAAGAAATACCAATATGAGCCCATCCGAGTATATAAAAACTTTAATGTTGAATGGTGATAATTAATTAAAAAAAGAAAAAAACTCGATTAAACTAAGTGTAACTCAGAAGTTTCATGATAATGAATATAAGATTGAGATAACCTCGTAAAAATAAAAACAATTAAAAAAAACCATATGAAAAATAAAGGGAAGGAAACTTGAATCTCATTTTTCAATACAATAAATGTTGAATTGTGAAATTAAAAAAACACAGCCTCAGCCACTCCGACGTTTAATGGACAGCATCATCCGATGAAGTGTATATCCTTAAAATTGACTGCACAATATTAAAACAAACACGTGTGAATATATAAATGTTAATGTGACGAAACACGTGGTTAATATTCTCCATTGCATTGCTCTCGGATTTGCTGAAAAAATCGAATGGAAGTGGTGCGTAGAGAAACTCGGTCAAACTCTCTTTTAAATCACCACGAACCTTAGCATCACTGTTTTTTCTCTTTTAAATGTTTTTCAATTCAAAAAAACGTGAAGATGAGGGAGTGATTTACAGAGCTGGGCTTTCCACTAACAGTAAGTTCTTGAGAGGTTTTTCCAGGGCCATTACATTTCTAAATAGAGACTTTAAGGCTAGATTGAGCTTCTTAAACGGACACAAGTCGTTGCTGCACCCCAGCTCGGATCGCTTGTTTTTCACTCTCAAGGCAAAAATTGCTAGCAGGAACAAAAGAAAAAAACAAAACAAAGAGAAAGATCGACAGGAGAGATAAAGAAAAAGGCATTAAAATGCATTTTAGGACTTAGAATTGGTAGGAGAAGGACAATAATAACTCGCGATGAAATCTCTTTCATATGTTTTCTGATCATTTTTTTTTGAAAAGACAATAGTATTAAGTGTAACGTTCATAGATATAATTTATCTATAAACTGGTCTCTTTTCTCCATACACTATATGCATGTATAGTTTGAAATAAAAGAGATGTTTTATTTATATATTTATTTAGGGGAAATAAATATTTTGTGTTAAAATATATTGATATGTTAATAAAAGAGATTGTCTGTACTACCACAGTGGAATGACAGTTCAAGAAGCCATCGGTTTTCTTGGATAAATGCTGTGCCGTGATTTGTTCAAGGCTACGAATGATTCTTTAAAGAATCATTTTATTTAAAAACTTAAACTGTTAAGTGAGAAATTCAAAATACAATTTATATTATTCGCTATGACTGCGCTATTGAACAATACTGTGTCATCTTATTCCCCAATAGTGAAATGCCATGCTCTTCCTAGCGGATTTCTATGACTCTGTAAGTTATGGATACTTGTCTTGGCGTTACACAGTTCACAAGACCTTGAGTTGATGAACAACAAAGATATTAACAAAGGCATTCTTTCCCTACATTCTCTGTTATTTTCTTTTCTGACAACATGAAATTGAGCTGTGCTCGTCAAGCTATCACTCCAACGAAAAACAAAACAAGTAGCAATAGGGATGAAGATGAAGAGGTGTAGCTTAATAGAATTTCTTGACAGCCACCATGATTGCTAGAAATATTAGCAAGAAAGATGGTGGCGAAACATGGGATGACATGGATGATGAGGGGAACAGCACTGGTCGGATCCCTTCAGTTGTTTGTGGGGCTTCTACTTCCTCTGGTGGGGATGCTGGTGTTAATGGTAGAGTCATTTCAGATTCCGGTGCTGGTGTTAATGGTAGAGTCATTTCAGATTCCGGTGCTGGAGCAAGCGCTACTGCTTTGGAAACTGCCAAAAGCAACTTGGTAAGTATATAACTCTCAACACAGATATTATCTTACTGGTACAGAAACATTCAAGTTTTAGGCGTCACCGATAGATTTTTTTTTTTCAAAATCCAAGAGCAGGGGTTACCTCGTTGGCTTGAAGGAGCAGCAGCAGGAGCAGCTGGAGGTGGAAGACTTGGCCCTAGCAAGACGGGACCTACCAATATTCCAGTGAAACAAATAGTTTAGCCAAGCTGAGAGTATTTGTATCAGGTTCACAAATAACATATATAGTTTATGTTCTAGTTAAGAATCGTAAAGGATCCATAAATTTTCAATTACCTGGTGCTGGCAGAGGGGTCCCAGATGCTGTAAAATGCAATGTAATTATCATCAGAAAGCTTAACACACATTGACAGAACCGAAAAGATTCTCAGCAGGCAGAGTTTAAGTCCTACCTTTGCACTGTACCGGCACGCTACAAGCGCGGGGGAGAGAGATGGCCAGAGTACGGTTAATCGGTAGCTGAACCGGAACATTGGCTGTTAGTAGTAGACAAGCACAGTCCATACCAGTGCTCATCAGTGACCTGAATGAACCGCAACAACTAGCAGTTGGTGGTGAGCCATTGGTGCTTCCAGTTATAAAATTAATACAGGGGGTGAAGCTTGATATCATTGACATGGTGCACGGTGTACTAATTTGCCCATTCACTGAAATTACTATCAGGGTCGATAATGCCGCCATCAATTTGATCACCTTGAGCCCTTCCATTAGTGGTTTTAAATGAGCTGCAAATCTAGTTGATTAGAAGAGTACAGAGAAGAACTGAGTTATTTGAGTTGAGATGAGAAAATCATTTATAGCAAATCATTTATAGATTGGTGGGGGCAAAAGAATTGGAGGGAAATAACCAGTAGTTTTGAAATGGATTCTGGAGTTCAACAACTATAGCAAATTTTCCATGGTTGAAGGAAACTTTTTATTTACTTCCTCCTCGAGTCTTTAGACCTCAAAGACAAGAATTCGAGTTAGGTATGTTAGGCATGCCAGTCCTAGTTTTAAATCCGTTATTTATATATGAATTATACCACTGCCAGCCAATGGTAGATTTATCATTTGTCTCTGCTTTTAACTCAGTTTAGAAGGCAACCTCAACTTGATGGTCTTACTTGCAGCGCCTAACAAGATGTATGGCGAGCCGGTTATGCTCGAAAAGAGGTCAAACGTTTCAAGGACTGATGGATGTTTCAGTCGAAGCTTCATCCAAACTATTCATCGGGGACCATAACATTGAGATTGTTTTGTTTTTTTAAGAAAAATAGGAAAATTAGAACCTTCCCTTTTGTGAGTACTCTAGGTCTTGTAATGAGTAAACATGGTACAGCTGAGCAGAACATTAAAATATATCCCGAGGACAAATGAAAACTTGCCATCTTTATGCCGAGCCCTTTGATTTCGCTGAAGTTGGTCACCCAAATACACTAATAAGCTTGTCTCTATTCCACAAGCTTTCCTGTATAAATCCATTTCCTTTCTTTTGCCTCTCACTCAAAATCCCAACCAAATATTTGACTAATACTACCAGATCATTTCAGGCATCCAAAAACTTGCAACTGCAGTCAATGGCTTCAAGTGGGGCTCGTGTTGGTCTAGTCCTGCTCCTTGTAGCCATAACATGTGGTGGAGCCATGGCTCAATCAAGCTGCACCAATACTCTCATGAGCCTGGCCCCGTGCCTGAACTACATTACAGGAAATTCAACGAGTCCATCATCTTCCTGTTGCTCACAGCTAGGCAATGTTGTCCAAACATCACCACAATGCCTTTGCTTACTACTCAATAACAGTGGTGCCTCTTTTTAGAGAATAATATAAATCATATTCTGGGGCCTCACCTAGAAGCTTAAGCTTTTAGGTGAGATGGTTCCTTAACATGGTATCAGAGCCTTATTGACCCAGCGGTCATGAGTTCAAATCTCACCACCCTCATTCTATTTGATAAAAATCAAACACAAGACAATATGAGCCTGTGTGCAAGTTTCAAGCCCAAAGGGCTTTCACTTGAGGGGGTGTGTTAGAGAATAATATAAATCATATTTTGGGGCCTCACCTAGAAGCTTAAGCTTTTAGGTGAGATGGTTCCTTAACACCTCTTTGGGTATCAACGTAAACCAGACTCTTGCTCTGAATCTCCCCGGCTCTTGTAAAGTGCAAACTCCACTGATGAGCCAGTGCCAAGGTAATCCAAATTCTTAACTCTTGGTTGCCAGTGTTATAAGCAAGGTAGTGCTAGATTCATACTGACCTGACTTTACCGTGGTAAAACAGCTGCCACTGCACCCACAGCTTCTGCAACTCCGCCATTAAGCTCACCAGCCAGTTCACCTGCGGATTCATCTTATCAGAATCAAGCATTCCTTCAGCTTCAGGTATGTTCAGGAAATGCCAATCCTGCAATCCTTGCAAGCTTAGCTGGATAATTACTTGATTGCTATGGATTAATAAAGAGTTGAAATTTGATCTGTGATCATATGGATAGGATGAAATGTAATTTTGGCATGAACCAAAATTCATACGGCTGACAAAAATTAAACAAGTACATGCATGAAAGCACCAGCATAACCAATTTCTATTTATAAATGTTAATAGGAACGAATTCTGAGGTCAGCTCTTAATTGATAAATGCAGGAACTGGAACTGGAACTGGCTCTAAAACAGTCCCGTCATCTACTGGATCATCTGGTGGAAGTATTGTCAAAGCACCTCTTCATTTTGTGCTCTTCGTTATCTTTGCGGCATGCTGTGCTTCAACTGTGACCAAATTCTGAGCCCCAGAAGTGGTTTGTGAAATTATACTACGAAATTTTCCAGAGTGATTTGTGCCCTTTTGCATCATTGATTATGATTGCCAGATCCCATTTAATTTTAAACTATTCTGTCAAGGATGATTCTTGTTATCACTTGTACAGTGTGATTGTATTATTTGTTTGGTTTCTTCCAAAAACCATTGTCAATTCTTCAAAGTCCAAATTTCTTAGCTCTTGAAGATGAGAACCTCTGATAAGGAATGGTCAATCCCAGGAAAAATCCTCCTCAGCTATCATGAGAAAGTTCACATCACGGAAACCTATAAATAGTTCGGTGCAGTTTAAACTTTAGATTACCAATTTTGTTATGCTTCCATTCTAGTTCCAGAGGATGAAGCATGTGAATCTTCTTCCGCCAGCAGATTGCTGTGAAATAACGATTTTTTCACAGAGTTGGATCGACAAATTATAGGAAGTCATAAGAATTGTGTGGAAATATGATCATAGTGAGCAAAAATGAGCATCAACAGGAGAAAACGTAAATAAAACAACTCCCTAGTGATTGGAACACCTGATTTTGCAATAAACTTTCCAAATACAGAGTGACAGAGCTTGAAATTTCTGCAGGTGTCAAAAGCAAGTCCAATATAAGCATCATTACTTATAAAACTCAATCCTCTACACCTTCCATTGCTTTATTCTGCTATCATCTTACGTAAAAACACCACACTTCTATTTCCTATAACTCTTCTCCTCCATGGCCGGCCACTTAAGCTATTTTCTCCTTCCTCAGCACATTTTTTTCTTTCTAGTAACACATTTTGAACTCAACTTCATCATCAACAATCACAATAAAACCCAATTAATTTGCACAAGGCCATCAGTGGTATAAATCCTAACTTCCTCACAAATTAGAAATTTTTAAGTGCCATACCAAAAAGATAATTAACTATGAAATTGTTACATAAAAACAACTTAAACTCGATTCAAGGATTTTTGTGTTGCCCTAATTACTATTCTTTTGCTTCCTCCTTAAACTCTCATTTTCTCTCACTAAAACCCCACTTTGATTTCTAAATTCTTTTGTTCTCTCTTTTCTCTCTGTTTCTCGAAGAATCCTGCTAAAATCACTAATCCTTATCCATTTTCAAGCCTTTCTTTGCCTTTTTTTTCTTTCTCTAAAATCGCTTTTGAAAAAATTAAAAAAAAATAATTAATTTTTATTTTAAGTTAAAATATTTTGATATTTTATATCATTTTAATTTTAATACACTAATATTAAATTATTTAAAAAAAAACAATTTTAATATATTTATAAATAAAAATTTCTTTAAAAAATAACATGAAACACACCGTAAAACAGTCACCAAAGCTTCTCTTCTTCCTCTCCTTGTCCTCTATGACCAGCTGTCTTTGCTGGAATAAAAGGCTGATTTTTTTTTTATAACCGCAATGCCCCTCCTTGTAATTTAAACACTTAAATTTGGTTATTCTTTTCCGATTCTTTATATATTATTGTAACCTAATTAATATATTATGTATTATATCTACAATATTTTATTATTATAAATAATCTAAAAAAATCATTTTAAAAAAATAAATATCAAATAAACTCTTAACCAGCAAAGGGTAGGAAGTTCTTTTCACTTTCCAGTCACTGCAATCACTCGACACCTCATAATATCAGCCGCCTCATTTTCGACTTGAAAGCTTGTCTATCTTAGAGGATTCCATTTGTAACATGTAGAATTTGCCAGACCAAATTATAACCCAAGGAAGAAAACTTGATCATACTGTCTCTCATCTCGAGTTAAATTACAAAATCTTGCCCTAAAGCTGGAGAAAGTGTGGCATCTGCATTAAAAAAAATGACGAAATCTTATGTTACAGGATCTCTGTTCCCAGCGACCGTGGACAAATATCTTTCCTTCAAGCTCTGAACCAACCACGTTTTGTTCCTCCCCTCTTGTATCATACCCGAGGAAGAAATTGAAGAGACATCAATTCATAGCTCATACCCACAGGTCATATGCATGAGATTTACTCACAACCTTTTCAAGTTTGGTTAGTTTTTCAAAATGAGTTAAGGATGTTTTTTTCAAGAGAAAATACATCATAAGCTCACAGTAATTGAACCCAATTTCTCGGACATTAGTTTCAGCATTTGATTGTCTTCAATTTATATGCTCCTGGATCAGCACCCTCCTATCAGTTTGCATTGCTTACTGGATTTTGTCCTGAATTTCTTGTGGGCTTCAGTTGAATGTAAACAATATCGGAGCAAGTGTGACCTTCTTCAGTTCCCATCTGATTGGATGCACAGCACATATTGTGTCCTTGATCTTTCGGACAAAGTAGCCTGGGTCTCGTATTCAAAGCTGGTGGTGTAACTATCGTAAAATTCGCAACCGTATAAGTGTACTGATCGGGACAATTATATTCGTACGTAAGTATATAGTATATAGGGTACGTACGTGACAATCTGTAACCAGGTAAAAATATGTACTAGAATATATGGTATGTACGTAATTGGCGTTTATGTACGTGATTGTTGGGATTAATTAATGTACGTAAATATTTTGGAAAAATAATTTTAGATGAATTAATTAGTAAATCCTTTGTATATGTAATAAGTATAAATTATAGTATGTAAAATGATGATAGCTAAAAATAACAATAATAATAATAATAAAACAATATATATACCTAAATGAATTGCCTTGAAATCCATCACAATTTAAGCCTAATTTAACTTTGCATTTCACCATAACACATTGACACATGGCATAAGCATGAAATGTAAAAGATATTTAAGGAAAGCAAATATGTGGGAGAAGGAGTCATTTTGTTATACATCCCGTAAGTTTACAAAAAGAAAAAAAAAAGAGTGAAAGAGAAAGGAAAAAGGGAAGAAGAAGAAGGGAAAAGAAAGGAAAAAGCTAAAAAGATTTTAGGGAAAACTTAATCTAAAGTAAGTAGGTTTCATTTTATTTTTGTTTGTTTATGCTTTCCATTTTTATGAGTTGTTTAATTAATTTCAAATGTGATTATGATGGTTTTGTAATGATTTTGACTCTTGATGTTGATGATGGATGGTTAAGCATGCATGATGAAAAGTGTTTGGTGTGAAAATTCTGAATTTCTTTTAGGGATGGAAAAACCCGAATTTGGGGTGAATTATTTCGGGATCTTGGAGTGAGTTTTAGGAAAAATGCAAAACATTAAAGTTGTGTGTATATATGTCTACTACATCCCTGTGAAATTTAGTGATTTTTAGAAAAATATACATGGAGTTATGACTGATATGGCGTGGGTTACTCAAATGGATACCTGCTGGAAAAATATTTTCTGTCCGAAATTGTGTGTGAATTATTTCTGGATCTTGGAGTGAGTTTTAGGAAAAATACAAAGCATGAAAGTTGTGGATATATATGTCTACTACATCCCTGTGAAATTTATTGATTTTTAGAAAAATATACATGGAGTTATGACTGATATGGCGTGGGTTGCTCAAATGGATACCTGCTGGAAAAATATTTTCCATCCGAAATTGTGTGTGAGTTATTTCGAGATTTTAGAGTGATTGTTAGGAAAAATACAAAGAAGGAAAGTTGTTGATCTATATGTCTACTATTTCTCCTTAAAATTTCGTAATTTTTAGATATATATGTAAGGAATTATGGCCAAATTGGTATGGGTTATGTAGGCATACTATTGCTGAAAAGAAAAAAAAAACTATTTGTAAAATTAAGTGGGCTTAGATTTAGATGAATGTGGGCATGAAATAAATCCATGGACTTAACCTATAACATATGGGCTTGAGAGAAAAATAAATAAATAAATAATAATACATAAATAACTAAATTTATTCTCTTAATAATGGAAATAATTAGATCTTAATATTACTGGAATTAATGAACAATATTAATGAGCGGAGGTTGTGTTCCCGCTATGAGTACCATGATTGGTATGTGAACGATGGGTGAATCCCGAGTTTGAGTTGGACCGTGAGTATGGTTGAGAAATAAGAATTGGTACCCGAGTTTGTTTGAATGTGATTAAACATGTCATCACGTGCATCACGTGCATTGGGGGAAATTAATTTGAGAGAAATCATTGAGTCTTGAATTGACACGGTTTGATAACCGAATTGAGTGGAATGGGTAATAGCAAGAAATCCATAGTGCGAGCTCTATTTACTAACACCGTTAAGCGAGGGATAATTCCGCTAACCGTGTGCTACAACGAGGGATAATGCCGTTGCAAGCAGTAGGTGATATTGAGATCACTGAGAGAAAGTAATAGAGCAGTAGGTGATAACATGATCACCGAGTGATAGTTCGCACGGACTTGCATATACCTAGGGTACCCGGATTAAAAAAAAATAGATGAAAATGTGGGAAAACACAATAGCATTGCATATCATGTGCATCACCCTACTTACTGAGCTTTGGCTCATTCTGTTATTGTATTTGTGTGTTGTTCAGGCAAGGGTAAGGTTAAGCTGATCGAGGATGCTGCCGGTTCTCGCTAAAAGAGGCTCATGTGTCACTGATAAAAATAGGAGTATCTTTTGTGGAAAAAAAAAAGGGGGTACGAGCCAAATTTGTAAATTAAATATCTAGGCATTTTGAGTATTTTGTAAATTATAGAATTGTTCTAAGGATGTTGTAAATTATCCCGTACGTTTTCAACAATGTAGTTATCTATGTATTTTGTGGTTTATGATGGAGGAAATAGGGGACTTAGTCCCAACAGTGTGGCGAACCTGGTCACGCCAGTTAGGTAACTGGCAAGGGAGCTGGGGGCGTCACATTTAGTGGTATCAGAGCCTAGGTTTAGTAAGTTGGGTAGAGTCCTAAGTGTCACATGAGCCCGAGAACCAGTACACTCTTCGACGGTAAATAAATAAATAAATTTCTGATTTATTTCCTGTTTGGTTCAATAACTGTATATGATTGTTGTATATGTTTTGTGTTGTTATACAATTATACACCGTAAAATAATGACGATTATAAATATTCGCATTGTAGATGCCGTATATACGACGCGTACCCCAGGTTGCTAGGACCCGTAGGCAGAGGGTCACTCTAGCTGCTTATTGGGTGGAACTAAATAACCTTGCTATGACACCGGATCAGGACATAGTTACTCACGTGATTAGAGTACATGATTTGATTCAGCAGATAGTACTTGCTGATGCCAGTTTTACCCAGTACCGCAACCATGATTATATGCGGATGACTTTACGCAGGACTCTCCTACCCAGGGATCAGCAGTTGTTGGATGAGGTATGGGAGGGTCAAATCAACCAAAATTGTTATCGGAACCTAATCCGAGCCTTCTTACCATTCCAGATTAGACGGACCCTCAATAGGATGATGTACAATTGGGGTCTACCTGTGGAGATTGCTCGTGAGATCGGACGTATTGCATCAGTTGATGCTATCAATTGGTGGAGGGTAGAGGGCGCCTTTCCACGACGCGTCCGATGCATATTCTGATCTATGAGCCGCACTACTAAGAAATAGTACGATGTAGTAGCCTCCGTACCCTTTTGATATGAATAGGAATACCCTTTTGGTTATAATTATGGTACGAAAACCCTTAGGAGTTGATGTGCTTATAAAAGCCGATTTTGTATGAAATGTTTCATATATATATATATATGAAAAATATATAAATTTTCGTGTATATATATATCTGAATGACTTTTGTTATATATTGCATATGATATGAAAGGTTATCGATATCATAACTAACCTAGATATAACATGACATGTATAAAGCTAAAACATGCCGCCAAGAAGGAACCCGGTGCGAGAAGGAGGAGAAGGAATCTCCAATGATAACAACGTAAACCAACAAGATGCGTTGAATCGTATGATGGATATACTGCAGCAGCAACAACAGGCAATACAACAACAACAACAAAATCATACGGAACAGATGGAACAACTTCTGGCTATGCGCCAACAACCTCCACCTCCGTCGGCTCAGCATAGGAATGACGCCGTGGAGAGATTCCGCAAAATGAATCCTCAAGAATTCTCTGGAGGTGATAACCCGATGAAAGCGGAAGAGTGGATTAAATCCTTGGAGGCAATATTTGAGTATCTACACTTCAATGATAACGAAAGAGTGTCGTGTGCTATCTTCATGCTTACCATGGATGCCCGCACCTGGTGGGAAAGTGCACGAGTAACAGTTGATGTACCCACTTTAACCTGGGTGAAGTTTAAGGAAATGTTTTACAACAAGTATTTCACTGCTGATGTAAAGGCTAGGAAGATTCAGGACTTTCTAGAATTGAAGCAAAATGGAATGTCGGTAGGAGAATATGTACGAAGATTTGAACAAGGGTGTCGATTTGTTCCATTCATTGCCGAGGATGAAAACTTGAAAAAGAATCGGTTTTTAACAGGACTGAACCCGAGAGTCCGGAGTATGGTACGGATGTCTGCTGCTAATACTTTTCCGGAAATGGTAGACAAAGCACTGCTAGCAGACGAGGATCAGAAAGAGATTTCAAAGGAGATACAACAGAAAAGACAAATATTTAAATCTGGAACTTCTTCCTCTGGGCCATTAAGACGAGCCTTGCCAAGAAACTTCAACCGAAGCGGTGGTCCAGGAAGTGCACGAGCTGTCAGACCAACACCATATACCCCAAGGTTACTACCAGGTAGTCAACCAAGACCAATGTTGGGTAACCAACCTCGGTGCAATAAATGTGGGAGGTTTCACACTGGGGAGTGTCCCCCGGATTTGAGGACTTGCTATATCTGTCACAAGCAAGGGCACATAGCCTCAAACTGTCCCCAAGTACAGAAACGAGGACCGGGAAGAGTACCTGCCCGGGTGTATACGATGACTCAAGAGGAGGCTGACCGGAAGGACTCGACAGTGATTTGTGGTAATGTCTCACTCCTTGGCTTGGTTACTTATGTTTTGATTGATTCTGGTGCTACTCATTCATTCATATCAAAAACATTGGTAGAAAGCCTAGGTATTAAACCTGAAACATTGGCAGTAGGATATTTGATAGTAGTCCCTTCTGGAGAGTATATGGAGTCGACAAGCCTAGTAAAACAATGTCCAATACAGATTGAGGATAGGAGTTTGGAGGCAGATTTGATAGTACTGGACCTTCAAGATTTTGACTTGATTCTAGGAATGGATTGGTTATCGAAGTACGGTGCCCATATCGATTGTCGGGGTAAAAGAGTAGTTTTTAATCTACTTGGAGGTGAGCAGTTAGAATTTAAGGCTGATATGAAGTTTCAACCAATACCGATCATCTCAGCTGTAAAAGCTCGAAAGATGCTAGGAAAAGGGTGTACAGGGTACCTAGCACATGTGCTGGATAGTCAGGTAGAGCAAGAGTCGAAGCCGGAAGATATAGAGGTTGTACAGGAGTATTTAGATGTGTTCCCAGAAAGTTTGACTACGTTGCCACCGGAGAGAGAGGTGGAATTTGAGATTGAATTAGAGCCGGGCACGACTCCAATTTCTAAGACTCCCTACAGGATGGCCCCAGTGGAGTTGAAGGAGTTAAAGGTGCAACTACAAGATTTACTGGATAAGGGATTCATACGCCCTAGTTCCTCGCCATGGGGAGCTCCAGTACTGTTTGTGAAGAAGAAGGATGATAGTTTGCGGTTATGCATTGACTATCGAGAGTTGAATCGGGTGACAATTAAAAATAGGTATCCGTTGCCCCGAATTGATGACTTATTCGACCAATTGCAAGGTGCGATGGTGTTCTCCAAGATAGATCTGCAATCAGGATATCACCAGCTGAGAGTAAGATCGGAGGATGTGAAGAAGACAGCTTTCAGGACGAGATACGGCCACTACGAATTCCTGGTAATGCCGTTTGGATTGACTAATGCTCCAGCCGCCTTTATGGACTTGATGAATCGAGTCTTTAAAGGATTCTTGGATAAATTTATCATTGTATTCATCGATGATATTCTGGTTTATTCTCGAAGCCATGAGGAGCATAGGGAACATTTAAGAGCTACCTTACAGCTACTAAGGGAGCAACAATTATACGCCAAATTCAAGAAATGCGAATTTTGGCTAAAGCAAGTTGCTTTTCTTGGACATGTGGTGACAAAAGAGGGTATAGCAGTAGATCCGAGAAAAGTAGAGGCTATCCAAAACTGGCCTACCCTAAAGAACGTGACAGAGGTACGAAGTTTCTTAGGGCTAGCTGGTTACTACCGAAGATTTGTGGAGGGCTTCTCCAAGATAGCCAGGCCTCTTACTAACTTGATGAAAAAGAATGCCAAGTTTCAGTGGACGGATGCTTGTGAGAAGAGTTTTCAAGAATTAAAGCAAAGACTAGTCACCGCCCCAGTGCTAACCATTCCGTCTGAAAGTGGAAACTTCGTGGTATATAGCGATGCTTCTAAAAATGGGCTAGGAGCGGTGTTAATGCAGAATGGAAGAGTAATAGCCTATGCATCGCGGCAGCTGAAAGAATACGAACGGAATTATCCAACACATGATCTGGAATTAGCGGCGGTAGTATTTGCCTTAAAAATATGGAGACATTACTTATACGGAGAAAGGTGTGAGATATATACGGATCACAAAAGCTTACGATATATCTTCACACAAAAAGAGCTGAATATGAGGCAAAGAAGGTGGTTAGAGCTAGTAAAGGACTATGACTGTATAATCAACTACCACCCTGGAAAAGCCAACGTTGTTGCCGATGCTTTAAGTAGAAAATCGATGGCACTGATGCGATTAATTCAACAGCCGATAGCAAGGGACCTTCAAAGGCTGGAACTGGAAGTGATTCCTATGGGCCACAAGAATATTATATCAGCTTTGATAGTCCAGCCGACTCTGCAGGAGAGAATCAAGATGGAGCAACAGAAGGATGTAAAGCTGACTGAAATAAAACAGAGTATAGAGGCTGGGAAAGAGTCTAATTTTACGATGGATGAAAAAGGCGTAATCAAATTTAAGGGAAGGTTGTGTGTTCCCTCGGTAAAGGACTTGAAGGAAGAGATATTAAGGGAAGCACATGCAACTCCATACTCGATACACCCAGGAAGCACAAAAATGTATCGGGATTTACAAAAATGTTATTGGTGGCCTGGAATGAAGAAAGACGTGGCAAATCATGTAGCAAGATGTCAGATTTGTCAACAAGTGAAAGCGGAGCACCAAAGACCTTCGGGAACGTTAAAACCACTAGCAATTCCAGAATGGAAATGGGAGCATGTAACTATGGATTTTGTCATGGGATTGCCAAGGTCGGAGAAGGGATCTGATGCTATTTGGGTGATTGTGGATAGGTTAACCAAGTCAGCCCATTTTCTTCCAGTTAAGACCACCTATAATCTGAACCAGCTTGCCCAGTTGTACATTGATGAGATTGTAAGATTACATGGGATTCCAATCTCAATTGTATCTGATCGAGATCCAAGGTTCACTTCTGTATTTTGGAAGAGTCTGCATAAAGCCTTGGGCACGAAGCTAAACTTCAGCACAGCTTATCATCCGCAAACTGACGGGCAATCCGAAAGAGTAATTCAGATTTTAGAAGACATGTTGCGAGCATGTGTTCTAGATTGGTCCGGAAAATGGGAGAAATATGTACGCTTAGCTGAATTTGCGTATAACAATAGCTACCAAGCTTCAATCGGAATGGCTCCGTATGAAGCTTTGTATGGACGTCGATGTAGATCTCCCGTCCATTGGGATGAAGTAGGAGAAAGAAAGTTGCTGGGACCAGAGTTGGTGCAACAAACAGCTGAAGCAGTGGATAAAATCCGTCAACGATTAAAAACGGCTCAAAGCAGACAGAAAAGCTACGCCGACAGGAGACGAAGGGATCTAGAATTTGAAATCGGTGACTATGTGTTCCTAAGGGTTTCACCGATGAAAGGTGTGCTGCGATTCGGAAAGAAAGGAAAGCTGAGTCCCCGATACATTGGGCCATTCGAGATACTGGATCGAGTAGGCGATAGGGCATATCGCCTGTTGCTACCATCATCCTTAGCGGGTGTGCATAATGTGTTTCATGTATCTATGCTAAGGAAGTGCATTGGAGAGCCTAGCCAAATTGTGGAAACAGACATACCAAACCTTACTCCTGACTTGACATATGAAGAGAGACCAGTCCAGATTTTGGACAGTCAAGTCAAACAGTTAAAGCACAAGGAAATTAGGCTAGTTAAAGTCATGTGGGAGAATCACGATCGCGAAGAAATGACTTGGGAGCTGGAGGATGAGATGAGAGAAAAATACCCGATATTATTCGAATAGGTCAATTTCGAGGACGAAATTTCTTTTAAGGAGGGGAGAAATGTAACTATCGTAAAATTCGCAACCGTATAAGTGTACTGATCGGGACAATTTATTTGACAAAAACGAGACGTAATCTTATGTTGGCTAGAGGGTATATTTGGATTAGTAGATTACATGGAAAAACTATGGAAATACATTTGGCAACTATGCATCCAAAGAAACTAGATTCTTTAAGAGGCACTATAGATCTTGGGATTGGTTATAGAAAAGGAGGTTAAATGAGCTTAATAAGCATTTGTAGATAGAGACTATGCAAGCGATGTTGATGATAGAAAGTGTACTTCTAGATATGTGTTCTTGCTAGGAACATAAGTTGTTTCTTGATCATCAAAGAAGCAAATGGTAGTTACCCTTATCTACAACAGAGATAGAATTTATAGCAGCTGCCTCATGTGCATGTCAAGGGGTATGACTAAAAAAATTCTCAAAAGGCTCGGTCATGTTCAAAGTATGAGCACTACTATCTATTGTGACAATAGTTCTGCTAGTAGACTTTCAAGAAATCTTGTATTACATGGTAGAAGCAAGCACATTGATGTCAGGTTTTATTTCTTAAGAGAGCTTACAAGAGATGGAATAGTTGAGCATGAGAACAGGTGTCTGATATTGTGGCCAAACCTCTCAAACCAGAGACCTTTTTGAAACTGCGAGATTGGGATGTGTGTATTGTCTGATATAAATTGATTGCTAAAGACAATTCAGTTTAAGAGAGGATGTTGAGTTGTCATTGTTAGAGTTAGTCACTGTGTTGGTTACAAGACTGTTAACAAAGGTAGTTGTTTATCAGTTTTCTTTTACTACGTCTTGTTCATCTTGTATAAAGCCATGCTTTGGCAGTTCAATAAAGTGAAGAGTTTCAACACAGAAGCCATTCCTCGTTATTTCACAAAACAAAACCCTTCCACCGTATCAATCATGGAAGATTCCCAGCAAAAAGCATTTAAAGTAGAAGGGCCTGTTTGGTATTGTGGTTGCTGTTATGGTTGAGGTTGAAAAAAAGTAGTTTTAAAAAAAACACTTTTTACTGTGGTTCAAAATAAGCAGTTAAGTGTTTGGTTAAAACTGTGGTTGAGTTGGAGGTTGAAAAAAAAATCAGTTTTGGGTGTTTGGTTTCCAAACTTTACAAACTGCTTTATGTAGAATATAAATAAGAGAATTTACTTAACTAAGAGAATTTACTTATTGTGTGTAAACATAAGAAAAAAAATTATATTATTATTTTAGAATTCGCAAGGGTTTGAATTGTTTGTTTGAAGTCAGATTCAATTAAGTTTTAATATAAACTTCGTGTGTGAAAAATACATAAATGCAAGAGAAAATTAAAATACGAATTCTCTAAATTGATCTAAGATAAAACTATGACATGTGATTTTATTTTTATTTTTTGAAAAACAAGTTGTATGAAAAGTAAAAAAATCATATAAATAGGAAAATATGTATTTGACCCTTAAATAATATACATATATTATTTAAAGATACTTTTAGGAATAACCAATCAAGTCTCTACTTGATTATTCGAGGACTAGAATTATATTCCCTTTATTAATTATATTCTAGTCCTTGATTATTGTATTATTTATATTTTTTATTCTTGCACATCAATATTATTCTGAAGCGGAAAAGGATTGCGGGATAAAAATTATATTGTAATATTTTTCTAATATATTTATTTATTGTAATTAATTTTTATATTATTTATATATATAGCTCTAACTTGTAAAGCAGAGGGCCATGAAAAGCATTCACAAATATTTTGTTTACATTTTAAACACCTGGAAAAATATATTAAAAATTAAATTTATCTCGGAACAATAGTAAAATATCATTTAAAATAAAATTAGAATTGCGTGATAAAAATTATATTGTGATATTCTTATAATATATATATATATATAATTAATTAATATTTAAAAAAAAATATATATATATATATATAATTAATTATTTTAAAAAATATATATATATATATAATTATATTAATTAATTTTTAGATTATATATATATATATGGGCTGGGGGTGGGGATACGGTATATATATATATATATATATATATATATATATATATATATCCACTCCCAGCCCCATGTCAGGTGCAAAGCCACGGAAAGCAGGAATTTCCTGCTTTCCGTGAACCATGGGTTGTAACGTGAAAATAGGTGGGGCCCATGTGCAAAAATTGATTTTGCACCGTTAGCCAAACGTTGCTTTGTGTGCTTTTTTTATACCACCGGTAGAAACTCAAAACCAAACGGGCGCGAAGTTTACCGATTTTCCAAGTCTCGATAGGATTTATAATTAGAGCAGCCCTGTCATTACTCAATCTAGAGACTGATTGTTCACTTTCCTCACATGATCATGTAAGAAATAATAAGTAGTACAGGTGCTATTTAATAATAAAAACAAGTTAAATACATCTTCAAATGACACATACTTGGTATACGAGGGAAATATATCAGCATGAAAAGAAGATTCTAAACCAGGTCGCTAATAGGATGTGATTTGGTAGCCAACTCGGAGAGACGGGAGCCGATGGATCCTCCACGAATCATTCCGGAATTTCTGTGGAATCGGCACCTGAATGAACCGGCATGTGTGGTTGGCGAGCAAAGACAGTTCCACCTCTCAGTACTAGGTGGTTTCGACGAGGCCCTTTGTAACCTTGGTGTATCAGAATCACGTGACGCCAATATTTTTGATGTCTCTTGCTGTTGCTTCTCATCAATTTTTGAGGGTTTCGCCTCCCTTGCATTATCGTTGCTCTTTTTATTCATCTTAATTTGAAGCTTTTCTATCACGTACATAACCTATGTACCATTAGCAAAAACATTTGAACTATATTAATTTCCATGCCAGAATGTGGATGTCATCATTCTTACCTAAATGGTGCTCTTATAAACACAAACACACACACATATCTAGTAATGGCATATCATAATTCTACTCATACAAACCAGCTGTTCTTGATTATTTTTCTAACTTAAGATTAAATTCTGGATCAATGTCTTGTTGAAATCCCATACTAGACTACAAGAATATGACTCGCATGGTCAGAACACACATTTTATGACGATGATGTCAA
This sequence comes from Salix arbutifolia, assembly GCA_025169955.1. NCBI lineage: Eukaryota > Viridiplantae > Streptophyta > Magnoliopsida > Malpighiales > Salicaceae > Salix > Salix arbutifolia. The sequence goes on along the minus strand of CM045916.1, from coordinate 2,727,698 downwards.
TCTCATCTTGACTTTAAGAAGTTGATTTCAGAGGAGAAGGACAAAACAAAAAATAGAGAGCACAAGTTCTCGTCTCTGATACCTGACAATTCAAGGAAGAGCGGAGCTTTTTTCTTTCTTTTCGTGCCAAATAGTGCCTTGTAAAGGGAGAGAAGGATCAAATGAGTGATATTTGAGTTTTCCGGTGTCTCAACGGGGAAGAGAAAAATATGGAAATTGGCAAATATGAAGATCACGGCAATGGTTATTAGTCGCTTAAAAAGGTAGGGTTTCGAGTTCCTATTTCGCCGCTGAAAATACGTGGTAAACCCTAATGGAAATTAAAGCCACTAATTTGGAAGAAAAAATGCTATTTAAGGAATATGCAAAGTCCATTGTTTGCATTTAGTAATTTGGTAGTTAAAAAGATGTAATATTTCAGTTTTGTAATTTCATCGCGATATTTAAATACGATAGAATAGTGACTTTGTTAGGACGGTCTTGACCATTAGGGCTAAACTTCATATGTTTGATTTGTGATGAATGTGTCTTACCCACTTTTGTGTGTTTGTTTTTTTGTTTCTTAAATTTTGCCTAATTTGTTTTATTCCTTACATTCCTTATTCTTCTTATGCATGCATGTTTTATTATTCTTTTGACCGAATATGCATTTATGCTTATGCACACACCTCACAACACTTTTTATTTTGTACAACACATTGCTTAAGAGTATGTTTGGCATTGCTTTTGCTTTTGCGATTGCGGTTGAAAAAAAAGCAGTTTCAAACAAAGCACTTTTAGTGTGTTGCAAAATAAGCAGTTAAGTGTTTGGTTAAAACTGTGGTTGAGTTGGAGGTTGAAAAAAAAGCAGTTTTGGGTGTTTGGTTACCAAACTTTTCATATTGCTTTTAACTTGTGAAATTACTTAAAAGGGTGTATATATATATACATGTAAATATTGTAAATTTAATAATTATAATAATATTTTGTAATTAATAATTAATGAAAAAACAAATATTATGTTTCAAAAATAATATATATATATATATATATAAATATGATATATATAAATAATTTATAGAATAGACTACAGACCACGCTCTTACAAGAACCCAACCATATAAATTATTTTTAAAATTTTGTAGATTAATAATCATAACAATAAAATGTATTATTATTATTATTTTAAACTGACTAATAGATTAATTTTATACAAAATTAATAGATTATTATTATACAAAATTATAATTATGTAATTATAATTTTGTATATTAATTTTTATATGTAATTTTGTCATATATAAATTTATATTTTATATATATATATAACTTAAAAAAACGCATTTAAAAATAAATAACAATTTCTATTAATGTGAATACTTCAAGTAACATGGAAACGTCATTTCATTCTCCCATCAAACTATTTGCAATGCCCTCGCGAACAATATCCATACGTGAATTTCTGCGCGAAGTCTGACTAGTTTCACACGCAACAACATCTGGTAATAACTCATCTGGGATATAATCGGGATTACGATCATATTCAACAAAAACAGCATCATCTTGCGATCTCCTTTTAATATAGTTATGTAGTGCCATCAATGCAACAACAATCGCAACCTGTGTTTTGTAAGGATAAGCTGGCATGCACTGCAAAATTCTCCACCGGTGCTTCCATACTCCAAATGTTCGTTCTATCACATTGCGTAGTGATGAATGTGCACGATTAAATACTTCGCGTCGTCCACGTGGTGCACCCCGACATCGAAATTCTTGAAAATGATATCGCTCCCCTCTATATGGACCTAAATATTCATACTCATTCGGATAACCGGCATCAACCAAATAGTATTTTCCTGAAAATAGAAGCAAAATTCAACTTTTATATTAATTCAATAAAAAAAGAAGAATAGTAATTTATTGAAATTATCATATATGTAAGAAATAATAAATGACAACCTTCAGGCGGTTTAGGAAATTTGATACTCCTACTGTCTATAGCCTCGAGAAAAATACGTGTATCGTGTGCAGCACCTTCCCATCCTGCCCATACAAATGTGAATTGCATGTCAAAACTACAGGCCGCCATGATGTTTTGTGTTGGGACACCTTTTGTAACTATCGTAAAATTCGCAACCGTATAAGTGTACTGATCGGGACAATTATATTCGTACGTAAGTATATAGTATATAGGGTACGTACGTGACAATCTGTAACCAGGTAAAAATATGTACTAGAATATATGGTATGTACGTAATTGGCGTTTATGTACGTGATTGTTGGGATTAATTAATGTACGTAAATATTTTGGAAAAATAATTTTAGATGAATTAATTAGTAAATCCTTTGTATATGTAATAAGTATAAATTATAGTATGTAAAATGATGATAGCTAAAAATAACAATAATAATAATAATAAAACAATATATATACCTAAATGAATTGCCTTGAAATCCATCACAATTTAAGCCTAATTTAACTTTGCATTTCACCATAACACATTGACACATGGCATAAGCATGAAATGTAAAAGATATTTAAGGAAAGCAAATATGTGGGAGAAGGAGTCATTTTGTTATACATCCCGTAAGTTTACAAAAAGAAAAAAAAAAGAGTGAAAGAGAAAGGAAAAAGGGAAGAAGAAGAAGGGAAAAGAAAGGAAAAAGCTAAAAAGATTTTAGGGAAAACTTAATCTAAAGTAAGTAGGTTTCATTTTATTTTTGTTTGTTTATGCTTTCCATTTTTATGAGTTGTTTAATTAATTTCAAATGTGATTATGATGGTTTTGTAATGATTTTGACTCTTGATGTTGATGATGGATGGTTAAGCATGCATGATGAAAAGTGTTTGGTGTGAAAATTCTGAATTTCTTTTAGGGATGGAAAAACCCGAATTTGGGGTGAATTATTTCGGGATCTTGGAGTGAGTTTTAGGAAAAATGCAAAACATTAAAGTTGTGTGTATATATGTCTACTACATCCCTGTGAAATTTAGTGATTTTTAGAAAAATATACATGGAGTTATGACTGATATGGCGTGGGTTACTCAAATGGATACCTGCTGGAAAAATATTTTCTGTCCGAAATTGTGTGTGAATTATTTCTGGATCTTGGAGTGAGTTTTAGGAAAAATACAAAGCATGAAAGTTGTGGATATATATGTCTACTACATCCCTGTGAAATTTATTGATTTTTAGAAAAATATACATGGAGTTATGACTGATATGGCGTGGGTTGCTCAAATGGATACCTGCTGGAAAAATATTTTCCATCCGAAATTGTGTGTGAGTTATTTCGAGATTTTAGAGTGATTGTTAGGAAAAATACAAAGAAGGAAAGTTGTTGATCTATATGTCTACTATTTCTCCTTAAAATTTCGTAATTTTTAGATATATATGTAAGGAATTATGGCCAAATTGGTATGGGTTATGTAGGCATACTATTGCTGAAAAGAAAAAAAAAACTATTTGTAAAATTAAGTGGGCTTAGATTTAGATGAATGTGGGCATGAAATAAATCCATGGACTTAACCTATAACATATGGGCTTGAGAGAAAAATAAATAAATAAATAATAATACATAAATAACTAAATTTATTCTCTTAATAATGGAAATAATTAGATCTTAATATTACTGGAATTAATGAACAATATTAATGAGCGGAGGTTGTGTTCCCGCTATGAGTACCATGATTGGTATGTGAACGATGGGTGAATCCCGAGTTTGAGTTGGACCGTGAGTATGGTTGAGAAATAAGAATTGGTACCCGAGTTTGTTTGAATGTGATTAAACATGTCATCACGTGCATCACGTGCATTGGGGGAAATTAATTTGAGAGAAATCATTGAGTCTTGAATTGACACGGTTTGATAACCGAATTGAGTGGAATGGGTAATAGCAAGAAATCCATAGTGCGAGCTCTATTTACTAACACCGTTAAGCGAGGGATAATTCCGCTAACCGTGTGCTACAACGAGGGATAATGCCGTTGCAAGCAGTAGGTGATATTGAGATCACTGAGAGAAAGTAATAGAGCAGTAGGTGATAACATGATCACCGAGTGATAGTTCGCACGGACTTGCATATACCTAGGGTACCCGGATTAAAAAAAAATAGATGAAAATGTGGGAAAACACAATAGCATTGCATATCATGTGCATCACCCTACTTACTGAGCTTTGGCTCATTCTGTTATTGTATTTGTGTGTTGTTCAGGCAAGGGTAAGGTTAAGCTGATCGAGGATGCTGCCGGTTCTCGCTAAAAGAGGCTCATGTGTCACTGATAAAAATAGGAGTATCTTTTGTGGAAAAAAAAAAGGGGGTACGAGCCAAATTTGTAAATTAAATATCTAGGCATTTTGAGTATTTTGTAAATTATAGAATTGTTCTAAGGATGTTGTAAATTATCCCGTACGTTTTCAACAATGTAGTTATCTATGTATTTTGTGGTTTATGATGGAGGAAATAGGGGACTTAGTCCCAACAGTGTGGCGAACCTGGTCACGCCAGTTAGGTAACTGGCAAGGGAGCTGGGGGCGTCACATTTAGTGGTATCAGAGCCTAGGTTTAGTAAGTTGGGTAGAGTCCTAAGTGTCACATGAGCCCGAGAACCAGTACACTCTTCGACGGTAAATAAATAAATAAATTTCTGATTTATTTCCTGTTTGGTTCAATAACTGTATATGATTGTTGTATATGTTTTGTGTTGTTATACAATTATACACCGTAAAATAATGACGATTATAAATATTCGCATTGTAGATGCCGTATATACGACGCGTACCCCAGGTTGCTAGGACCCGTAGGCAGAGGGTCACTCTAGCTGCTTATTGGGTGGAACTAAATAACCTTGCTATGACACCGGATCAGGACATAGTTACTCACGTGATTAGAGTACATGATTTGATTCAGCAGATAGTACTTGCTGATGCCAGTTTTACCCAGTACCGCAACCATGATTATATGCGGATGACTTTACGCAGGACTCTCCTACCCAGGGATCAGCAGTTGTTGGATGAGGTATGGGAGGGTCAAATCAACCAAAATTGTTATCGGAACCTAATCCGAGCCTTCTTACCATTCCAGATTAGACGGACCCTCAATAGGATGATGTACAATTGGGGTCTACCTGTGGAGATTGCTCGTGAGATCGGACGTATTGCATCAGTTGATGCTATCAATTGGTGGAGGGTAGAGGGCGCCTTTCCACGACGCGTCCGATGCATATTCTGATCTATGAGCCGCACTACTAAGAAATAGTACGATGTAGTAGCCTCCGTACCCTTTTGATATGAATAGGAATACCCTTTTGGTTATAATTATGGTACGAAAACCCTTAGGAGTTGATGTGCTTATAAAAGCCGATTTTGTATGAAATGTTTCATATATATATATATATGAAAAATATATAAATTTTCGTGTATATATATCTGAATGACTTTTGTTATATATTGCATATGATATGAAAGGTTATCGATATCATAACTAACCTAGATATAACATGACATGTATAAAGCTAAAACATGCCGCCAAGAAGGAACCCGGTGCGAGAAGGAGGAGAAGGAATCTCCAATGATAACAACGTAAACCAACAAGATGCGTTGAATCGTATGATGGATATACTGCAGCAGCAACAACAGGCAATACAACAACAACAACAAAATCATACGGAACAGATGGAACAACTTCTGGCTATGCGCCAACAACCTCCACCTCCGTCGGCTCAGCATAGGAATGACGCCGTGGAGAGATTCCGCAAAATGAATCCTCAAGAATTCTCTGGAGGTGATAACCCGATGAAAGCGGAAGAGTGGATTAAATCCTTGGAGGCAATATTTGAGTATCTACACTTCAATGATAACGAAAGAGTGTCGTGTGCTATCTTCATGCTTACCATGGATGCCCGCACCTGGTGGGAAAGTGCACGAGTAACAGTTGATGTACCCACTTTAACCTGGGTGAAGTTTAAGGAAATGTTTTACAACAAGTATTTCACTGCTGATGTAAAGGCTAGGAAGATTCAGGACTTTCTAGAATTGAAGCAAAATGGAATGTCGGTAGGAGAATATGTACGAAGATTTGAACAAGGGTGTCGATTTGTTCCATTCATTGCCGAGGATGAAAACTTGAAAAAGAATCGGTTTTTAACAGGACTGAACCCGAGAGTCCGGAGTATGGTACGGATGTCTGCTGCTAATACTTTTCCGGAAATGGTAGACAAAGCACTGCTAGCAGACGAGGATCAGAAAGAGATTTCAAAGGAGATACAACAGAAAAGACAAATATTTAAATCTGGAACTTCTTCCTCTGGGCCATTAAGACGAGCCTTGCCAAGAAACTTCAACCGAAGCGGTGGTCCAGGAAGTGCACGAGCTGTCAGACCAACACCATATACCCCAAGGTTACTACCAGGTAGTCAACCAAGACCAATGTTGGGTAACCAACCTCGGTGCAATAAATGTGGGAGGTTTCACACTGGGGAGTGTCCCCCGGATTTGAGGACTTGCTATATCTGTCACAAGCAAGGGCACATAGCCTCAAACTGTCCCCAAGTACAGAAACGAGGACCGGGAAGAGTACCTGCCCGGGTGTATACGATGACTCAAGAGGAGGCTGACCGGAAGGACTCGACAGTGATTGTGGTAATGTCTCACTCCTTGGCTTGGTTACTTATGTTTTGATTGATTCTGGTGCTACTCATTCATTCATATCAAAAACATTGGTAGAAAGCCTAGGTATTAAACCTGAAACATTGGCAGTAGGATATTTGATAGTAGTCCCTTCTGGAGAGTATATGGAGTCGACAAGCCTAGTAAAACAATGTCCAATACAGATTGAGGATAGGAGTTTGGAGGCAGATTTGATAGTACTGGACCTTCAAGATTTTGACTTGATTCTAGGAATGGATTGGTTATCGAAGTACGGTGCCCATATCGATTGTCGGGGTAAAAGAGTAGTTTTTAATCTACTTGGAGGTGAGCAGTTAGAATTTAAGGCTGATATGAAGTTTCAACCAATACCGATCATCTCAGCTGTAAAAGCTCGAAAGATGCTAGGAAAAGGGTGTACAGGGTACCTAGCACATGTGCTGGATAGTCAGGTAGAGCAAGAGTCGAAGCCGGAAGATATAGAGGTTGTACAGGAGTATTTAGATGTGTTCCCAGAAAGTTTGACTACGTTGCCACCGGAGAGAGAGGTGGAATTTGAGATTGAATTAGAGCCGGGCACGACTCCAATTTCTAAGACTCCTTACAGGATGGCCCCGGTGGAGTTAAAGGAGTTAAAGGTGCAACTACAAGATTTACTGGATAAGGGATTCATACGCCCTAGTTCCTCGCCATGGGGAGCTCCAGTACTGTTTGTGAAGAAGAAGGATGATAGTTTGCGGTTATGCATTGACTATCGAGAGTTGAATCGGGTGACAATTAAAAATAGGTATCCGTTGCCCCGAATTGATGACTTATTCGACCAATTGCAAGGTGCGATGGTGTTCTCCAAGATAGATCTGCAATCAGGATATCACCAGCTGAGAGTAAGATCGGAGGATGTGAAGAAGACAGCTTTCAGGACGAGATACGGCCACTACGAATTCCTGGTAATGCCGTTTGGATTGACTAATGCTCCAGCCGCCTTTATGGACTTGATGAATCGAGTCTTTAAAGGATTCTTGGATAAATTTATCATTGTATTCATCGATGATATTCTGGTTTATTCTCGAAGCCATGAGGAGCATAGGGAACATTTAAGAGCTACCTTACAGCTACTAAGGGAGCAGCAATTATACGCCAAATTCAAGAAATGCGAATTTTGGCTAAAGCAAGTTGCTTTTCTTGGACATGTGGTGACAAAAGAGGGTATAGCAGTAGATCCGAGAAAAGTAGAGGCTATCCAAAACTGGCCTACCCTAAAGAACGTGACAGAGGTACGAAGTTTCTTAGGGCTAGCTGGTTACTACCGAAGATTTGTGGAGGGCTTCTCCAAGATAGCCAGGCCTCTTACTAACTTGATGAAAAAGAATGCCAAGTTTCAGTGGACGGATGCTTGTGAGAAGAGTTTTCAAGAATTAAAGCAAAGACTAGTCACCGCCCCAGTGCTAACCATTCCGTCTGAAAGTGGAAACTTCGTGGTATATAGCGATGCTTCTAAAAATGGGCTAGGAGCGGTGTTAATGCAGAATGGAAGAGTAATAGCCTATGCATCGCGGCAGCTGAAAGAATACGAACGGAATTATCCAACACATGATCTGGAATTAGCGGCGGTAGTATTTGCCTTAAAAATATGGAGACATTACTTATACGGAGAAAGGTGTGAGATATATACGGATCACAAAAGCTTACGATATATCTTCACACAAAAAGAGCTGAATATGAGGCAAAGAAGGTGGTTAGAGCTAGTAAAGGACTATGACTGTATAATCAACTACCACCCTGGAAAAGCCAACGTTGTTGCCGATGCTTTAAGTAGAAAATCGATGGCACTGATGCGATTAATTCAACAGCCGATAGCAAGGGACCTTCAAAGGCTGGAACTGGAAGTGATTCCTATGGGCCACAAGAATATTATATCAGCTTTGATAGTCCAGCCGACTCTGCAGGAGAGAATCAAGATGGAGCAACAGAAGGATGTAAAGCTGACTGAAATAAAACAGAGTATAGAGGCTGGGAAAGAGTCTAATTTTACGATGGATGAAAAAGGCGTAATCAAATTTAAGGGAAGGTTGTGTGTTCCCTCGGTAAAGGACTTGAAGGAAGAGATATTAAGGGAAGCACATGCAACTCCATACTCGATACACCCAGGAAGCACAAAAATGTATCGGGATTTACAAAAATGTTATTGGTGGCCTGGAATGAAGAAAGACGTGGCAAATCATGTAGCAAGATGTCAGATTTGTCAACAAGTGAAAGCGGAGCACCAAAGACCTTCGGGAACGTTAAAACCACTAGCAATTCCAGAATGGAAATGGGAGCATGTAACTATGGATTTTGTCATGGGATTGCCAAGGTCGGAGAAGGGATCTGATGCTATTTGGGTGATTGTGGATAGGTTAACCAAGTCAGCCCATTTTCTTCCAGTTAAGACCACCTATAATCTGAACCAGCTTGCCCAGTTGTACATTGATGAGATTGTAAGATTACATGGGATTCCAATCTCAATTGTATCTGATCGAGATCCAAGGTTCACTTCTGTATTTTGGAAGAGTCTGCATAAAGCCTTGGGCACGAAGCTAAACTTCAGCACAGCTTATCATCCGCAAACTGACGGGCAATCCGAAAGAGTAATTCAGATTTTAGAAGACATGTTGCGAGCATGTGTTCTAGATTGGTCCGGAAAATGGGAAAAATATGTACGCTTAGCTGAATTTGCGTATAACAATAGCCACCAAGCTTCAATCGGAATGGCTCCGTATGAAGCTTTGTATGGACGTCGATGTAGATCTCCCGTCCATTGGGATGAAGTAGGAGAAAGAAAATTGCTGGGACCAGAGTTGGTGCAACAAACAGCTGAAGCAGTGGATAAAATCCGTCAACGATTAAAAACGGCTCAAAGCAGACAGAAAAGCTACGCCGACAGGAGACGAAGGGATCTAGAATTTGAAATCGGTGACTATGTGTTCCTAAGGGTTTCACCGATGAAAGGTGTGCTGCGATTCGGAAAGAAAGGAAAGTTGAGTCCCCGATACATTGGGCCATTCGAGATACTGGATCGAGTAGGCGATAGGGCATATCGCCTGTTGCTACCATCATCCTTAGCGGGTGTGCATAATGTGTTTCATGTATCTATGCTAAGGAAGTGCATTGGAGAGCCTAGCCAAATTGTGGAAACAGACATACCAAACCTTACTCCTGACTTGACATATGAAGAGAGACCAGTCCAGATTTTGGACAGTCAAGTCAAACAGTTAAAGCACAAGGAAATTAGGCTAGTTAAAGTCATGTGGGAGAATCACGATCGCGAAGAAATGACTTGGGAGCTGGAGGATGAGATGAGAGAAAAATACCCGATATTATTCGAATAGGTCAATTTCGAGGACGAAATTTCTTTTAAGGAGGGGAGAAATGTAACTATCGTAAAATTCGCAACCGTATAAGTGTACTGATCGGGACAATTATATTCGTACGTAAGTATATAGTATATAGGGTACGTACGTGACAATCTGTAACCAGGTAAAAATATGTACTAGAATATATGGTATGTACGTAATTGGCGTTTATGTACGTGATTGTTGGGATTAATTAATGTACGTAAATATTTTGGAAAAATAATTTTAGATGAATTAATTAGTAAATCCTTTGTATATGTAATAAGTATAAATTATAGTATGTAAAATGATGATAGCTAAAAATAACAATAATAATAATAATAAAACAATATATATACCTAAATGAATTGCCTTGAAATCCATCACAATTTAAGCCTAATTTAACTTTGCATTTCACCATAACACATTGACACATGGCATAAGCATGAAATGTAAAAGATATTTAAGGAAAGCAAATATGTGGGAGAAGGAGTCATTTTGTTATACATCCCGTAAGTTTACAAAAAGAAAAAAAAAAGAGTGAAAGAGAAAGGAAAAAGGGAAGAAGAAGAAGGGAAAAGAAAGGAAAAAGCTAAAAAGATTTTAGGGAAAACTTAATCTAAAGTAAGTAGGTTTCATTTTATTTTTGTTTGTTTATGCTTTCCATTTTTATGAGTTGTTTAATTAATTTCAAATGTGCAGGAAGTTGGAATATCAAATTATTAATTTATTGTGGTGGTATAGTGATAGGCGTATTATTTTGGGAAGTGGGTTTATGTAGAGATTTCCTATTTTATTTTGTATCGGGTTTTAGAATTGTAAAAAGTTCTATCTTTTTTGGATGTTCCTTTTTTATGAAGCTGGTTGGGGACAGTTTTGTGGGGAGATTATCTTTGTTTTATTATTGGGGGTTAAGTTTGTTTTTTAGTTAAAATGAATATGTTTTTGGGTGGGTGTGTGATCATTTTGTGGGTGGTCTTAAGGGATCAAATTGATTTTTATAAATATAAAAAAAAAAGATTTGATATATTTAAGATTGGGGAATAAAAATTTTTATTTTCGATATGAAACAAAGATAAAAATAAGGAATTATATATTTATGGGGAATCTTAACGTTGTTTTGGGTGATAAATTTTAAGTTAGTGGAACTATAGGTTTAGGGTATCCGTATATATAATTAATATTTTTTTGTAAGTTAATTTAAATGTAAATTTGTATAGTTTTTAAACAATTTATAAAAAAGTCTAGAGTGATTTAGTTTGTGCTACACTAAATGTAAAAACCGAGTTAATTAGATCAGTTACTCTTAACCCAATTAATTTAAAATAAAAATATAATTTTGTAATAAAATTGTAATTTTTAAAGGTCTATCTATTTTTACCTGGCTTTTACGAATCATTTTTGCAACGAAAATTTTAATTAAACCATCTATATCTTTAATTAACATTATTATAAATTTTCTCCCAGCCTTCTTTAACTACCGGGTGATAAAAAAAAAAAAAACATTTTCATTTACCAAGTCAAATCTCAAGAATTTCAACAAATTTATCACAAGATCAGTAAAATAGCATTTTCCAAAAACAGTCCTTATCGGAACCCTAATGCTCCAATTATGTCAATTATTCTTCTCACAGTCGTAGAACAGTGGTTAATGTCACTGTAGATGGACGTCAGATTATTTTTGTTCATGTATCTTTTCTTTTATGGTCAAGATGTGTCCATGTATTATTATAGGAAGACGAGGAGGAAAACTCCACCATTATTAACGTCGGTGCTGAATTAAAATCATCTTTCTTTGTCATTAGGGTTTGTAAGCAAATAACTAAGGCTAGTTGCTGGGATTAGCTAGCTAGCTATAACATTCAAGCTTAAATATTGACATGATAAATGTATATAGCTTATTACTCCACTCTTTTAAGTGATAACTTAAATTATTAGTCGAGATATGTATAATTTGACCTGATTTTTTTTTATTCGAGGAAATTTTATTTTTTGAAAAATATATTTTATGGGTCTAGATGAGTGAGTAAAACCCTGATTGTCTCAGGCTCTTACAAGAGATGCAAACCCTAACTCAAACTTAAGACCTGCCGTGTATATTTTAAATTCTTTGTCATTACGCCACGCTCATTAGGACTGAACCGAACATCCACTTTAATAATAAAAAAAATAACTTGGATAGTTAGCTACTAGCAAATCTCTCTCTCTCTAGTTATCTTTAAAGATTATTTATTTGAGAATATTTTTCACTTAATTACATTATTATTTTTTCATGTTTATAAAAACCATTAATTATATTCTTCACATCGACGAATTTCAAGATTTTTCTTCAATCCTTTGTAAAAATTGAAATGATAACACGAGAAATAAATCCATTTAGGTATCATCTCCTCTTAGCTTCCAAGAACTCTCTCTCTCTCTCTCTCTCTATCTATCTATCTCTTGCCGGCAAGGGAGATGAGCGCAAGTTGTTTCAATTCAACAATGTCCTTTGTGCTAGTTCTTCGAGCCCACATTGCTACCGTGAGAGACTAGAGTTGCTGCCACTAAACACCAAAGTGGTGGTGGTGTTGTAGAGGAGGTGGTGGGTCTCCACCAGGCGGCGCCCAATCCTTGTAGTGGTTATCTTTTTCTTTATACAGGAAAGGGTTGTTTGAATTTTGATTGTAGGAGCTAGCCAGCTACTAAAAGAAGGATCTCTTTCACTATTGGGTCCCATCAGCTATATCAATGGAGTAATCCACCAAGATTGCGCAGGAGCTTATATTTGCTTAGATCTGAAGATTTGGCCACCCATTTGCTGGGCGGTATATGCTTTGCTGCCAAGCTAATTCATGCATGCGCTTTAGCTATCACCACATGCTTGTGGTGGTCCTCCCATATATCCTTTTATCATACCACTACGCCCGGTCAACCCTTCTGGTTTTTGTAGTGCCATTTCTTTTATCGTCAATCATTCTTGAGCTCTATGTTTTAGATATTGCATGATTTAAGGGCACAATTAGCTAGCTAGGTTAATTAATCATTTACATAGTTCGAGAGGAGCAAATTGTTTAGGCAAAATACCAAATTCTCTAACTTTATCTTGCACAAAAAAGAAGAAGAAGAAGAAGAAGAAGAAGAAGCAATTCGTATATTATCCACATGAAATTATTTGAAGAACAAAATTAAAAGATAAAAACAAAATTATTATTATTATTATTATTAGACATTACCAGACTATCAAACACAATCTAAGTTAGTGTTTTATTTTCTTTTCTGTTTGCTTAAAAAAATTTTGATTATTTGGTTTTTTTATATATTAATTTTATTATGGATAAGGTATTGAAAATAATGATAATGATTATTTTTAAAGTATTTTTTTTTTAAATATGTTAGGCTAATTATATATTTTGATATTTGTTTAATATTAACGCATTAAAATATATAAAAAAAATGAACTAAGATTTTTTTTAATCTCAATTTAATTTATTCTCAGTATTCTGAAATATTTTTTATAATAATATCAATAATATTTTTTAAAAAATAAAAAATATTTTAATTTTTTTAAAATAAAATCACTTTAAAATGGAAATTTATTAAGTCATACGTAGACAAAATAAATGAAAAAAATACAAAGATAACAAATTATTAACAATAGAATATTTACTATACGTGCATAATAGAGAGTTTCAGTTTCATTTCACGTCACCAAAACTAAACTTATTTTGTTTTTAATACAAACTGTATTTAATACAAAGATAAATAATAATAAAAATTAAAAGTTAAAACTAAGAGTATAAAAACATAAATACAAACAAAAAATAAAAGTTATCCCAAAAAAACCAAAAAAAATAAAAGGAAACGAAACTAAAGTAAAAGAATAAAAACTGAAATAAAAAATAAAAAATTATATATTTAAAAAAAAAAATCTCCCTACACCTGATCATTGACAAATGGCTGGATCAACAATTGAAATTAGTTTAATTATAAGTTGACTTTTCTCTTACCTAGACCAGAAAAGTATCTATAGAGTTTCCAGGTAACCTCGATTTAATAATTGCGGTTTGAGGTTTCAGTGAACGAAAAAAATGAAAAGAAAAAGATAAAAGATAAAAGCAAAGGTAAAGGTAAAATAAGTGATCCATCTTATCTTATAAAAAAATAATAAGGGCACTAGCTATTTTTGTATGATTGATTTCTTCTAGAACAGTGATACGAGAATCTAATGTTGTATTATTGAACCTAAATAACTATATGAATAGGTAATAAAAAAGCATAAAGGAAGGTGAGAAACATAATTCATACGTTTAATGAGAGACAAACAAAAAAGCATTACTAGGTTCTAGGGCTCCTCAATCAATGTAGGCGTGCTTAGCAATATTTTTATGTTTTTCTTGAGATTGTACGTTGGAGGAGTGGAACTCAAGTTTTATTTTCTTCCCTTAATACATGAGAGGGTATCATTAAACTAAACAATAATTGAGGTAGGAATTAATATACATTGATTAGGTCAAACAATTGATGGTTGGTCGTGTTTATATATATATTTTTGCAAAATTAATGGGAAGAGAATGCCATTGTTGAAGAGACAATAAATAACAGGTTTGCAACACCTAGCAGGTGGTAATTTAAATGGATTTGTGTCCATCTCGACAATAAATAAAAGAAATAAATTAATAATATAGTAGGTGGTCCAATGGTAAGAGCTTGAGACTAAAAAGTTTGCTCTCCCTGTGATCTTAGGTTCGAGCCTTTTAGTTGCTAATATAATGACCACTGGAGACTTGCATGATCTTTAATTTTAGGATCTGTGAGATTAGTTGAGATGTATACAAGTTAACTTGAATATCTATATTAATAAAAAATTCTTTCATAAAATGGTTCGATCCATGTTCACATGACTTGGTCGAGGTTTGATGAGAACCCATCTCTAATCGAAACTCTACTTTTATTTTATAATGTTTTAAAAAACAAATTAATTCGATGATCTTCGGCAATGCAATACAAAATTTAATTATAGTTTTTTTATATATAGTTAAATAGTGTATTTGATATAATAATAGTTTTCATTGTTATGATTTGAAAAGATAAAGCTATGAATTATAGTTTTTTAATAATTAAAATTTTAAAATATTAGAGATTTTAATGGAATCATAAAGAACTATTGTGTATCTATTATGATTAATCAAATTCATATTTTTAAAATTGTTGTTGAGACAAAATATAGTTACACTATACTATTAAACAAACCCTTGCCAACACGCTAGACTATTGATTGTCTTAAAGAATATTAAATATATACTAAGTTGTGTTGCATAAAATTATTCTATTAATGAATTTCACTTTAGCACATGTAAAAGGAGAAAATATAAATCCAATTATATTGAATAATACCTCCGTACACGTGTTTCATCGCTTTCCATAATACAACTTTTGTATTTTTTGTAATACTAAGTTTTTTCTTTCCAATTATCTATTTTATCAATTAGCAATAAATATATATTTTTTAGAAGAATATCTTTTTATCTCACACCCAAACACGCCTTTATTATATATACACGCACGCTACCGAAAAAACAAAGCAAACTGATAGTACTGTCGTTGTACGGAAATCATGACCAAATTGGAACGATTCTGGTGATTAATCATGATTTTTTTTTTATATATATATATAAGGAAAAAATAAATAAGAGGGGAAAGGAAGGAGAACAGTTGAGATGTCGTCTCCTTGAAAATGAAGTATATCTAGTAGGTAGCTAGTTTATTTTGAGGTTCGAGTTATGTAATTGTTAATATGATAATCATTTAAGATTTATATAATTGTTGATTTTAAAACTCATAAAATTAATTGAGGTGTCATCTTCTTGAAAATGAAATATATCTAGTAGGTGGCTAGTTTGATCTCAAGTTCGAGGTACATAGTTGTTAATATGATAATTATTTGAAATTTATATAATGTTGATTTTAAAGTTCGTAAGATTGGTCTAGATGTATTCAAGTTGATTTAAATATTCATATTAAAAAAAGTATATATATATATTAACTAAAAAATAAAACGTGTGATTGTTTTACTGTGTGATGCACTGTAGTTTTTAAGGTGATTTACCGTGGACTTCAACGACGACATTGTATCATATCTTCTTTTTTTCTTTTAACATAAAGTTGAGAGTAAATTATAGTTTAGTCCCTGTTGATGATTTTTAAGCTAGAATATATATAATCAATGTGTTGGAATCGCATCTTTCATTTTTACAGACAAATGGGCCAACTGAGCAAGTTCCTCCTGTAGATCATAAACAAATGATATAATACTTTAGTTGGCTTGTCCTTTTTCAAGAAATCCTTGTTTATGTCCGAAGCCAAATGCAAGAAACACTAATCTGGTTCTTGTGCTGTAGTGCCCTAAGCACAGCTTCAAAGTAGACAGCTTTAAGCAAAACAACAGATTCCGTTCTTGAAGCTGTCCTTGCATGGCCTTAATCATTACCCATAGTTTCGTTGTCGGCATTTCAATAAAAAGCGAATTTATTTATTAATATATGAAAATATAATTAAGGTTGTTTTAGAAATTGTTTTTAGTTTAAAAATATATTAAAATTATATATTTTTTTTATTTTTTAAATAATTTTTGATATTAGCACATGAAAATGATATAAAAACACTAATTATTTTAATTTAAAATAAAAAAATTCACAAAACCAGAAGAAGAAAAGCCTGCAAGGTTGGTTTTTATGAGCAGGGAAGCACTGACATCACGAGTATAAAAATATGGTCTCTGGCCCCGTTTTGCTTAGGATATTAATAATATGCTGAGGAGATAAAGCACTAATCGTTGTGTTCTTGGTTAGCATACATTGCCTAAATTACTCTAAATGGGAAGACTTGATTGCTAAATTAGAGTGTTTTTCACTTATAAATATATTTAATAATATTTTTATTTTTAAAAATTATTTTTGATATCAATTAATGAAATTGTATTTACTGTCATATCTTCCATTTACATTTCAATGTAATATATATACAACTTAAAAGTAACGGAAGCCAAGCTGCAATGTGAACAGACAGTAACTGAAGCTAGCCTTCAATGTGCAGAATAATAATACATTAAATTCAAGAAATAAAACTCCTAAGCGTTATCAACGGTTTGTTCTGCTGTTGCTCTGCTGTCTGTCGAACTATTGTCTTAACATCCCCCCTCAAGATGGACTACCTTGAGTAAGTCCAATCTTGTGCTTGAGCTCTTCGAATCTGTAGCGTGAGAGAGATTTAGTCAAGGCATCAGCGAGCTGGTCGTTGGAAGATACATGACAAACTCGCAGTACACCGGATTGAACTCTTTCCCTTATGAAATGATAGTCAATTGAGACATGTTTCATTCTTGAATGAAAAATTGGATTTGAACTTAATTGTGTAGCTCCTATATTGTCACAGTAAATCACAGGGACTTGATCGACCTGGTAATGTAGTTCCTTTAACATGGAGCATACCCAGCTGATTTCTGATGCTGTGTCTGCCACCGATCGATATTCAGCTTCTGTCGAGGATCGAGCAATAGTTTGTTGTTTCTTGGAGGACCATGAGACAGGATTTCTGCCAAGATAAAGAATGTAGGCACTAGTGGAAGAGAAATCATCTTTGTTCCCCCCCCAATCAGCGTCAGAAAATGCATGTAAGTGAGCTGGAGATTGACGATGTAGCATAAGTCCTTCAGTATTGCTTCCAGAGAGATAACGTAATAACCTTTTTACCAGTTTCCAGTGTTCAACCGTGGGCTTATGCATGAATTGTGACAGTTTGTTCACAGCAAAGGACACATCTGGTCTGGTGAGTGACAAGTATTGGAGACTCCCTAATGTGGCCCGATATTCTGTTGGGTCTGTGAGCAGGGAACCCATTACAAGAGTGGGTGATGGACCAGATGGTAAAGGAGTGCTGACAGGTCGTGAATGTTGCATGTTGGTGCGTTGAAGTAGATCCTCAATATACCTGTGCTGAGAAAGAAATATGCCATTAGAATGATGCGTGACTTCTACACCAAGAAAGTAAGTGAGTTGCCCCAAATCCTTCAAGGAGAACTTTTGAGCTAGGCTGTTGACGAAGAGATTGACAGTACGATCGTCATCACCGGTGATGATAATGTCATCGACATAAACCAACAAATAAAGTAGGTGCCCATTATGTTTAAAAATGAACAGTGACGTATCATTCACTGAGTTGATGAAGCCTGATGACAGAAGAAAGTTGCGTAGTTCATGATACCACGCACGAGGAGCCTGTTTAAGCCCATAAATGGCTTTACGAAGTTTGCATACAAAATCTGGTCGGTCTTTGTCCACAAAGGCTGGAGGTTGAGTCATGTAGACATCTTCATGCAACGTCCCTTGCAGGAACGCATTATTGACATCCAACTGTCTCAACTTCCAGTTTTGACTGACAGCAATGGATAGCACCAGACGGACAGTTGTTGGTTTAACTACCGGACTGAAGGTTTCGGTATAGTCAAGTCCTGGCCGCTGATGAAATCCCTTGGCCACCAACCGTGCTTTATAACGAGCAATGGATCCATCGGAGTTCCGCTTAACCCTGAAAATCCATTTACAGCCAACTAAGTTAGAAGCATTTTCCGGAGAAACCAAATCCCAGGTGTGATTACTGATGAGAGCATTGTACTCATCCTGCATGGCATGACGCCAATTAGAGTCTTTCAAGGCCTGCGTAACAGAGGAAGGTTCTTTGGTGGCTTGGGCAGGAAGGTGGATATGAAAATTGAATTTGGGATTGGGTTTGTGTATATGGTTTTTGGACCTGGTTTTCATAGGATGAGGGTGAACAAGAGGTTGAGTGGCTACGGAGGATGAGCTGGGATTGGCAGGGTGATGTGGTACTGGTAGGTTGGGGACAGGATTTGAAGAACTGCTTAGTGGCGGTTCAGCTGAGGATGAAACTGCTGGTGGTGTGTCAATAGAGTTCTCAGTGACAGGAGCGATAATAGATATCGTGGAGGGATTCCATGTCTCAAGGGATGACCTATCTGTGGAGGATTGGACACGCTGAAAGGAAGTATACGGGAAGGTGGATTCAACAAACTTAACATGACGGGAGACAAAAAATTTTGTCGAAAGAGGATCATAACAAATGTAAGCACTTTGTGATAAAGAGTAGCCCAGAAAAATGCATGGTTGGGATCTGACATCAAGTTTATGTGTGGAGTATGGACGAAGCCATGGATAACATAAGCACCCGAATGTGCGTAATTTCTGATAATTGGGAGAATGTCCAAATATCAGTTCATACGGGGACGAGTATTTGAGAGACACTGATGGCATCCTGTTGATTAAATAGATGGCTGTTAAAAAAGCAAAAGACCAGAATTTTGAAGGTAACAATGCATGTGTTAAGAGAGAAAGACCAGTCTCAACTATGTGCCTGTGTTTTCGTTCAGAAATTCCATTGTGCTCAGGGGTATGGGGAGGTGAGGTACGATGCGAAATGCCATGAAGAAAGAAGAAATCTTTGAGGGCTGTAAATTCGCCCCCATTGTCAGAATAGAATGTTATGATTTTCTTATTGAAATATGTTTCAACAAGGGCTTTGAATCGGATAAATGTATTTTTGACATCAGATTTTTGTTTTAAAGGATATAACCATGTATATCGTGTGTAATGATCAATGAACACAACATAATACTTAAATCCATCAATTGAATGCAGGGGTGCAATCCATACATCAGAAAAAATGATATCTAGAGGACGACGGGACTGTAAAGAAGACTCAGAAAAAGGAAGCTTATGACTCTTGTTGCAGCAACATGCATTACAGGAAGAGTGTTCTGTCATGGAAGTTGAGTCAAGTTTATTTTTGGATAAAATAAAACGTAAGATTGGATAGGATGGGTGGCCTAATCTGGAGTGCCAATTTATTGGAGAAATTCGAAAACTGGAAAATGCAACAGGTGAGGATAACTTTGGGCTGAGTCCCGACCATTCATAAACACCACCATTTGTTTCACCTTGAGCTCGAACCACTCCCGTTAGCAGGTCCTTCACAAGAAAACACCAAGGTAAGAATTCAATTGAGACATTATTGCTAACACAAAATTGATAAATAGAGAGAAGATTTTTTTTGATTTGTGGAACACAAAGAATGTTTTGAAGATTGAAGGAGTTAGAGAGGGTGTTGAGAGTAGTGGAGCCTGTATGAGTAATACGCAAGCCTGTACCATCTCCAATCATCACATCATCTGCGCCATTGTAAGGGCTGTGGAGTGAAAGGTTGTTGAGGTCTGCTGTAAGGTGGTGAGATGCACCACTGTCCAATAGCCATGTAGATGAACTGGGGTTGCTACTGTTAGCAACGTGAGCTTGTGGTTGCCAGTGGGATGAATTGTTTTGTTGGGAAAAGTTTGTGTCTTGAGGCACAAATTTAAAAGAAGGACATCTTTTGGCAGTATGTCCTTGGATCCCACAGACTTGGCAGTGGCCCAAGTAAGGACGTGGACCTGATCTCATGTAGTTGTGCCCCTGATTGCCATAATTTTGCTGTTTGGGAGGGCCTTGGTATGAGGTGCGCCACTGTGATGTATTCGGAGGGTGAGATCTGTGGGCATTAGAATTAGAATGTCGATAGCCAGTCCTCCCAGTGACTACGTTTGCTGTGGGTGAGAATTGTAGTGGTGATTTGTGTGGTGAAGGTAATGAAGCTTCAAACATGAGTAATTTCTCATGGAGCTCATCAAGTGTTATGGCCGTGTCTCTTGCTTGCACAGCACGTACCAATTCTTTGTATTCATCACCTAACTCCTCCAGAATTTTATCTGTGATATCTTCACCATCGATGGGAGCACCAAGTGAGGCTAATTCATCTGCCTTTGTTTTCACTGAGTATATAAACTCAGAGATGCTGAGAGAGCCTTTGGCAATAGCTTTGAAGTTGGCTTTGATTTGTTTTATGCGACCTCTGGAGGGATTGGCATATGTGGATGCTAAGATGTTCCAGGCTTCTTGGGACGTAGCTGCTTGTGCAATAAATGGTATAATTGAGTGATGAATTGATCCAAGGAGAGCATTGAGTATTAACTGGTCTTGTCGAATCCATGCATAATACGCAGGATTGGGACTGGTGCTATCAGCTGTGACAAGTTGCTGTGGTGGGCAAGGTTTAGATCCATCAATGAAACCTTGGAGATCATAACCTATAAAGAGTGTCTGGAATTGTAACTTCCATGACAGATAGTTTGAGCTTGTGAGCTTGAGAGGGGTTTGAGATGTGACGTTGATGGTCACAAGGTTGGTTAAGTTGTTTGCAGTGTTTGTGGTGTTGCTGGAGGAGGCCATGACAGAGACTTTTAAGTTTTGCTCTGATACCATGAAATTGTATTTACTGTCATATCTTCCATTTACATTTCAATGTAATATATATACAACTTAAAAGTAACGGAAGCCAAGCTGCAATGTGAACAGACAGTAACTGAAGCTAGCCTTCAATGTGCAGAATAATAATACATTAAATTCAAGAAATAAAACTCCTAAGCGTTATCAACGGTTTGTTCTGCTGTTGCTCTGCTGTCTGTCGAACTATTGTCTTAACAATTAATATATCAAAATGATATAAAACACTAAAAAAAATTAAATTTGTTTTGGTAAAACACTCTTCAAATGCTTCCCAAACGGGTTAGAACCAAATGTACGGTGAATTTAAGAATGTCTCTAGGTTATGACTTTACATTTGAAGTCGTGTTTGGTTATGCGGTGTAGTAACTGTTTCACTATATTTTGATTTTTTAAGAAATTATATCTTTTATTATTTTAGAGTGTTCATATTAAAAATGAAAATTTTAAAAATAATAATAAATATTATTTTAATGAATTTTTAAATATAAAAAAAACATTTTAAAAAATATTCTCCCTCATGGTCCCAAACACCCTAAAATAGGCAAGTTATTGAATCGTTACTGTAATTAAACCTTTTTTTATATAAAAATAATAATTAAATAGCACAATATTCAAAATTTATTGTTCTTAGGAAATAAACGTACGAATATAGAGGATTATAAATTATAATAATCTCTTATAATGAAAAGTTAAATTAAAGAGTTTGTTTTTCTTGTGATTTTAGGTTCGAGTTTTGTGATTATTTATATAATAGTCACCGGAAACTTACATGGTCATTAACTTCAGGATTTATGAGATTAGTTACTTATATAATAGCCGCTAGAAACTTACATGATCATTAACTTTAGGATCTATGAAATTAGTTAAAGTACACGTAATCTGACCCAAATACTCATGTTAATGGAATTACTTTTTACATTAGTTTGATCTCCCAATATACCACACAGCAATCAATCTCCTTCTTGTTGATCATATTATTACGGTTCAATTTAGTAAATAATTTCATGTGATTTATATATTAAACCTTGTAAACGACATTGTTGGGTTGACGAGGACCTTCCATTTCTTTGTCGTCAACAATTGTAATAAAATCTTATATCTTATTGACACTTGGAACGAGAAAAATCAAACCAATATATTTGTAAATTGTGATTTTTTTTAAATATTATATAATAATATATTTATTAACGATTGGATTTTATAAATTTAATTTTTGAGAAACGATGACAACACTGTATGTGTAAAATTTGGTTCGAGTTTAGATTTCAACCATCAAACAAAGAAAGACAAGCCATACACAAAATTAAAAGAAGAGAAGAGAAAAGGGGAGAGAGGGAAACCCAAAAATGTATAAATGTGATCAGGGAGAAAAATAAATTACAGGAAATTATAAATGAGGGTTTGGATAAAAACAAAGTTTGGGGTGAGAATAGGTTGAAACATTTTGGTTCGGATTAAAAAAATCAATCGAATTGAATTTTTATTTTAAATTTAAATTCAACCATTATATATCAAATGAAAGAATAAAATTGATCAGTTTAATTGAATTTTTATTTTAAATTTAAATTCAACCATTATATATCAAATGAAAGAATCAAATTGATCAGTTTAATTGAATTTTTATTTTAAATTTAAATTCAACCATTATATATCAAATGAAAGAATCAAATTGATCAGTTTAGTTTTACATTTTTTAAATATAGGTCCAATTTAATACAAAAATCTTATGGTTAGGTGATTTTTAATACACACTTTTAATTTACAATAAGCATTTTGTGTCTATTTGAAAGTGTGGTTGATATTGCTTTTGAAAATATTTTTTATTTAGAAATACATTAAAATATATATTTTTTATTTTTTTTAAATTATTTTTGACATTAGCACAAGGAAATAATCTAAAAATAACAAAAAAAAATTAATTTAAAATAAAAAGAAAAAATAAAAATTTTCATTTTTTTTAAAAATAATGCCAAACATGCCTTATTCTATAAATGAAAACAGCAGATATAACTTTTCTTTGCTTGAGCTTATTGAGCTTGTTTCTGGTTGATTTTGAATGATTTTCTGAGCCTGTAGATTTTAATGATTGGGCTTTCAAAAGAATAAAGTTTGAGGCTAACTTTGGACTTTAAATGGGCTTCATTATTCAGGACGATCCATTTGGGGTCATCCGGGGCTCCAAATGCCGTGTCTTGTTGAGCCACCGAGTCAACTCTTTACAAATAGTAAACCGAGAGTGTCACTGTAACCTTCTACGACAGGCGTCTCCGATATATCTGCTGCAGTCTTGCCTCCTGCTCGGCTATCTTCACGT
Organism: Salix arbutifolia; assembly: GCA_025169955.1. Classification (NCBI taxonomy): domain Eukaryota; kingdom Viridiplantae; phylum Streptophyta; class Magnoliopsida; order Malpighiales; family Salicaceae; genus Salix; species Salix arbutifolia. The sequence goes on along the minus strand of CM045916.1, from coordinate 2,704,016 downwards.
AGATCCAGTCCCATGCTTCATCCAAGAACCGGAAATAGTCTAATGGAGGAATTCTCCCGGACAAGTTATTGTAGGAGAGATTCAAGAAATTTAGAGTAACTATGGTGAATGGAATCACTCCCGACAAATCAAGGGATTCTAACTGTTTCAGCGGCCCGATCTTTAGAGGGATGACTCCGGTCAAATTGTTTTCTGACAAGTTCAGTACATTCAATTGCAATAGACTTGTTATTTCTTCAGGAATTTCTCCTATTAATTTGTTGCTTGAAAAATCAATAATCCTCACGAAAGTCCCAGATTGCGTTTGTATTCATATTTGCAAGATGAAAGATACATGACATCTAAATGAAAAGTGGGAGTCCATTTAGAATCAAATTTCAAAGATAGATGTTGTGAGATAAATCCAATACCCGTAATTTGGAGAGATTTGAAAAATGAGCTTCAGACATAATACCTTGCAGAGAATTCCCCTCAACATACAATTCCTCAAGTAGAGATAGGCTTCCAATACTTTCAGAAACATTCCAATCTAATCTATTGTCAGTAATCCACAACACTCTCAATGATGAAAGCATTGTAACTTCTGTTAGTGATCCTCTCAGTTGATTCCCAGACAAATCCAACGAAACAAGCTTTGAACGTTGTCTAAATCTTTTTGGTAAAGATCCATTCAACCGGTTATTTGAGAGGTACAACTCAGTAATGGAAGACAATCTCGTGAAATCAGGCAACGAACCATGAAGTTGGTTATGACTTCATGAAGTTAATTGCAAATTCTGCAGCGAGTTCTCTAGGCATCCATGCATCTTTCGAAAAGACCTGGGAAGGGGTCCACTGAGATTGTTTTAGGACAAAACTAGCTCGCGTAAGCTACAAATTCCTCCAAAGGATCTTGGAATTCCGCCTTGAAATTGATTAGCGGAAAGTTGAAGATTTGTGAGAGATGTCATTTTTCCGAGGGCATCTGGAATCGAACCCTGTAACTGGTTGAATGATAGGCCAGGATCAACAAGGCTATTGCTGAAGTTGGACAGCCAGGGGAATGTTGCAGAAGAAAGATGATTATGTGAAAGATCAATGGCAGCAAGAGATCTTGAAGAATTGATGAAAGAAAGGCTTTCAAAACTAACATCATAGTTATTGCTGCTGAGATCAAGAGATTGCAGGCTCGAGTGGTTTCCAAGCTGATATGAGAGACTTCCGATTAAACCAGTGCTGGAGAGACTGGGTATCTTAATCTGCTGAGGGAGCCAACGAAACTTGGGAAAGGACTCCCATGGGAATTATTATCACTAAGGTCCAAGTAATTCAAATGCTGCAACTCAAGTAATGAATCTGTAATATTACCTCCCACGGCCAAACCGTGAAGATCAAGCAAAGTGATGTGACCAATTCTGTTGTTGCAACCAACTCCTCTCCATTTACAGCAATCGATCTTCTGTTCTTCATCCCTTCCCCATGAAGAAAGAACACCAGAGGAAAGCAATCTGTCTTTCCCTCTCTATGCACCTGAATTTCACCCTTTCTGCTGCTGAAATGAAACCAGGAGAAGCACACTTGTGGGACCTTCCATGCATTATCAGCATGATCAAGACAAAGATGGAATGGTTATGGAAGCGGTGAGGCAACGAGAATTTCCAAAGTAATTTTATTTTTATGAAGTATTTTATTTCCTATTTAAGTCAAGGTCCGCGTTAAGGACAATTCATGGAGTCGACGTCAATTTTAAGGATTGTTGATGCCAAACTAGATGGACGCTGGCCGCATGCATGCGTCGTCCAATGATGGAGGTGTTGTTATAAAGATTCAAACATCATTGTGAAAAATAATGTTTGAAAATGTTTTGTCTAAAACACACGGATGTATTCATACGCTAGTCCACATGAATAACACGTGTCATCAACTTTTTAAAATTAAACAATATTTTATCTCATTGAAAACACTAAATTGCCCCTAACCCAACTCGATAATCCCAAAAAAGTCATAATAAAAAGATCAAGGAGGCCGGGATGTAAATTTGAGTATGTAATCAATCTAGTATGTTACGAGTTTCTTTGCCCGCGCGTTGCGCTTGACTTTTTGATATAGCAAACTAATTGATTGTTATGCATAATTTCATTGATTAACAAAAAAATTAATTAGTTAAATTATCATCAATAAAATTAGTTTAAAATAGGTTATTTATTTTGTGTTTCGAAGTAAATGAATGTTACTATTGTTCGAAATGTTTGGATAATTATGTAATTGGTAGATTGTCTATGTGCATCGAAACGCAAGGCAAGTGACTCGTATATTTTTTCATTATAAATAACATACATAAAAAAAGTTAGCTATGTGTAGTTTCGTATATTTTTATTAACGTGATATTATATTTGAAATATCATACATTAAAAAACTCTAGAAGTCATTTTTTAACAAAAACAACATCGAATAGTGAATTATCTTGATTATTATTTTTTATTGTTATTATCATGATTGTTAAATTATCAAAATTATTATAGTTATTATAACAATTATTATAAATAATTAATATTCTAATTATTATAGATAATTAATATTCTAATCATTATTGAGAATATTATCGCTGCTATTATCATTATCGTTATAAAAATATATTCATTTTTTTAAAGATTTATTCTTCATGTTATTATATTTGAAGTATTTTAGAAAAGTAAGATTAAATTAATTTGATTTTTTTTATAAAAAAAACCTTAGTTCATTATATATATATATATGTGTGTGTGTTTTAACTATCACTACTATTGTTATAATATTATTAAACTTATCATTAGTATTATTATTATTATTAATCATCACTATAATTATTTTTATTATTATCTATATCTTTGATATTATTTTATGATCTATTATTATTATTATTATTATTATTATTATTATTATTATTATTATTATTATCATTACCATAATTATTAATATCATAAGCATTGTAACCATTATAATCAATTATTATTGTTATTATCATTATCATTAGTAATGTTACTATAGTGTTTTCTTTTTCTATATATATAAGTATAAAATCAACTATTTATTTTTGTTTTTTAATTATTGTAGGTGTTTGCACAATTTAACTTTTATTATTATCTTTCATCTTCGGGATAATTTAATAATTTTCATTGTTTATTTAGTTGTTATAGTTATTATTTATCATTTAAATATATTATGAAATGAATTGATCCCAATATAGTGAATTCAGTGATTCAGTTATCCAAATCTTAACAATTTTTTAATAATAAATTTTATATGCTAAAATCAGTTTAAATCTGACGTGGCGATACGCGAGTTTAATCTAGTATATATATAAGTGGGAAAATATTGTAGTTATCAATCGTATTTTGAAAGAATAGTTAGAGTGCTTTTCTCAAATGATTTAGTTTGTAAGTTAATAATGTTTTCATCACACACACACACACACACACTATATATATATATATATATATATATAAAACGTGTCGATGTTTTACTATATCCCTAGATATAGATTATTGTTGATGTTAATAGTGTAATTATCATTTTTCCCTTTAGTTCATAAAAGTTAATTCTCGGTCCTAGGAGTATTTTAGATTTTTCCACTGCATCTGTGTATCATTAGCAGATTGTGTTGGGGTGTTTGCGTCTTCTCCGTTTTTATTTGAAAATTAAAACTACGATTTTTCCCTGGAAGCACTAAAAAAACGAAGGCTGGATTTGTCGCCCGATTAAAAGTAATTATATATTTTATTTTTTATTTTGACCCTTATTCTTTTAATTTTTTGGTCCTTCTTGGGTGGTCTTTAGTTTTTATTTGTATTTATGCTTTTAGTTTTGGTTTTTGATTTTTATCATTTTTGTTGTTGTTGAGGTTTTATTTTTATTCAGTCTAGTCTTGAAATTTTAATTTATATTGGTGATAATTTTAAAATTGATATTTCTTCTGTTTTCTTTTTGCGCTTATTTTTTTAGTATTTTCTTTTATTTTTATTTGTTGTTTAGATCAGATGATTTTTTCTATGATCATAATTTTTTTTTTTGTTATTGTTTTTGTTTGTTCTTTTGTTAAATCTTGTTTCTAGATAATTATATGGTTTTCATTGTTTAAGCAATAATAATGATAATTTCAGTGATTTTTTTTATTGTTTTATTGCTTGCTGTTTTGTTATTTTTTTTCCAGGGTAATTTAACATTTTTTATTATTTAAAAAGTAATAGTAATAACACTGATAAATATAATTGTTATAATCATGATAATAATAATAACGTACAATAGATTTCCAATTTTGTTTTTTTATATAGGTAGAAAATCAACGACTTATTCTTGTTTATTTATTATAGAAGTTTACACAAATTATATTTTATTATTGTATTTATTTTAAATTAAATTATGAGATGAATTGATTCTAATACAATGAATTCAATGATCATCAATGACAATGAAATTTTATGCTGATGATTTTATTGAAACCTTTTTAACAAATGAATTTATCAATTTTATATTTATGATTTCGTTAAAGCTTATTATAAAAATAAATTTATATAAATTTAAAATTCATATATTTTATTGAAAACTCATATTTTATAACAAAAAATTACCCTTTTTATATTCCCAAAATTTTTAGCATTGTAAAAAAATCTTACAATCTTAATATTCTTTTACATTTTAAAAAATAATCTCACAATCTTAAATCAAAGCAATGATTTATTCGAAGCATTCCGTCATCTTCTTGTCTCAGTAATTCATGTCATATCAGACTGTTTTCGATGTCAAATTTAAAAGCTTTATTATTTGCCAATGCGCCAGTGAATCGCGTGGAGTGATTAAGCTGATAGAAATGGGTTTGGGTCCGGAAGCAAGAGCGTCAACTTTGTCCACACGTGATTTTTGTCTGTTATTTCTAAATTTGCCCAACATCAATCAAAAAATATAAAACAATGTCCTCTACTGATAAGACTACCTGCATAGTACACACAGCCACTTCGGTCAGTTATCAATTAATAAATCATCCATCCAATTTTGAATTTTTCATTTGTTTAAATTAATTTTTTAATGATATGTTTTCATATATATATATATATATATTAATTTTTTAAAAAAATATTTTGAATCCTAAAAATATGTGGTCGATGAATTGAGTTTTTAAGATTTTTTTTATATGCTAATATTAAAAATAATAATTATATACAACCTGGCTAGAAGTCTCCTTCCACAAATCTTTGGATATTCTCCTACTTCTCTTGAAGCAGCTTTCGTAGCTGTATCATCAGTAAATTATATAATTAAATAATTGTTTTTAAATAAATGAAAAATGCGATCAAAATCTTCAAATATTCTCATAAGAAATCATCAAAACCCGTCAGGATCTTAAAATATCATCTGACAAAATATAAGGCACAAACCAAAGCACAAACCAGCAAATGCTAAAAAAACCAATCTGCTCCTCATAGAACACAATCTGAAAGAACCTCCAAGAAAGCGTTGAAACACTTTCACACACAATAAGTTGGAGACACGAAAATTTAACAAATTAGCAATTCTCTGAACCAACAATGTAGAAAAAAAATGAAAAACAAAGAAAAAGACCACTCCAGTCCTATTGAATATCAAGAATGTCCGCAGTACTCCTAAAACACCCAAAGCATTACACTAAAAGGATGCAAATAGCATTTTCAATCCCACAGCAACTACCTCATTGTGAAGTGAACTAAATTATAATCGCTGGAATCATTTATCAGCAAATGCCCAGAAACGTTATCATTTATCAGCTTTCTCATACAAACACAAAACTGTCTTCAGATTAATTGCAAAGTGAAGTCAAAATTAATTGAATGAGATGAACTAACAATATACATATTCTCAAACAATATCTGTTAGCAAGAGACATCATTAGTTAACCGACTTTCCCTCAAAGGCAATCCTCTTCCCATAACTCCTTGTCTCCTATGAAATTAAAAGATAACAAAGTAAAGTTGCAAATGATACCTTTGTGTGTTTTCTGTTATCGAAACAGAATTGAGTCTGTTTTCAAAAGCAAAACACAGAAACCTTGCTGGCTTGGTCAGATTTTGTGAACAAACTGGTATGAAAACACACAAATTGATGGTTACATCAAACATGATATGAAGATCCTGCAACATTCAGCAACATATCCATCAACTATTTGCATCAAGAGGATTCCCCTAAACATTGAACATGATATGAAGATCATGCAACATTCAACAACATATCCATCAACATTTAACTCATTCAACAAATCAAACGTTGCCATGTATTCTGTAATCTTTATCCTTGCCCGTCATCGGCAAGAAAAGCCAAACGAATCAAAATATCACTGCTAGAACACCCAAATTAAAAACAATTACCTATCACGAACTGAAAGACCCAAACAAATCGTCACACAGAATTTGCAAAACCAGCCCTTCAAACACATAGTCAATCAAATCAAATACAAAATAAAATAAAAACTGTACCTTCTCCAGAATACCCGTCATTTGTAAATTCGCCATCTTCGTGAAACTAAATGACCAACACTCTGCTAATTAGGATCACACTTAGAGCCAATATTCTGTAATATCACAATCTAGGCACAACAACAATAACCACAAAAAGAGATGAAGATAAAGCGATTGCATAGCAACCCTATATTGAATTTGATGTCAAATAACAAAAAATAAATGGAGCTAATAATTAATTCACAATAAGCACTAATTAAAAAAAATGAAAGTTATCGTGACTTCTCGCTTTTGAATCTGCAAGGGAAGAGCAGAGCTTTTCTGTGTGGTGATGGCGGTGTCTACTTTCACAGTTTGTGGCGAGGTTAGTAGAAATCTGTAAGGGAGAAGTTGCTGGTTGAACTCGGTGTGCTTAATTTATTCAACTACGTGGAAACCCGAATTTCTTTGGATTTGGGAGTTTGTTTGTTTATGCTTTTTATCGTGTCTGTGAGGGGAGAGATCAAGTGAAGCGAGAGGGCTGAAAGTGTTCTGCCGACAGGTAGAGGGAGAGGGGCACTTATTCGACATTTTATTTTTAGGGGGTTTACTTTAGAGGCTTCTTGAAAGAGGTGCGAGAGAGGGTTTGGCGAGGAAGAGCAGTTAAAGTGCGTTTCAAAAGCATATTGTTTGCAGCTGATCAAATTAAGAAGCTACTGATCACGGCTCAAGAACTGTTACTGGTAACGGGAGAGAAGCAGGGAGGGAGACAGAGATGATTTGCAGATGCTGGCCTTCGTAACTGGAAAATGATTTGCCTTCGTAAAAGAGTAAAAAGCTTTCAATTAAAAAGATTTAAAAGTCTGAAGGCAAATTTTCTTGGACGGGCAACGGGTAGACAATCATGGGCAGCTTTTGGCAGTGTACATTTTTTTTTCTTTCTTTAGCTTTCAATTAAAAAGAGTAAAAAGTATTTTGAAGCATTTTTTCTTGAACGGGCAACGGGTCGACATCTATTTGGGCAGATTTTGGTTTTTTTTTTGTTTCTTTAGCTTTAAATGAATTCAAATTCGTCACAATTCATTGTGTATTTTAATCTCAGTCGTCCAACACCGTCTTGGGCAGCTGCTGCAGGGCAGTACTGTGAGACTGGATGGGCAAGCCTTTTTTTTTTCCTTTCTTTAACTTTAAATGAATTCAAATTTAGCTGTAAATTAAATAAATGAAACAAATGAAAAAGTTAGCTGAGGTCAAATCATGGGAACGGCACAGAGGTAGACATCTATCTAGGGCAGATTTTTACAAAGAAAGCTAAAAGAATAAAAAGGAAGTGAGGCGTGAAAATAACTATTGAAGTACACAGTAGAATGAGAGTAGATGAACAGGGAAATCACGATCTGTTTTAGCTGTAAGTATAATAGAAATTGAAAAGTCAAAACAGCCCCTGCACCCCTATTCAATAAAATTAGCTTTTAATAGTATTTTCATTATTTCTTAAAAAATAAAACTACTTTCCCTCAACCGCCAAAGCTAATTTTTAATTTTTATTATTTTTTAAATACAAAACAATAATTATATTTTTTCAATCAAACTTATTAAATCTGTTCCGTTCCGGACGGAATGGCCGGAATGTTCCGTTCCATTCTTAAAACCGAGATAAAACAGCGTCGTTTTCGTTCCAGTTTTAATTCCGGACCGTTCCGGAAATTCCGGCCAAAACGCCTCGGTTCCGTTCCGGGCTGAAAATTAAAACGACGTCGTTTCATTTACCCTTACAAAACACACAGAAACATCATCCCTGGCTCTGCAATCTGCAATTCCCAAATCAATTTCTTTCCTATTTTCCTTTCCCAAATCAATTCCCATAACCTGCTACTGCTGCTCATCTCAATTTTCAACTCAAATCTCAAGTTTTTGATACCTAATCCAGTAATCCCTCACCTGAAAATCTCAATCCCTAACTCAAAATCGCAAGCCCGAAGTTGTTCTTCCACACGGCGGCACCACCAAATCTTCATTTCTTCTCCAAAGCTCAATTCATCGGTTCTTCCCCAACTCTAATCTTCTCAGCAACTGAAAGGTACACATTCCAGTCCCCAAATCCTTGAATTTATTGAAAATTTGAAACTGATGAAACTAGGCATAAATGATAAAACTGGGCATTTTTGTATGGAATGTGTGAATAATTGATATTGTTGTGTTGCTGATGGATTGATATTAGTATTACAGTCCCCAAATCATCCCAAAACTGCGCATAAATGATAAAAGTAAAACTGGGCATTTGTTGCTGATGGATTGATGTGTTGCCGACTGCACTTATGGATTTAAAGGTTGTTTGCTATAATGGGGATGCTTGAATGCATGGGTTGAACTTGCTATTGTTGAGAATTTTGATTGTGAATTTTGATTTAAAGATTGATGTGTGGAGACTGATCACTGGTGATCTGGAGTCTGTTGGCAATCGTGTATTCGTGTTAGGTACTTAGGTTCCATTGAAAACTGAAAAGAGAATGCACTGATTATAATTAATTAATCTTTGGTTTTTTATACTCTTTTTTTTGGGTTTTGTTAGAAATTAATGAAAAATTAATTAATCTTTTGAAATGTATTGATTACTAGATCATTCGAGGGCATTTAATGAATTTGATAAATTTCTTCTTTGTTTTGGTTTCTTGTATGCTGCTACAGTTTGCAATGTTAAAGTTAGAAATTTGAGGGAAAAATTGGGCAGTTGTATTGTGTGTAAGGAAGCTTAGGTTAGTCGTGCCTTATCTATCCTATCACAAGAACATCACCTTGATTATGGGTCTTCTTCACTTGGTTTTAGTTCATGTGTGTTTTGCCAACTTGACAGCTTATTTTTGTGTATCTGGTCATTTCTAAATAACGGTCTTCCTCTCTGTGTTTCTCTATGTATATTCATGCGTTCAACTCGTGCAGGAGTGAATTATCAAATGTCCATGTTAAGTTTCACAATGGATTGTTTTAGGCCCTGTTTATTTGTTAGCCTGGGAATGCTGCACACTTTTGTAAAATGCAAGTTCAGTGTTCTTGGATTGTGCAAGGTCTCATGTCATTTTCAGTGAAATGCAGCAGAATTTGGGTCCATTTTCTTTAGCACATTATAATCTAGATAGCCATTGTTTCACTTGATGTGATTATGTGGCAAAGTAACAATTAACCCGAGTTGGCCGAGATCGATCCACAAAGAGTTTAAGGATAAATATAATATAAGAAATAGAGTTAAAGAGATGTAGAAGATATGATATTAATGTAAATATTTAATAGATATCAAACAATTGTCAAGGTATTAATTATCTATGTTATTTTAAGATAACATAAATGAGATTCTTTTAAGATACTTTATCATTAATGACTCATTTTAAGCTATGTTATCGTATTAATTATCTTGTTTAATTAATGCCAACACTTGTAAATGTTGTGAATTATTCATGGTGCTAACTTATATCAACAACAAATTAGAACCCTTTTATAATATACATGCCTGAGTTATAATCCAGTTACATTTTGATTTATTATATTAATTATTAGAGAAGTTCTCAATTCAATATAAAATCTAACTTGGATTGTGTTATCTTTTTACAACAAATTAAATTACATGGCTGAAAACTCATCTAGTGGTGGGACTTCCATTTCTTCAGCTCCAGCAAGATCAGATGATCTAGCATGGGCTCATGGACAGGTGGTTGCTAGTTCAAAGAATGCAAGTATATGTATTCATTGTGCCACACGTCTGATTTTAAAAATGATAGTTTACATCAGAAAATATATGTGAAATTCATATGGAAAATTACATCGGTTGTAATTAATCATTAAATTAATTGCTAATCTCCACAGGGACATTTTTATTTTTATGAGTTAATTAGAATAAGATAGTAAATTTAATATTTAAGAAATAAAATTTATCTTAGGCCCACAGGTACGGAAAATTTTATTTATTAAGTTTAAATTTATTAGACTTATTAATAAGTAATAAATTTCATGCGTGATGCAACCTTTGCCCACAGGTAGGTTGAAATTTATTATTAAATTGACATTGGTTAATTTAAATAAAGTTATTTCATAGCAATACAGTAATTTTAGTTTCCTTGATAATTGCAGTTATTCCTTCCGCTTTGATTGAAATAGTTCCGATGCTAAATGGTAATAACTTTTCTGAATGGAAAGAAAATTTGCTTTTTACATTGGGGTGCATGGAACTTGACTTGTCGCTCCGTGAGGACGAACCACCAGCCCTAACGGACTCCAGTACGACACTAAAGATTGCTAAACATGAACGATGGGAGCGATCTAATCGCTTAAGTCTCATGTTTATGAAATCTCACGTCAGTAAAGGCATTCGAGGTTCAATCCCAGAATGCACCAAGGCTAAGGATTTTATCAAAGCTGTTGAGGAACAATTTGTCAGTTCTGATAAAGCCTTAGCCAGCACTCTAATGAAAAGGCTATCAAGCAAAACCTTTGACAGTTCCAGAAGTGTGCGAGAGCACATTATGGAAATGAGGGACATGTCTGCTCAACTGAAGTCCCTAGAGGTTGATGTTTCTGAGTCATTCTTGGTGCATTTCATACTGAACTCTCTCCCATCTGAATATAGTCCTTTCAAAATTTCTTACAACACACATAAGGACAAATGGTCAGTAAATGAACTTCTGACCATGTGTGTTCAAGAAGAGGAGAGGTTAAAGCATGAGAAGCCATTAAGTGTTCATATGGCTACTCATGAGAAGGGAAATGCCAAGAGAGGCAATCATGCTCACAAACTCAAGAAGGATAACAAGTTGTCAATAAAGAAAAATGACAAGAAGGATACTTGTTTCTTCTGCAAGAAGAGTGGGCATATGAAGAAAGATTGCCAAAAATACAAAAAATGGCTCGAAAAGAAAGGTAATATCATATCTCTAGTTTGTCATGAATCTTTTTTTGTTGAGGCTCCTAGTAATACATGGTGGATTGATTCTGGTTCTACAATCCATATTGTTAATACAATGTAGGGTTTTCTCAACACAAGGAAACCAGCAAGCCATGAGCAACGAGTATATTCTGGAAATAAATTGTTTTCTCAAGTTGAGGTGGTTGGGACATTTAGGTTGATTTTGAAATCCGGATATGTTTTGGATCTGGATAATGTATTTTTTATTCCGCATTTTTCAAGAAACTTAATTTCTGTTTCAAAATTGGATATTATTGGTTATGGTTTTTGGTTTATCAACTCAACCTTTAGTATTTTTAAAGGTGAAAACCTTATTGGTGGTGGAATAAAAATTGATGGTTTATTCAAAATTGATTTAGATCCCAACTTTGAAAACAATTATTTATCATTACATACAAATATTGGCATAAAGAGGAGTCTTATGAATGAGAACTCTATTTGGTTATGGCACAGGAGATTGGGACATATCTCCATAGAGAGAATCAAAAGGTTAGTAAATGATGGAGTTTTAAAAACTCTTGATTTTACTAATTTTGGTACTTGTGTGGATTGCATAAAGGGAAAGCAAACCAACAAGATCACTAAAGGTGCTAAAAGGAGTTCTGACATTCTTGAGATCATAGATACTGATATCTGTGGGCCTTTTCCTACTCCCTGCTTAAATGGTCAAAGATATTTTATATCTTTTATTGATGACCATACAAGGTTCATGTTTCTTTATCTTCTAAATGATAAGGCTGAGGCATTAAATGCTTTCAAGACCTATAAGGTAGAAGTAGAGAAATAAAAGGACAGGAAAATCAAGATCGTAAGATCTGATAGAGGCGGAGAGTACTATGGTAGGTACACAGAAAAGGGACAAATGACAGGTCCATTTGCAAAATTCCTTGAAGAGGAAGGCATTGTTGCTCAATACACAATGTCTGGCACACCACAACAAAATGGTGTGGCAGAAAGAAGGAATCGCACATTAATGGACATGGTAAGGAGCATGATTAGTAATTCTAAATTGCCTTTATCTTTATGGAGAGAAGCCTTAAAAACTGTTGTGTATTTATTAAACCGGGTCCCATCCAAGGTTGTTCCTAAGACACCTTTTGAATTGTGGAATGGATGGAAACCAAGTTTAAATCACTTACACATATGGGGTTGTCCTGCTGAAGTGAGGATTTATAATCCAAACATGAAGAAATTAGACCCAAGGACAACTAGTGGTTATTTTATTGGCTATACAGTAAACTCCAAAGGATTTAGGTTTTACTGTCCTTCCAATAGTACTAGAATTGTTGAGTCTATAAATGCAAAATTTTTAGAGGATTCTGAACCTAGTGGAAGTGTTTGTCCTCAAATGATTGAATTTGAGGAAACACAAGAGTTGACTGAAACTCCTTTACCTCAAGGACGTTTGATTGTGCTCAAGGAAATTCAAAATGATTACCTTGAACCACAATCAATTACAGAACAGTCAACTCATGAGGAACAAGTTCAGATTGAACCTACTCAGACTCTGCCAAATACAGAGCAAGTAGAATTAAGAAGATCCTCTAGAATAATTAGACCTGCAATCTCTAGTGATTATGTTGTATATCTCCAAGAGTCCGGTTGTGATGTTGGGCCTAAAGATGATCCAAAAATATTTTCACAAGCCATGAGTGGAGAACAGTCCACATTATGGATTAATGCCATGAAAGAAGAGATGGAATCCATGGCTAAAAATCAAGTCTGGGATCTCGTTGACTTACCAAAGGGAGCTGTAGCCATAGGCTGCAAATGGGTTTACAAAACCAAAACAGATGCTTTTAGTAATGTTGAACGATATAAAGCTAGACTTGTGGCCAAGGGTTTCACTCAAAAGGAAGGCATTGATTATCATGAAACCTTCTCTCCAGTATCTAAGAAGGATTCATTTAGGATAATCATGGCATTAGTAGCTCATTTTGATCTAGAGCTACATCAAATGGATGTGAAAACAGTCTTTCTACACGGGGATCTTGAAGAGGAGGTTTACATGAAACAACCTGAAGGTTTTGATGATAACAGTCAGAAAGCTTGCAAACTAAGGAAATCTATTTACGAACTGAAACAAGCCTCCCGTCAATGGTATATCAAATTTCACAAGGTCATTACCTCATATGGTTTTATTGAGAACCTTGTTGATCAATGTATATACCTTAAGGTCAGTGGGAGTAAAGTTATTTTTCTAGTCCTGTATGTAGATGATATTTTGCTTGCAAGTAATGATTTAGGTTTGCTACACGAAACCAAAGGTTTCCTCTCTCAAAACTTTGAAATGAAGGATTTGGGTGAAGCCTCTTATGTCATAGGCATAGAGATTCACAGAGACAGAAAACAAAGAATATTGAAACTGTCTCAAAAGGCCTACATTGAAAAGGTTTTAGAGAGATTCAGACTGAAGAACTGTAACGGTTCTGTAGCACCTATCATTAAAAGGGATAGATTTAGTAATGATCAATGTCCTTGAAATGCATTGGAAAATGAACAAATGAAGGATATTCCATATTCATCTGCAGTTGGCAGCCTATTGTATTAACAGGTTTGCACTAGACTTGACATAGCAATGGCAGTTGGAATGTTGGGTCGATATCAAAGCAACCCAGGATTGGAACATTAGAAAGCTGCAAAGAAAGTTATGCGATATTTGCAAAGAACCAAACATTACAGTTTGACATACTGACACACTGACCATTTGGAGGTGGTTGGATATTCGGATTCTGACTTTGCGGGATGTGTAGATAGCAGAAAGTCTACTTCAGGATATATCTTTCTTCTTGCTGGAGGGGCTATATCCTGGAGAAGCAGCAAGCAGACTATAGTTGCTCCATCTACAATGGAGGCAGAATTTATTGCGTGCTATGAAGCTACTACACTTTGGTTGAAAATTTTTGTTGGTGGTCTCAAAATTGTCGATTCTATAGAGAGACCAATCAAGATCTTCTGCGATAATCGTGCTGCCATATTCTTCTCAAAGAATAATAAAAGTGGAAGCAGAAGTAAACATATCGACATTAAGTACCTTCATGTGAGAGATAATATCAAAAGGCACGAAGTATTTATTGAGCATATAAGTACTGAATTGATGATTGCGGATCCCATGACTAAAGGTTTACCGATAAAGTTATTTAAAAGTCATGTGGAGCATATGGGATTGATTGATTCATTTTGTACTTAGTCTTAATTTTGTATATATACGTCAAGTTATTGTAATAAAGTTTGTGCATATTTATTACTTTATCCATGAGGATAAAAATAAAGTTTGGACCCGAATAACTTATAGGAAGTTTATTCATAAAGTTTTGAATGCCCATATAGTACTTATTTAAGGGATATTTTATATGTAATACATGGAAGGGACGACTTATTAAATAATGGTCCTACCGCCATGATTCATGTGTAGTATTCCTTATGTGAGTGGGAGGATTCCATGATCATGTTAAAAGAACTGAACATAATAAGGAGTTTATGTGTCATAAGGGCCAAGTGGGAGAATGTTGGAAATTTCCATTTGTGTCCCTCATGACACCCATGTTCTTGATCATGCAAACCCATGACCATGAAGATAGGTCATGGGGTTTGATCATGGGGATCAATTGATAGATCATGTGGATCAATTAATTGATCATGGCTAATTATCTCCATGATGGAAGGAGAAAATTGGAAAATAAATTAGTAAGTGGGGTCCCTGATCTACCTATAAATAATAGCTTGTGTACTCCATCTACGACTATTGGTAGGCATAGATCAGAAGGCTCCTCTCGTAAAATATTTTATTATTTTGTGTTGTTGTTGTCGCTTTAGGAAAAGCTTTGCTGCTGCTGCAATTGGGAATTCATTTTGATTTTCGGTACTTGAACAACAATGACTGTAGGTATTTATAATCTAAATTTCCGCTGCTATATCTATTTAGCATTCGATTATTTAAAGTATATCTAACAAAAATATCTTTCAAAACTTCAATTGAAGCCCATCCTCAACCAACACCTCCTTTTTTGATATAGCTAACCATAAGCTCCGCTGATAGAATTTTAACTCGGAGTCACAAAAAGTTTACATATCAAGTTATAAATCTATTTCAACCCATTTTTTGGTTAACATCAATTGATGAAAACAAATGCAAATCACAAAGAACTGCAGCAGCTAAAATTTGATGTAGGATAGAAATAATTATAATAATAACAATAACATTACATAGACAGCAAAAAGTTTGATGTTTCAAGAACATCAACCCTTGAAGTCAGGCACACCGTTATTCAGGAAAGAAAATGATGGAACAAATATGACATTCTCCACCAATATCAACATGAGATCTTCTATCACTGAATAATAACTGAAACTCTGTCAAGAAAATATAAGCGGCAGGAGTTTCATGATTAAATCTAGATTGTTGAATACCAGACAGTGGTAAACTATAAGAATGTTGTAGCCACACCTGTCTTTCCAGCACGGCCTGTTCATCCAATACAGTGGGTATACATTTCAATATTTCCAGGCATATCATAATTAATGACATGGGCCACATCAGGTATATCAATACCACGACCTGCAACATCTGTTGCCACAAGAACATTGTATCATTTGGTCCTAAAACCTTCGAGGCTAATTTCCCTCTGCTCCTGGGACTTGCCGCCATGCAAAGTCGTCACACGATAGCCATTCTTGTCCAAATTCTTGGCCACCATATATGCATTTTTTTTAGTGTTAACAAACACAATAGCAGTCTTATCTCCAAGTTCATCAGGCAATCTATCAAGTCAGTGGCCTTCCCAGCAGTGCCAATAGTGACCACGACAGGGTTTCTCAAGTGCTTCCTTGCAAGCCGCTCCACTGCAGGTGGCGTAGTAGCATTGAACATATAAGTGGTGTGATAAATCTTTTTCTCATCTAGCTCTTCATCTTCATTTTCTGGCTTTAAATTGCTTGACGGCATTGCATCCAACACTCCCACAACTTGGGGTTCAAAACCCATATATATCATCCTATTAGCCTCGTCAAGCACAACATACTTACATTGATTCAACACGGCACAACGCCTCTCCAAACAATCAAGCAGACGACCTGGAGTAGCAATTATAACCACCTCACAACCTTGCCTAATCCTAAACCCTTGCTTCAATAGACTACCCACCAACAATCACTACAAGAAAAAGGAGGTGTTTGCAATGGATTTTTGCAACTGAAACAATCCGTTGCAAAAATTGGAAACAGATTTCATTGCAAAATCCGTTCTGGAAAAAGAAAAAAAAAATATTGTTTGCAACGGATTCGCCATTGCAAATTTAAAATTGCAACGGTGAGTTTTAGCTTTCTCGCAACGCACCATTTTAACTTTGAAATTAATTATCTTCCTCTCGTTCGTCTGCGCCCTCATTTGTATCTTTTATTCTGAAAAATTAAAGCAAACACTGCGCACTCTCTCCTAAAAAATTAACCACTGCCGTGAACAATGGTTTTTTAATTTCCGTTCCAACTCTTGTTCCTGATCTCTGGCCACCTTGCCAACGTCGAGCTTCAGTTACCCAGTAGACCCATCACCACCACAACAAAGATCTACTTCAGGTACGGTCAACATTTCCAACTATATCTACTTTTGATTTATTTAGCATTTGAGTTAATTTCTGGGGATAGATTGTAGCTTGAGAGCTTAAGCTTGGGAGGGATGATCGCATGGAGTTGTAAGGGATTTGATTAGTGCATATTGATGTAGAAATTTGAGTGATGGGTAAAAAAATTAACACTCCTGGACATTAACTAAGAAAAACTATAAACGTGATTTTACAAGAATTATCACTTATTAACGAAATTATTGCCAAGACCACCCTTTCTTCACATGCCCATCCTTAAAATAGAAATGGAAAAAAATAATGTTTTTTGGCAGCCACAAGGTTAATGGGTCATAGAATTACCCATGGGCTGACCCAGGTTTGAGTTTTGATTCATGACATAGTTACTTAGTAACATAATTTCTGTCTTTGAACTTGATTGGAGTTGGTAGTTTTTGGATTTTTTTTTATATGGTTAAATCAGAGGGTGTTTTGTGGAGGAGAGGGTCCCGGTTGTGATTTTAGGACTTGGTGCTTTCGGGCACTAGTGAATTGAGTTTCCAAAGTGCATTTCTATGGTTTCTCAATCTGTACAATCATCTGGAGGTTTGTGCTATGAAATTTAATGAGATTTGGAATTTCAACATGTCTTTAGATTTTTCTTTTCTCTCATTCAAGGTTTAAAGTTTGATGATATTTTTGGGGATTGTCTTATGGTGTGCAGGACCTAATCTAATAAAAATGACGAAGATGAGTCCATAAATTGAGGAAAATATGGAGGGAGAAGTAATTTTTCCTGTTTCAGCAGATGTGAGCTTTGCTTCTGATGGGTTTCCAAAATATAAATTAGGACCTGATAATCAGATTTTGGAAGAGCCGAAAGAGGACAACAAGGGCCCATCTTTGAAGGAGGTTGTCGAACAGGAAACCATGCAGCTGTTAGATCAACACAAGCGACTCTCAGTTCGTGACCTTGCTTGTAAATTTGACAAGAACTTGACTGCTGCAGCTAAGTTGGCCGAAGAGGTTCTTGAGCTTTGCCATTTTCTCTATATGGCTTTATCCATTTTCTTTTCATTTATGCATGACACAAACCCATGAATGTGCGAAAAGGAGGAATACTTTTCTAAAATTAAACACAGCCTTCTGCAATTGAAATCTATATCTTGTATATACTTAGCTTAATCAAAGGCCATCTGCCCTTGTCCTTTCTGCTGAGCTTTTAGTATGCCTTTTCACCTTGTCTTAAAAGAGTATGAACTTCTATTGTGGATCTATGAATTAATTGTGTTTGTTTCTCAAAAATTCAGGCAAAGCTTAGAGAGTTGACTTCTTTAGAAGGACATGTTCTTTTAAAGAAGCTTACAAATACCCTAGAATCTTTAAGAGGTCGTATGGCAGGGCGAAACAAGGAAGATGTGGAGAAAGCCATATCCATGGTCTGTATTTTCCCCACCTTTCCATTTCCTTTACTGTAGAAAAGTAGTATATAGGCAGACAGTCTTTTGCATGTTTCGAATAATAACATGTGTTTGATATTTCAACACGCATCACATCACCCCTGTACAATCTCATTTTTCTATTTAAGCTTCCAATTTGTATTTTGGTGTTTTTGTTACCAGTTGTGTTTAAAATACCTGAAGAAGTCTTCTTGCAAGTGCATTCGAATGCATATCTTATTCTGTTTCTACACTTGCAATATGGTAATTGTTGACACCTATAATCTTCTATGCAGGTGGAGGCATTAGCAGTTAAACTGACTCAAAAAGAAGGAGAATTAATTCAAGAAAAATTTGAAGTGAAAAAGCTGGCTAACTTTCTTAAACAGGTTAGTCGATAGTGTTGTAAATTTGCGTATAGGTTCTTCTTCTGCAATAGAAATATCATCTGGTGTTCAGTTCAGTGGTACCGTGTATCATCTGAAGATAGCCAAAATGAAGTTATTTCAGGTATGCAATTTATATATTTGGCCGAAATGGTTTGGTTGATAAAAACAGATGGGAAAATAAGTACCCATTCTGGTGGTTCGGTTTCATTTGCATCATATCTAGCTAATATGGTAAGAATTATTGTTCAACCCTAGTAATTTTATTTGTTTAATATTTTTGTTGCTTAATTTTTTTAAATGTTGGTAGCAAGAACAAGCCGGGAGGAAAGAATTTCCATGGGATGAGGTCTTTTCAATTTTGCATCAAAATGCGAATGAGACCAGCATATTCGTAGATAACAGGTCTAAAACAGTGGTGGTAAGTACTTTTATTTTTTTTAAATGTATTTAAAATATCATTTCATATTCAAATTATTATATTTTTACATGGACTTGTCTGTTTGCAGGAAAATTATAGAAATGAGATGATTGCAAAATATGGACCTGATCGGGACCATACAATGGCACCTATAGGTCCCGTGTCTTCACCAGTATAACGACCTCAACCTCAATGACCATATAATGATCCATCTTCCTCTCATCCACATCGTAGATCATTTCCGCCTTAAACACTTTAAAATATATATTTTTTTATTCCATGTTTATTTACTTAGACATGTAAATGTAATTGAATCTCTGTTGTATTATGAATTTTAATTTATAATAATTTTTATTTCAACCATATTTATTTTGTTTTCAATATTAATAATATTTCAATATGTTCTAGTAGTTTTAAAATATTTATTTGTAATTAATCAAAAATTAAATATATTTAAAATTGATTTTAAAAATTAATTACAAGTTGCAACGGAATTTCCGTTGCAACTTATACCTGCGCACGTTGCAAATATTGCATTTGCAACAGAACATCTGTTGCAATTTGCAACAAATGTTCTATTGCAAAGCTGTTGAAAATTAACTTGCAACGAACATTCCGTTGCAAGCTAATTTGCAAGTGTCTTTTTGCAACGGATGATGTCCGTTGCAAGTGCTGTTGCTAATTCTTTCTTTATAATTTGCAACGGCTCGGACCCTTTTTCTTGTGGTGAATTGAAACTTTAATACCCAAATAATGTGCAAACTTGACAGTTTCATCCTCAATTTGCTGCGCCAACTCACGAGTAGGTGCCATAACCACTGCGTAAGGCCCTTCGGCCTCATTCTATTCACTCATTGGAGGCAACCTAGAAATATAAGTCAACATAGGCAAAACAAAAGCACAAGTCTTACCAGAACCGGTCTCAGCAATCCCGATAACATCCCGCGTTGCAATCCCAGTGGAGTCGCTGCCATTTGAATGGGTGACGGCTTCTTATACCCTACTCTCTCCACTGCCATCAACAACTCTCTAGTCAACTTACTCTCTGCCCAACTCCTCATGGGCCGTGGAATCTTGGAACCCTTGTAAGAAATATTAAAATTGTTAAATATGACCGTTAATTACCTGTTATAGGTACTGTGTAAAGTAACAAGAAAAGTAACCTTTATTCTAACTATTTTAGTCTAGGAATTTGTTTATAAATTATGTCTCAATTGTAAGAGAAGAATTACTCTGAATATACAGAAAAATGTAGTATTTCGAATTCTAACATGGTATCAGAGCAAGTATAATTTTTTTTTTCTCGAATTATTTGTTCTCGAAGCTACAGTGTTCTTGACACTGTTGCTTGAACATTTACTGTTCAAATCGAAGCTCTTACTGAGCATCTTCAACGAAAAACAAAAAACAAAATCCCCACAGTAGTTGTTTGTTCAACCCCGAAACCCAGAAAACCCATCCACATTCACATCTACTTCTCCCTTGCCTGCAAGTTCAAAACTCACCAAACAACCCATTTCAAACCTTAAACCCGTCGAAAAAACCCAGAAAATCCATCATCATCCCAGAAACGTGATTGCTACAGTAGTGGTTTGTTACTGTAGCCACAAGTACTGTAGAAATCACCCGAAATCACAGCAATCAAGCCACAGAAACCTACCCATTATCAAAATCCAGAAAATCAACCACACAGCAACCAACTGGATTTTCCCAGAAAATCCCCAGAGTTTCCCGAGAAAACAAACCCAGATTTTCCCGAGAAAATAAAACCAGATTGAGCATTTCTGGATTTTTTTCTGTATACGAAATTATTTTTTGAATCGAAGAGAAACCCATCATTTTTGAAAGACACCCACCGAATAACACCCACCGATTGCTGGGTTCTCTACCCATCTAATGAAGCGTATTCAGAAGGGACCAGTTCGTGGACTCTCACTGAAACTACAAGAGGAAGAGCGTGAGCGTCGCATGGACTTTGTGCCAGAGGGGATGATGCTAAAGAAGAGAAATGAAGAGCTGGAGAAAACCTTAAAATCAAGCAAGCAGAGGGAGGAGAAGATGAAATCAGAGCTACAAAGGGCATGGGAGAGGCTCCGAGTGGCAGAGGAGGCTGGCCGAAGGCTTGAAAATGGAGAGAGAAATGAAGAGAGACAGGGAACACGAGGGAGCGACGGGGTGGCGCAGGCTTGAACGTGGACTGTGTATTCCAAAATTTGAAGGACACGGGGGAGAGAGGAGCGACGGGGTGGCGCAGGTTGAAAGAGGGGGAAGAGAAAAAGGGAAACAGTGTTTAGGGCGAAATTTAAAGGCTGATCGAACTTGGGTAAAGGCTGACCGGGCTGCTGACCGAACTTGGGTAAAGGCTGACCGGGCTGCTGACCGAAATGGGGCTGACCGGGTTGACCGAAAATTCAAAAATACAACTGGGTTGGTGTATTCTCTTTGCGATGAAATCGGACATTCAAAACAAAGGTGTTACGAAATCATCGGTTACCCGGGTGGGCTGGTTTGTTTTTATTGCAGTGAAGCGGGTCATTCGAAATAACAATGGTACAACCTACAACGAATGTCGTTCATCCAGGCACAATTGGTAAAATTTCTGCATTTTTTTTATCTTGAAACGTATTTTTTATCTCGAATCTCGAATTATTATTTTTTTTATCTTGAAACGTATTTTTTTTATCTCGAATCTCGAATTTTTTTTTCTTTTGAATCGTATTTCTTTGAATTGTATTGATCAAAGCGAATCTCGATTTTTTTTCTCTTGAAACGTATTTTGTATCTCGAATCTCAAATCTCGAAGTTTTTTATCTTGAAACGTATTTTGTATCTCGAATCTCGAATTTTTTATCTTGAAACGTATTTTTTAATCTCGAATTTTTTATCTTGAAACGTATTTTTTTTTCTTTTCGAATCGAATTTTTCTTTTTATCCCCGAAGGCTACAGTGCCAGTATTACTCGAACAAACGAAGAAACACCGAAATGGTATCGGTGTTATGACCTTTTCCATCAGAAGTTACATATACCCTTGGATGTATCATTCCGAGAATCCACACCCTGTTAATCAGGGGGAGTTCCCGGGTCTTCTCTTCAGGGGGAGAGTAACGATGAAGAGAACGAAGATATTCCGAGACTCCACACCCTGTTAATCAGGGGGAGATCACCATCGAAGATATTCCTTGACTCCACACCCTGTTAATCAGGGGGAGATCCCGAAGATATTCCGTGACTCCACACCCTGTTAATCAGGGGGAGATCACCATCAGAAAATTTACATTCGATAAAGCATAACCTTGTCACTTGAAGAAGTAAGAAGCAGAAAGTAATCGCAAGGTCAAGTGCAGAAGTAGAATACCGGGGTATGGCTCATGGTGTGTGTGAATTGCTATGGATTAAACAGGTACTACAAGACCTGAGAATTGAGTATGGGACATCTATGGGTCTACACTGTGATAATAAGTCAGCTATCGAGATTGCGCATAATCCTGTTCAACATGATCGTACCAAACACGTCGAAGTTTTCATGATGCAATTAGCAAGTTGGACTTGATAAATATCTACGCTCCAACTTGAGGGGGAGTGTTAAATATGACCGTTAATTACCTGTTATAGGTACTGTGTAAAGTAACAAGAAAAGTAACCTTTATTCTAACTATTTTAGTCTAGGAATTTGTTTATAAATTATGTCTCAATTGTAAGAGAAGAATTACTCTGAATATACAGAAAAATGTAGTATTTCGAATTCTAACAAAAATCTTCCCTGAATATCCTCCAATCTCTCTCAGTCATTTCTTCAAGCCTCTTCTCGGACCAATGCCTATCATCACGCATATCAAAAGTATCATACCATACCTATCAGCAGCTTCTTCCTTCAATTTTAGGGCAGCCGCCTCTTCTGGATTCTTCTCTACACCTTCTTTTTGAAGTTCGTCTCAAAAATCCTACTCATTCCTTGCAGCAAGCTTTTTCTACTCTCTCCGGTCCATTCCATCCCTGAACCCTCGACCGAACAAAAGTTGCGCCTCATGAGGGTTTTGATACAAAATATTCATATCTCTTGAAGTGTCGTCCGTGTTTTCCCAATCAAAAGAAAAGCGAAACTTCTCACTAGGTTTTATCACTCTCTTCTTGTCTTCATCCTCAAAGGTTGTTTTTGTTTTTTTTAATCCATGATAAATAAATTGATCTTTTTCTCAGATTTTATAATTCATGCCTTGTGGTGTTTATCTAAATTGAACTTGTGGATTTTTTTTAACAAAACAATATCTAGTTTTTTTATATATATATTTATATATTCTTCTCTTATGACACCGAATGCAACCACTAATTCTTAATGCTAATGACAGTCAGATGGTGTTTGGCGTTGCGGTTCAACCTGTGGTTGCGTTGAACCGTAGAGCCAAACACAACAATTACCAAATGGAACCCCAGTTTTTTACTATGGATCCCACCATTAAATTAGCATTCTGACTGCAATTGCAAAAGCATTTAAGAGATGCTTTTGCATTTGCGTCCAACACTGCCTCTGCCTCAAACCATCAGAAATCACACTACCTTCTCCCTCCCTCACGGAACCACACTCTCCCTCGGCCATCTCCCTCATAGAGTAGCCACATCCACCGTCCCTTTCCCTTGGATCAACTCTTAGCCCAATCATCATCTACTTCTGTTTCTTCTTCATTTTCATCCTCATTCGTTGATGTTATAAAGAACTAGGTAGGTCATGTGTTGGTGGCGAAAGGTGATGAAAAAAAGGAGGTTAAGGCACCCAGAACAACATGGTTGTGAGTTTGATTTTAAGAGCTTGGGGAAAGAACAGATTGCTAAAGCTAATCCTGCTGTTAAGGGAGAGAAGCTTCAAAGGATTTGATGGAGTTTTCTCCTAAATCTGCAATTTTAGATTCCACAGGAAAACATCCAACACAAAAGGTGAGCTTTTGAGAGCTCGATCAGAAACCAAAGGCTGAAAGAAATGAGTTGGTAATCACTCAAGTTAAAGCAACAATGAGTCATCGATACAAAGGAAAAGGGGAGGGAGACTAAAAAGCAGATGAATAAGCAACCTTCTTTTTTTTATGATTTCCATTGTGTTGTCGGCTGGTGGCAGCGTTAAGAGGAAGGTGTGGTCGTGGGGTTGGTGGCTTTGGGGGGGTATTGATATAATTATGTGATTTGAGTAATTTCAGCTATTTAATGAACTAACTTAGTTCTGAATCAATTGGAAGAGATAAAGAATCTGCTAAGATACTTGATAGGGAAAGGGGGTTTATTCATATACAAGAGGCAAATGTTAAACCTCAAAATAAAAGCATAAGACAAATACAGTTGAATGAACAAAATGACAGCCCGAATTCTAAAGTTTACATATATATACTTTATATCTCAATTATTAATTCCTAACCCTCTCACTAGCAGGGGGTTTATAAATATCTCTCTCTCTATATATATATATATATATATATATGTATATGTGTTCTTTAAAGTAATTTCACAAGTTGACAGTAATATGAAAAACATAGTAACTAAACACACGAAACTGGATTTCATTAAACTCAAAATCAACCACAATTTTAACCAAACATTTAAATTTCAGCTATGAACCATAGTTAAAAGTGTTTTTCATGAAACTGTTTTTTTTCAACTTCAACCACAACAGCAACCGCAATGTCAACCGCAATAATTTGCAGCAATCCTTAACGTTGATGGGGGAGGAGTGAGAGGCATCCATCCTAGCATAGTACTTGCATCTCGTGAAGCTAAGCTTCAAGATCTTATATTTTTAGACCGACTTGTTCAAATTTTCAACAATGGGGTGGGTCCACATGTCAACTCAGCCAGCAATTAGCTTCTGATTCTTTTGTTGAAGTTTTTAATTAGACAAAAGAAAAGCAAACTAGAGGTGTAAAGCAACTTTGGTAGGTAAAGTTTGTGGCTTCCTTCCTATCAAACAGTACAATAATCTTTGCTACCGTTACATTCTCTTCCAAATCTCATCCCAACTTCCTTGACATTGATTCCTGATTTCCCAAAGCTATCAAATGTCTTAAACATTTGTAATTATCAGTGCTTCCTTCTCTAGTTGAATTGAATCACCTGGAGCTCAACATCTTGCAACATCCTTCTTATTTTTAAACCGTATATTCTTCTTTATTCTGTGCTTTCTGTTCTTGTATTTTCCCCCCGGAACACTGCTTCAGCAAACCAGCACTTGAAGCACAACTTGAATCCAGGTATATTATATATACTCTATCTTCTTCATTTTGTTTTTCACACATGTAACTCTAGTTTGAGAATCTTTCAAGTAGACCACAAGTTATACAAATTCTAATGATAAACTTTGGAAAAATTCCATGCCTTATGGAGTTCATACTAAATTGACCCCAAGTTAACCCTAGATTCATTGTTTTTTTTCTTTTTAGTTTCTTTACTGTTTGTAACCTATTATTCTAGTTTCAACCTTTCCTTTTTCATTAATTTTTATTCAATATTTTGACCCTCTTTTTTATGTAGGACAAAATGGTGAGACCAAATGATCCATTATGGAATGATGTTGAAGATATGAATGATAGAAGCATGAAGTGTACGTTCTGTGGTACTTCCATTTCGAGGATCAAATTGCATTTGTCAAGAGAGAGAGGGCATGGAGTTGGCATTTTTGGTCAGGTGCCTGAAGAGGTTCAAGAAGCAGCCATTCTAGCTATGCATGGTGGCAACAAAAGACATAAAAGCATACCAAGTTCAAGCAATGTTAATGATTATGCCATTTCCACCTGTCCACAAGACAATGGAATACATGGTAATCTGGCAGGGGATGCTGGAAGGATGCAAGTGGGAGTTCAAGGCATCGAACAAGGTGGTTGGCTTGAAAGAATTCATTCACATGTTAACATGGAAAAGACAGGTGAAGGATCTTTTCAGCATGTTGACAGAAGTGTATCTCCTTGGACACTTGGAGTTGGTGCTCATGATAATAGAGGAGAAGCAGCACAAGGAACAAATGTAGTGGATCAACTTGCTAATGATACTTAGGATCAGATCACTACCTATTTAATGCAGGAAGAAGAGGATGTGGAGTGTCTGTGTGGTGCATTTGAAACAATACCGAGAACAGAACAAGTGCAGCATCTGGAGAGAGGTAGCTCTTATGAGAGACCGTCAATTAATCAAGCTGATGAGCCTCAAGGAGATTCATCCCAGCCATCAGATCCATTATGTCATGATCATGGAATAGATTATGATCAACCATTTGCTCCATCAATAAACAATGATGTGATTATGAATTATGTGCAAAACATGGTTAGAGTGTGGACAGAGCTAGTCGAGGAGCATGATGTGGAGAATAGTGGAATATTAGTGCAGCCCGACGCAGGAACTAGATCTTCTAGAATTCTTAGAGACAACACAGGTGAGACTAGAGGACTTCCGTTTCCTACTAGCTCTAATAAGCTAGTGGATCAAGCATTTGAAGAGAATACGAAGGTGATATGGTCTCTGTTAATGGATGATGAAGTCCTAACCATTGGCATTTACGGAATGGGGGGAGTTGGTAAAACATCATTACTGCAACATATCCACAATGAGCTTCTACAAAGACCAGATATTTGTGATCATGTTTGGTGGGTGACTGTCTCAAGATTTCAGCATTAATAGACTACAAAATCATATTGCCAAACATCTTGATCTAGTCCTGTCAAGCAAGGATGATGATCCGCATAGAGCTACCAAATTGTCAGAAGAACTAAGGAAGAAACAAAAATGGATTCTCATTTTAGATGATTTATGGAACAGTTTTGAGCTACACAATGTGGGAATTCATTCCTTGTTGAAAGGATGCAAGTTGATTTTGACAACTCGATCACAAACAGTTTGTGATCAGATTGATTGCCAAAATCGAAGTGAAGCCCTTTTTTAGGGAGAATCTTGGACTTTGTTCAAGGAGAATCTTGGACGTCACATAGCACTTTCAGATGAAGTAGAAGGAATTGCAAACGTTGTTGCAATGGAATGTGCTGGTTTGCCATTAGAAAATATTTACAGTGGCGGGAAGCTTGAGGGGAGTGGATGATATACATGAGTGGAGGAATACATTGAAGAAATTGAAAGACTCGGGAATTAGGGACATGAAAGTATTTAAGTTATTGAGGTTTAGTTATGATCGGTTAGGTGACTCAGCACTATAAAAATGTCTCCTATACTGTGCATTATTTCCTGAAGATTATATGATTGAAAGGGAGGAGCTGATAGGTTATTTGATCTACGAGGGAATAATTAAAGGAATGAGAAGCAGGCAAGATGCATTTGACGAGGGCCACACGATGCTTAATAGACTTCAATATGTCTGCCTATTAGAAAGTGCTCCAAGGAAGTATGATGTTAGAAAATGTGTCAAGATGCATGACTTGATTAGGGATATGGCCATCCAAATAATGCAAGAGAACTCTCAAGTCATTGTTAAAGCAGGTGCACAATTAGTAGAACTGCCAGATGTAGAGGAGTGGACAGAGAATATTTCGAGAGTTTCACTAATGCAAAACCATATCAAAGAAATTCCTGCCAACCATTCACCAATGTGTCCAAATCTATCAACTCTATTTCTATGTTATAATAGACAATTGGGATTCATTGCAGATTCATTTTTCAAGCAATTGCATGGGCTCAAGGTCCTTGATCTGTATGGCACAAGTATTCAAAATTTGCCAGAATCTATCTCTGATTTGGTGACTGTCACTGCATTATTGCTCATTAATTGTCATATGTTAAGACATATTCCATCATTAAAGAAGCTCAGGGCACTGAAGGTTGGATCTCTCTAGGATTAACTTGAAAAGATGCCATAAGGAATGAAATGCCTAACCAACCTGAGGTATCTTAGAATACATGGATGCGGTGAAAAGGAGTTTCCAAGTGGAATATTACCAAAATTCTCTTACTTGTAAGTCTTTGTACTAGACAACTTTATTGATGGAAGATATGCTCCGATAACAGTTAAAGGAAAGGAAGTAGGATCCTTGAGAAATTTGCAAACTTTGGAATGCCATTTTGAAGGTGTCTCTGACTTCGTGGAGTACCTCAGATATCAGGATGGGATCCAATCACTAAGAACATGCAGAATCACAGTAGGAACAATGGATAAATTTTATTGGGAAGATTTTGATTATTTCCCAAGTAAAACAGTTTGGTTGGGTAATTTGAATATCAATGCAAATAGAGATTTTCAGTTCAAGTTCTTAAATGACATTTAAGGACTGGATTGTGAATGCATTGATGCAAGAAGTTTATGTGATGTTTTGTCATTAGAGAATGCAGTTGAACTGGAGATCATCTGCATTTCGGATTGCGATTGCATGGGAGCTTGGTTTCATCTTCTTGGTTCTGCTCTGCTCCATCTGATAAGGTTATATTTTCTAGTCTTCAAGAATTTTATTGCTATAGATGTAGAAATATGAAGAACTTGTTCCCTCTTGTCTTGTTGCCAAACCTCATAAACCTGAGAATGATTATAGTTTCTTTTTGTGAGAAAATGGAGAAGATAATAGGAGGAACCAGGTCGGATGAAGAAAGTAGCGAATTCAAGCTCCCGGAGTTAAGATATCTAAGATTTATTGCATTACCAAAACTGAAAAGCATTTGTAGTGCAAAATTGATTTGCAATTCTCTTGAAATAATTGATGTAAAAAACTGTGAGATGCTAAAGAGGATGGCAATTTGTCTTCCGTTGCTTGAAAATGGGCAGCCATCTCTCCCCCATTCTCTTGATAGAATCACTGCATGTCCAAAAGAATGGTGGGAGACAGTAGTGGAGTGGGAGCATCCTAATGCAAAGGAAGTCCTTTGTCCCATTGTACACTTTAATTGATATCGTGTGCTTACAATTAACATAAATGACAATTTCTGTTTTTTATGTATATTTTTAAACTCAATTGATAAATAACTATAATTCGAAGTTTAATTAATATTATATTTTCATCCTTTTGACATCCAAAAAAAGAAATAATATATTGTTTTATCATTAATAATACAGATTAAAAAAAGAGAGATAGAGAGAGAAGACACTTTAAAAAAAGAATGATAATTGAATTACAAGACCTAGAATTTTGAAATTTTTATAAGTATATATTTGGAATAAAATCGCATTTCCTCGTGTCTTTTTATTTTGAGTACATAAATTCATCCTATTTTTCTATACTCCTCATGATTTCTTAATTTTTATTTTCTATTTTTATGAACAATATAAAAAATAAAGCACTATACATGAAGATATAGGTTTAGGAATGTGGTTAATGAGATGTTTCAAAGTATTTTTTATTAGGAATATATTAAAATATTTTTTTTATTTTTTAAATAATATTTTTACAACAATACATCAAAATAATTTAAAAACATAAAATAAATTAAAAATTTACAAAAATACATTGTATCACATTCCCCCCAAAAAAATCAAAATAATTGGCTTGATGTTGGTGGGCGGGCTAGGAGCATGGTTATTTTTACTCTTAGGGTTATTTTTACCCATAAACGAGTGGAGGAATGCTTTAGAGGACCTGAGGCATTCAAGAGTTAGGCAAAATGATATGGAAGAGAGGTTGTATTCCAAATATTGAGACTTAGCTATACACACCTGAAAGATTCAGCACTGCACCAATTTCTCTTGTATTGTGCATTATTTTCTGAAGACTTTCATATCCCTAGACAGCATTTGACAGCTTATTTGATTGATGAGGGAGTGATAAAAGGTCAGAGTAGGGCGGCAGAGTTTCACCATAGACTTGGAAGTGCTACAAGATATGGTGATCGTAGATGTGTCACGCTGCATGACTTGATCAGGGACATGGCCATCGAAATACAACAAGAGAACTCTCAAGGCATGGTTAAAGCAGATGCACAATTAAATGAATTGCCGGATTCAGAGGAGTGGACAGCGAATCTTGTGAGAGTTTCAATAATACAAAACGACATTGAAGAAATTCCTTCGAGCTATTCACCAAGGTGTCCCAGTCTTTCAACTCTACTGTTATGCAATAATAAATACTTGCAAATTTATTGCCGATTCATTTGTCAAAAAACTGCAAGGGCTCAAGGTCCTCGATCTGTCTTGCACAGATATTGAAAATTTGCCTCATCCTGTCTCTGATTTGGTGAGTCTGCATTGTTGCTCATTGCTTGTCATATGTTAAGACATGCATCATCATTAAAAAAGCTTAGGGCACTAAAGAGGTTGGATGTCAATGGTACTGCACTAGAAATGATTCCTCAGGCCATGAAATGTCTATCCAATGCATGCTGTCAAAAGGTGTTTCCTACCGGGATATTGCCTAAACTCCCTCACCTGCAAGTCTTCGTACAACAGCAATCGGGTTATGACGGATTTGGTGTGCAGTTCCAGTAACAGTTGAGGGAAAAGAAGTAGCATGCTTGAGGAAGTTGGAAACTTTGAAATGCCATTTTGAAAGGCACTGACTTGGTGGAGTTTTTAAAATCTGGAATCAGACCAAATCACTAAGAACATAAATAATCTTAGTAGGAATGGCGGGTGAAGATGTTTATATGGGAAGATCTAGCAAAAGTAAAACAGTTGTGTTGAGCAACTTGAGTGTCAACAGAGATGAAGATTTTCAGTCCATGTTTCCGAAGGACATTGAAGAACTGAGAATTTATAATTGTAACGATGGAACAAGTTTATGCTATGTTTCCTCTCTATTAAAGTTGGAGGTCATCTGTATTCTTTTAGTTTATTGATTGCTCTGTTTATTTATTATTTGTATTAAAGAATTTAATTTGTCTACTACATATATTTCATCTGGAATTGGATGACAATTTCATGAGTCAAATCGTGAAGACAAAGCTCTTACATGTTTGCGTTCAAAAACTTTCAAAACCCTTTCTCGACGTTATTTAATTAAATGGATTCATGACCTTTAAAAACAACATTTTTTATATATATATTATTTTTGAAAACTCAAAATACAATGGAGATACAATTTGTTCAAGTGGTACACCATGAGGATTGTTCCATGTTTGTTGAATGTTGTACCTCATGCTTCATAAATTCAGCTGATGAGAATTGGTTCCTTTACCAATAAAATATACTATTTTCATGTTTCTCTATGACGAGTGGATTGGACAGGAGGGGTTCTGTAGTAAGCTGGCATGGTTGCCGGGAAGAAAGTTGCTCTAATTCCTTCTGCCTTCAGTATAGGGAAGATGATGCCTGATCCAACCTGAAAGATGACAAAAATAAAAATAAAAATAAAAATAAAAATTTAAGTTTGTCTAGGAAACTCATGGTGAGAATAAAAGTTCAAACAAATAAGATTCTGATAGTAAAATGAAAGCTAGAGATACAGACCAAAATTAGTCTAGCCGCAATAAACATGCGTTTTGGTGTAGGAAATGGAAGCAGTAAGCTGCCAACAGCATAGGCAAGCATGGCAAAGCAGTGGAAAACCAAGCTTAACGGGTCAGGGTTTAGACCAGACAGAAGAGCCATCAGTCCATCTGAGTACACGCCTCCAAGGCTCAAATAATTGAAGAATGCTTCTTTCATTTCCTTCCTTGCTGGGTCCTGATCCGATGAAGAGAATACTGTGTGTATGGTGCTTGCCAAAGTATTTATTGCAAATGCCGATGGCTGCAACCAATATTAAGTTATTATCATCTACAGACCGCATAGAAATATGGTTATTTTGTGTTTCACTCAGCAATGCCTGAAACATCAAGTTTCTTTAAGCAATTCCTGTTCAAAATTTGTTCTGAGGAAGATTGGCAAAAGAAATTTTAGATAAGCAAGTGCTGATACCTTACGCAGAACGCAAAAGGACTCGAGATATTTGCAAATGGAAGCTGCATTGCTAAGATCGTTCAGAGGCCTAAGAAGATCTCGCAGTAGGAAAACATCAGAAAGTCCCCCATTCATTCCTCCTCCTGTAACAGAATGGCGCATATTCAACGAATCCCCTATCAGAAATGCACCAGGGGTTGGGTAGGCAGACGCAGGCATGATTCTGTTTGGCATTGTTCTTATGTTTTCCTTATCAATCGCACATATGAAAGCGTTGTATACCTCAGGTGGCATCTGAAATGTGCAAATTTCTGCATTAGTTCAAACATCATATATATTGAATAAAAAGAACTAGCAAAGATGCTGAAATGTCGTCTTAGACTTTCTGATATTATTAACAAATTCAAGGTCAAGGAACCATAGCTCTAGAAGATATGCTCAATAGAGTAGAACTGGACTATATGAAACTTTACGTCAAAATCCGAAATTGATCATGTCTAGATCGTATCAGGCAACCTCTAATTCATCTAATTTAAGTCAAAAAATGCTAAAATGTCGTCTTAGACTGGTATCATGAGACGTTTTGCATTTTGCTTTCTGATATTATTAACAACAAATTCACGATCAAGAAAGCTCTATAAATTAAACAGAATAAGCTTCAGTTCATTAACATTATGTCAAGCAGCTATACATACTTGAGGTGCCACCACTGTTTTCAAGTAGCTTGCCATTTCACTAATGGAAATAGCTAGTATGTATAGCTATTTGACGTGCGAGACATAAAACAAACATCATTTCACACTCCTGTCAAAAGCAACATAAAACCTGATAATGAGATCACTTGAATTCTTTCGAGAACAAGTTTGTTTAAACAAACATCAAAATGGTTTTTGTGCTTGGAATGACTTTGAAATTACAAAAATCTTACATGAAAATAATTTTTGCAAATAACCATCCCTTTCCTGCAAACACTTGAAGCCTAAAACAATGGTGTGGCATGACACGACTGGGGCAATCAAAATGATTTTTGTACTTGGAATGACTTTGAAATTCCAAAAATCCCACATGAAAACACAAATTCGTTGCAATAACCAACCCTTTCCTGCAAACACTTAAAGCCTAAAACACTTGTGGGGCATGACCAAGCTAGGGGTCAATCTACAAATGCAAATGAAGTTGACTCCATCATTCCTTTTCAAAGAATCTGGATCAAACTCGGGGGGCATGTTGATATGGAAAATATATCATCTCTAGTGGTCAAAATCATATATATTGAATAAAAAGAACTAGCAAAGATGCTGAAATGTCGTCTTAGACTTTCAGATATTATTAACAAATTCAAGGTCAAGGAACCATTGCTCTAGAAGATATGCTCAATAGAGTAGAACTGGACAGTATGAAACTTTACATCAAAATCCGAAATTGATCATATCTGGATCGTATCAGGCAACCTCTAATTCATCTAATTTAAGTCAAAAAATGCTAAAATGTCGTCTTAGACTGGTATCATGAGACGTTTTGCATTTTGCTTTCTGATATTATTAACAACAAATTCACGATCAAGAAAGCTCTATAAATTAAACAGAATAAGCTTCAGTTCATTAACATTATGTCAAGCAGCTATACATACTTGAGGTGCCACCACTGTTTTTAAGTAGCTTGCCATTTCACCAGTGGAAATAGAAGGTGGTTTCGGTCCAGGTAAATCAACTAAACAACGAATTTCATTGCTGCTAATAGGATAAGCTATGGCAATTGTATCCTTCAAAATAAAGTAGGCACGATTTGCATATGGAAGATTATAATTTTCCAGGACCAAACCGACAGAGTAGGATGGGACTTCAATCTGCAAGAAATGTAATGACCATGTAAGATTAAACTGTTGTTGGATTGAATTAGTTTTTTGACATGTATCGAAGTCTCAATGACCAAACAGGCACAGGTTTGAATCTTAGAACTCTCATTCTAACTGATTATATTCATACTAATTAAGCCGAAATGTAATCAAGTTTTAAGTTCACAAAATTTTGTATTTTAAGGAGTAATATAAAACCATTGTTGGAGATTCACCTAGAAGGTATATCTACCGGTCTATATCTTTATCTGCAAAATCTAAATTTAATGCAAGATTTTCACCTTTGGATTGCAGAGATTGCTTCGTAAATTTGAAAAACAACCATCACATACTATTGTGAGTGAAGCTGAAGCTGCTAACTCCTGGCCTGCCTTTGTTTTGTATAGCACACCTTTGATGCTGCCATTTTCTTCGACAAGAGATGTCACAGTTCCTTGCTCGAGATTAACACTGGATAAAGATCAAAGAAATCTGAGAGAGGGAAATCTTCACATCATGAAATGATGCTGATAAAAGTATTTTCAGTCTATGGTTGGCTATATTGAACTCAATATTCGCAGGCTACTCTGTTCCTACAGGTTGCAGGGGAAAGGACGAATACTTGGGAAGAGATGAAGCTTTTTCACGCAGTTTTTGAACGAAGCCGCCATAGTGAAAGCCTCTGCCACTCGCATTGGAGGGATATGAAATTGCACTTCTTTTCCCATCTTTGTGAACTGCAGCGAAACTGAAGACTGTCTGAGAATCAGACCCATCTAGACAGTCTGTTACCACATGAAATGTTGGACATAAATAAGAGTAGATGTTGATTAATTCAACGGAAAGTATGTTCAACAAAATTTCTACAGATAGTAATTCTTCACCTTCAAGACCTAACTCGGCCAATTTAATGCAACCCCCAGCATGCAGGAACTCACCAACAATTCTGTCGGGCTTAGTCAAGTCTCTTTCAACGACATGCACGCGCCACCCATCCTGCAGTTGCAGGAGAAGACAATGTTGATGTTTACTAGGTTCTTGTCTTTGAATTATAAGCAAGATCAGGCACTTAGAATTAACTCTTTAACTATTGTGTAAGAGGTAATTACCTTTGCGAGAGCATAAGCAAGAGCTGAACCAGCAACACCAGCACCTACGATGATCACGTCAGTATTTCCAGCAAAATTTGATCTGCACACTCTATTTCCAGAGCTTTTCAAATTTTTCTTGGTTCGAGTTTTCTCTGAAGCTTTGATCTTCTCTCTCCTTCTTGAACTGTAGAGTACAACAAACCCGAACAAGAAAGCTGCTACAACTCCTCCAAATAAATGTTTGGAGTCCATTTTTTTTCTTTCAGTACAAGAGCTCTCTCTCTCTCTCTCTCTCTCTCTCTCTCTGTGGATGTGCTGTGGAGACCCTGCAGTGCTACCAAGGCACATGTTAAGAGATTGACTTTCTTGTGAAGAGACATGCAAATGGAAAGGTTGTTGATTGGGTTGTCTATCCTCTGCATGATAAGATTTATTTTTTTCCTTGGAAGTTTATGTGGTGAAGAGATTGACTTTATTTTATGATAATATTAATGATTGATTTCCGAATAATTCTATATGAAAGTAATTTGCATGATTTTCTAAATGCAGATGAAATGTCCTTCTTCTTTTATATTATTCTTTAATAATAAAGTTCTAAATGCAGAACTTTAGTTCTTGGTATTTTGCTTTTGTCCTCCTTTAATAATTTTTACTTAAATTAACCATCAACGACAAAAAAAAAATTTAACTTTTGGAACGAAAAAAATTAATAGATCATGATGTTGGATTATAAAGAAAATCTCGACTATGAGATATTTTGAAAGAGAGGAATATAATGTTAATTGAACTGAATATAATGTTAATTGAACTTCATACTATCATTACTAAAAAACAACATGTGTTAGGATCAAAGAATTTAGTAGGAAAAGAATGTAGAATAATTGATAGATTTTCTAGCAATTCAAGGAGCCAGGACCTCCAGTTGAGAAATCTCAATTTGGTGAATAAGATTGATGTCTTTCACTGATTTTTCCCATCTTTAAATAGATGTTCAGTACAATCTTGCACCCGTAATTAACTTCCCATTTCCCCACTAACCCATTACATAAATTAACTACTAATTAATGCATGAATAACTTTAACTAACAATTAATTAAAGATAATTGCAAACTAGACCCTAACTTAAACTTAATTGCATACTGCCCTCAAATTAAGATAGTTACGAATTGCCCCCCATATATAAAGACATCAGACATCCTAAGATGAGGTCTGAATATGCCATTCATTAGCCCTTGGAATGTTTTGCCCCCCATATATAAAGACAGCTCAAAGGGTGCGAACCCCGTAGAAAAGTGTTCTGAGGTGTTGTAAGACCACTCACCTAGGGCTAACCAGTTCGCCCAGTCCTTCGATCTGTCACTAGTAAAACAACGAAGGTACCCTTCTAGCCATTTACTCATTATTTTTGTCTGTCCATCCATCTGGGATGGTATGTTGAACTCGTCATTAATTTTGTTCCACTCAATTGAAATATTTCTTACCAGAACTTGCTTGTGAATATTGCATCTATCACTTACTATACTACTAGGTATACCATGCAATTTGAAAATATTGTCCATGAAAATTTGTGCTATTGTTGTTGTGTATGGGTGAGCCATGAGTATGAAGTGACTGTATTTGCTTAATCGATCCACCACCACCATTATAACATTGTACCCCATAGACATAGGCAGCCCCTCTATGAAATCCATGCTAATATTTGTCCACACATGTTTGGGTATTTGTAAGGGCTGTAACAACTCAGCTGGTCTAAGGTTCTCTGTCTTGTTTCTCTAACAAACTTCGCATTCCTTAATGAACTTTCTGATGTCCTTCCTCATACCTGCCCAAAAAAACTCCTTTTTGAGCCTCATGTGTGTTTTCTTTGATCCCATATGCCCTCCTATAGGGCTGCTATGGAAATGATTCATGATCTACTCCTGTTGCCCCTTAAGAGTGCCAAAATGGAGCCTCTCTAAAATGGTACTTGAGGGGGTCAAGCTCCCCTGTCTCATATTGTTTGAGTAGTTGAATCAGCTGCAAGTCTTGGTTGTAGGCTTGATGAAGAGCCTCCCACCAAGCACCCTTAATTAGGCCGAGTGCCTTGACCTCTCCTTGTAGGGTTTCTTCCTGTTATGGAATTCTTGAGAGTACATCAGTTGCTTTATTACCCTTTCCACTCCTGTATTCCACGTTGAAGTCAAAGCCTAGTAGCTTTGTTATCCACCTCTGCTGAAAAGGGGTTCCTACCTTTTGCTCTAGTAGATGCTTGAGTGCCTGCTGGTTAGTACGCACAATAAACCTGTATCCCAGCAAATAATGTCTCCATTTCTGTACTGCCAAGACAAGAGCCAAAAACTCTTTCTCATAAGTGGATAAAAATATTTTTTTACCCTTAAGTGCTTGGCTTAAGTAAGCCAAGGGTCTTCCCTCCTGCATGAGGACAACCCCTAGGGCATCCTTTGAAGCACCACACTCTACCACAAATGTCTTAGAGAAATTAGGTAGAGCAAGGATAGGGGGTAACCATGGTTGTTTTAACTCTGTGAAGGCCTGAGCAGCTTTCTCATCCTATTGAAAAGAGCTCTTCTTGAGTAAGGCAATCAAGGGGGATACTATTCCTCCATAACCCTTCACAAACCTTCGATAATACCTAGTTAAGCCCAAAAATCCCCTTAATGCTTTAGGATTTTTAGGTCCAAGCCATTCTAGCATGGTTGAGATCTTTGTAGGGTTTGCCTTGACTCCTTCCTTGGAGATTATGTGACCTAAGTATTCTACTTCACGACAGCCAAAAACACACTTGGATTCCTTGGCATATAATTGATGATTTAGTAAAATTTCTAAGACAACATTTAAATATCTCACATGTTCTTCTATTGTCTTACTATATACAAGAATATCATCAAAAAAATACTAAAACAAACCTCCTAAGATGAGGTCTGAATATGCCATTCATTAGCCCTTGGAATGTTGCTGGGGCATTTGTGAGGCCAAAGGGCATCACATTCATAGTGTCCCTCATGAGTACAAAAAGTAGTCTTTTGCACATCTTCAGGTCTGATAATCTAACCTCAAATCCAATTTAGAAAAATACTCTGCACCATATTGCTCATCTAGTAATTCAGTAATGTTCGGTATAGGAAACTTAGCTTTAATTGTGTCTTTGTTGAGAACTTGGTAGTCTATGCACATTCTCCAATTTTCATTAGCCTTCCTCTGATGCAAATCAGAAAATTGATGCAGATCAGGAAATCAATGCAGATCAGGAAATTCCCACAGTGGCGTGATCAAAAGCTGAAACTGCGGCACAATTAGTTTCTTTCTTTTATTATTATTTCTTATCAAGTTAATTACTATTATTAGACTTTCCTTTACTTATGTTTCTAAAATTACATTCCAGTTGAAGCAGGAGACTGCCTTAGTATTTATAGGTTCATGATTAACGGGGAATGTAACTTTCTAAACCAATTTTGATTCTATAATTGAATTATTCCTTGGAGCGATTCCAGCACATAGAGAGAGTCTATGTATTGTCTCTGTTTTAGTGATTAAGCGTGAGGCTTCCTAAGACAGTGGACACCAATTTGGTATCAGAGTTGTGCGTATATGCCTGTTACTCGCAGCGGCAATTCATATGCTATGGCTTCCACCCACAACCGAAACAACCCCATAACCACCAACCAAAACCCGACCCACCCTAGTCCTACCAACCAAGCACCCATCAACCCGATCAACCCAAACCCAACCCTCCAAGACAGCTCCACCTCAAGCCACCAAAACCCAAACACCGAAAACCCAAACACTCGAGACTCAGACCAGCCACAGTTACATTATCAACTTGACCAAATTGCCACAGTTATGGCACAAGTAATTCGACGCCTGGATGTGATGGAAGAACGCTATGCTCGAGAGGAGTATGGTCTCCCTAATCAACAAGGCCGAAGAGTAGAACACAGAGGAAGGTTGAACCATGCTGAGGAAGAAGATGAGGAAATTCACGAATTCAATGAGCATGATCATCAAGTTCGTCACCCCAGACAAGCTATGAATAGAGGACATGTTGTTTATCAACCACAACTTGATGAATTAACCAAACGAATGAAGGTAGATGTACCAGATTTCCTTGGCAAACTGGAGCCCAACGCATTTGAAGACTGGCTGACAGCCATTGAGGACTACTTCGACTGGTTTGCTGTTTCTGAGGATAGAAAGGTGCGATATGTTCGAATGAAATTAAAGGGACATGCACGAGCATGGTGGGGAAGTGTGGAGGAACAATTGCGCAGAACATGCAGACCACCAATTTCAAACTGGGAGGAGATGAAAGAACGATTAAAAGAGAAATATCTGCCCATTAACTATGAGCAGATGATGTTCGAAGAGATGTTGCAACTTCATCAAGGATCCTTGAGTGTTGATCAATTTACAGACCGCTTCCATGAATTATCAGTGCGTAGTAGAGTTGTGGAAACAGAACAGCAAACATTAGCCCGATATCGGACGGGATTACGCAGCGGCCTGCGCACAGACATGTGGACTGCACGCCTAATCAATGTGGAAGAAGCTTATCAGCTGGCACTTCATCTTGAGAAACAAGCAGGGTCTGTCACTGGGAGAAGAGTGGCATCGTGGGATGCAAAACCAGAATTTGCCTCAGCATCCGCAGCCCACAAAACCCCAGCGCTGAGGGATCAACCACGAAGTGGAGTTAATGGAGATTTTAAGGGGAAAGCCAAAGTTTCTAGTGATGGACCCCAATGCTACAAATGCAAAGGTTTCGACCACTTTGCTGTGGTGTGTCCCACCCGAGACAAAAGGTTAGCATTCATTTGTGAAAAAGAACTACTAATAGAAGATATGGTTGAGCACGAAGAAGAAGAAGAAGAAGAGTGTGATGGGAACAGCCTTAGTGATGAAGAGCATCTGAGTGCGTCGGAATTACCAAGCTGTGTTATTCATTGGATACTAACGGGAACTAAGAAGGAGCTTCAAGCTAATCCTGAGTGGTTACGCACCAATATTTTTCACACTCGCATGGAGCACAACGGCAAAGCACTGAATGTCATTATTGACAATGGCAGCGGTAAGAATGTGATATCTGAAGCCGCCATCGAATGCTTGGGACTGAAAACAGAAAAGCACCCCATTCCCTACCGAATCAGCTGGGTTAATGAGGCCAATTCGATCCTAGTAAAACAACGATGCTTGGTTAAGTTTTCATTGGGGAAGAGATACATGGATGAGGCATGGTGTGACATGATTCCTATGACCGTGTGTCATCTGCTGCTGGGGCGTCCTTGGCTCTATGACAGGAGAGTTTGTATGATGGGTATGCTAATACCTACTCATTTAATTTCCAAGGTAAAAAGTTTGTGCTGACCCCCTACAAATCTCAGAATTTGACACCAGGAAGGAGGTTGTTCCTGTCTTGACAATGAGGCAGTTTTCCCGAGTGATACAAAGGGAAGACATGGTGCTGTTGGTGGTGAATCGTGAGAAGAAGCAAGATTATGGTGTCATTCTTGCAGAGTTATCTGCGCTATTGAAACAATACAGCCATATCATGCCTGAAGAAGTACCCAGCCAACTCCCTCCATTAAGGCAGGTGCAGCACGCAATTGATTTAATCCCGGGGTCTACCCTGCCTAATTTACCACACTACCGCATGAGTCCAAGGGAAAATGAAGAGCTTAGCCGACAAATACAACAACTATTGGACAAGGGATTCATCCGTGAGAGTCTTAGCCCTTGCGCTGTCCCGGTTTTACTTACGCCAAAGAAAGACGGTAGTTGGCGGATGTTCGTCGATAGTCGAGCAATTAACAAAATCACGGTGAAATATCGGTTTCCCATTCCTCGCCTTGATGATATGCTGGACTTACTTAGTGGTTCCTCTATCTTCACCAAAATCGACCTTCGAAGTGGATATCATCAAATCCGTATCAAGGAGGGGGATGAGTGGAAAACAGCATTCAAAACAAAAGATGGCCTCTTTGAGTGGCTAGTCATGCCGTTCGGATTAACCAACGCGCCAAGCACCTTCATGCGTGTAATGACACAAATACTTAAACCATTCCTGGGGAGATTTGTCGTCGTCTACTACGATGACATCCTAATTTTCAGCAAGGATGCACAAGAACATGTGAGCCATGTTGAACTGGTCCTACAGGTTTTGAAAACTGAGCAGCTCTATATTAACAAAGACAAGTGTTCATTCATGCGAACAAGTGCCAAATTTCTAGGATTTATCATCTCCTGCAAAGGAGTTGAAGCTGACCCAGCCAAGGTACAAGCTATCCAACAATGGCCGACGCCACAGAATCTGTCCGAAGTCAGAAGCTTTCACGGCTTGGCCACCTTTTATCGACGATTTATACGCAACTTTAGCACAATCATGGCCCCAATCACGGAGTGTCTAAAGAGTAAGCAATCTGCGTGGGGTACAATAGCTGTCAAGGCATTCGCAGAAATTAAAAGCAAAATGGGACAAGCACCAGTACTCAAGCTTCCTGATTTTTCCAAATTCGAAGTAGCCTGCGATGCATCCCACGTAGGAATTGGAGGCATACTAAGTCAAGAGGGCCATCCCATCGCCTTTTATAGCGAAAAACTTAATGAGACGCGACGGCGATACTTGGTTTACGACATGGAATTCTACGCCTTAATTCAAACTCTCAAGCATTGGCGTCCCTACTTGATCCATAGAGAGTTCGTCCTCTTCACAGACCATCATTGAAGCATCTAAACTCTCAAACTAAAATGAACGCAAGACATGCTCGCTGGGTTGATTATTTACAACAGTTAGATTTTGTTATCAGACACAAGTCAGAAACAGAAAATAAAGTGGTTGATGCTCTCAGTAGGAGGCCACATCTGCTGCACATATCTTCAGCCAACATGGCAGGCTTCGACAATGTGAAGGCAGAGTATAACAACGACCCAGACTTTGGCAACATCTACAATGACATGTCTAATCAGGGACACGTATCAGGGAAGGAGTATATGATGCGGGAGGGATTCTTATTTTACAAGTCACGGCTGTGCATCCCGCGTGGCTCCTTTAGGGAATTTCTCATCACAGAGCTTCATGGTGGAGGCTTAGCTGGCCACTTTGGGCATGATAAAACATTCGCTCTGGTTGCTGATTAGTTCTATTGGCCTCGAATGCGTAGGGATGTTCATACCGTGGTGGGCAGATGTCGAGTTTGCCAATTAAATAAAGGTACAAAACAACCTGCGGGGCTGTACACGCCATTGCCAATACCAGACAGACCATGGCAGCACCTAAGCATGGATTTTGTCCTTGGCTTACCAAGAACTTTGCGACATCACGACTCAATAATGGTTGTAGTTGACCGTTTTTCTAAAATGTCTCACTTCTTACCCTGCCAAAAGACGTTCGATGCTTCTAAAGTTGCAGCGTTGTTTCTACAAGAAATCGTTTGATTACATGGTATTCCGGTTTCAATTGTGTCTGACAGGGATGTAAAATTTGTAAGCTACTTCTGGAAAACACTGTGGGCGAAAATGGGCACGAAGCTGATGTTTTCAAGCGCCTTCCATCCCCAAACGGACGACCAGACGGAAGTCACAAACAGAAGCTTAGGGAATCTATTACGCTGTTTGATTACAGATCATGTGACCAGTTGGGACCTAGTACTTCCACACGCTGAATTTGCTTTCAACAACTCAGTTAATCGGTCAACAGGTTGCACCCCTTTTGAAGTGGTTTATGGGTTTCGCCCCAACGCCCCGCTTAATGTAATCCCACTACCTGTACCCCCCAGGGCAAGCGAGGCAGCCATGGATTTTACAAGCTATATGCAAGATGTGC
This sequence comes from Salix arbutifolia, assembly GCA_025169955.1. Lineage (NCBI taxonomy): Eukaryota > Viridiplantae > Streptophyta > Magnoliopsida > Malpighiales > Salicaceae > Salix > Salix arbutifolia. The sequence continues at coordinate 2,661,316 of CM045916.1, read as the reverse complement.
ACGATGAATGCAAACGACGCCTGACTATTCAAACAACTTCGTATGCAGATGTAGCAAACGCCACACGCAGAAATCGACAATTTAATACAGGTGACATGGTGTTGGTTCGCCTACGACCAGAATGTTTTCCTCAAGGAAGTTTTACTAAACTTCATGCGCGAAGAGCAGGACCCTTCAAGATCACAAAGAAATTAGGGGTTAATGCTTACGTTATTGACCTGCCCCTAGATTTTGCTATTAGCCCAATTTTCAACATTGAAGATCTTACGGAGTTCAAGGGCAATGTCAACAACATTTCTACACAGCCAATTCCAGCTGATACACCAGAACCACGAGTCCCAGCAACTACAGCACCAAGAGATGAAATTGCTGCAATCCTGGACCACCAATTTGTAACCACTCGTCGAGGGGGCTATTATAAATTCCTAGTGCAATGGAAAAATCGGCCAACATCTGATTCAATCTGGCTACAAGCTTTAGAGATCAAACGTTTGCATCCACAACTCCTTACTGAATATTCCGATCGGCACTTGCCGGAGTCAAGTTCTTCAGGAGACCCGGCAATTGATGCAAATCAGGAAATTGATGCAGATCAGGAAATCAATGCAGATCAGGAAATTCCCACAGTGGCGTGATCAAAAGTTGAAACTGCGGCACAATTAGTTTCTTTCTTTTATTATTATTTATTATCAAGTTAATTACTATTATTAGACTTTCCTTTACTTATGTTTCTAAAATTACGTTCCAGTTGAAGCAGGAGACTGCCTTAGTATTTATAGGTTCATGATTAACGGGGAATGTAACTTTCTGAACCAATTTTGATTCTATAATTGAATTATTCCTTGGAGCGATTCCAGCACATAGAGAGAGTCTGTGTATTGTCTCTGTTTTAGTGATTAAGCGTGAGGCTTCCTAAGACAGTGGACACCATCCTCACTAGCAAAACAGGTGATGCATAGGGATTTTGGTTTGGTTGGATGATTTCATCCTTTAACATCTCCTTGACCAACTTCTCTATCTCTTCATTTTGGTAGTAGGGGTATCGACAGGGTCTTGCACTTGTTGGTTTGGCAGTATCCTGTAAATGTATTTAATGGTCATGGCTTTTAGGCGGTGGCAGCCCATTGGGTTCCTGAAAGACTGCCTTGAACTACTGCAAAATAGCTTGTATGACTGGTTTGTTGGTTTGTTGCTCTGGTCCTCCTTCAATCTTCACTACTTGCAGCCATATTCTTATGTTTATGGCAAGCTCTTGCTTTTTGTTTAAATAACACAAGCACACCTCATACATTTTCACCCAAATTATGCATGATCCCGTGATTTCATAAAGATTTTTGGCAAATCAAAGTCTAGTACGAAAAGAAATGCCAATTTGATGTTTGTTTAACAAATGTGTTCTAAGAATTCAAGAGATTTCATTGATAGGTGATCTCATACCTATAAAACCCCACATAATAAAGCTAATCTCTTAGCTAAACAAATAACCCCAAAAAAATCAAAAAATATTTCGCATGGAAAAGCAAAGCTTATCGATTCAGAATGCAAGTTTTTGAAATGAGGAGGGGCCATCTTTTATATGCCTTCACAAAGTCTCAAATATCCTTTGCAGTCCCTATTTGAGCCTAATAAATCTTTCTTGATAATTAACCCTAACTAGGACCACACCCTAGGGGGCAAGTGCGAAGATAAAAAAAAAGATAAAAAAACTTTCAATCTACAAAATAGTCCTCAATGACAAAAGACGCCCAAACAAAGCTATGAGGCAAAAACAAAAAAGGGATTTTTGTATACAATAGCAAATCAAGTCAACATGATGATAATGTTAAAAACCATGATAGAAAACCCAAGCAAACTCTGGGGGGCAATCAAGAAAAAGCGCAAAACAAAATACTGGGGAGCATGCTAGGTCATTTTGAAAATCAATCATGAGGACTAAAAAGAGTTTTAAGAGTAATCACTTATAATCCTTAGTCTAGAGAACTCTTAAACACTTTTTGAGCCTTCAAATGTCCTTTTTTTTTAACCAGCAACTTGAGCCTACGTTACAAGCCTGATAAAGCCCTTTCTAATCAAATATGATTTATCTGCATCGATAGGCAATGTTTTTCCATTCGAAACAATCCTTACAAATGCTTCACACGACTTGATCAAAGCCTTTTCACGTGCGAGACATAAAACAAACATCATTTCACACTCCTGTCAAAGTAACATAAAAACTGACAATGAGATCACTTGAATTATTTCTAGAACAAGTTTGTTTAAACAAATATCAAAATGGTTTTTGTGCTTGGAATGACTTTAAAATTATAAAAATCTTACATGTAAATAATTTTTGCAAATAACCATCCCTTTTCTACAAAAACTTAAAGCCTAAAACACTGGGGTGGCATGACTCGACTGGGGCAATCAAAATGATTTTTGTACTTGGAATGACTTTGAAATTCCAAAAATCCCACATGAAAACACAAATTCTTTGCAATAAGCAACCCTTTCCTACAAACACTTAAAGCGTAAACAGACTTGTGGGGCATGACCAAGCTAGAGGCCAATCTACAAATGCAATTGAAGCTGTCTCCATCATTCCTTTTCAAAGAATCTGGATCAAACTTAGAGGGGCATGTTGATATGGAAAATATATCATCTCCAGTGGTCAAAATCATAAGATGCGGCTTGAATAATCAAAAGCGAGAAGTTGATAAAGCCAGAGATCCAAACCCTAGAAAAAGAAGGTCAAGAAGAAGAAAGGAAACCTATATCTCTCAAGTAAGTATACATGGCATCATCATGCATTGTATCCTCATTGAGAATCTAGGAAATATTTTGGAGGGATCGTAATTTACGAACCTTCATTAATCCTTAATTACCTTGTCCTCAAGAAAAGAAAAGAAAAGAAAAGAAAAGAAAAGAAATGCATGTGTAGCTTATATATAATAATTAATACGTTAATTCAATTCAACACAGATACTTGCTCCCCAAGTAACACGTGACAGCTAGCCCACATGTCTGTCTCCTTAAATACATGAGAAACCGAACCATCATCTATTCATAGGATACGTTAAGATTAGTTTTTGTTGTGAATTCCTCTAATCCATAACAATGGTGTCCCTTAAGCTGCAGAAGCGGCTAGCTGCTAGTTTACTCAATTGTGGTAAGGGGAAATTGTGGCTTGATCCTAATGAGAGCACTGACATCTCCAAGGCCAATTATAGTAAGTCTTGTATTCTATTACCTTCGATTTTCTTTAGTTTTGCTGTATTAATGCTAATTTTATCAAGATTGTTTCATGGGTATCCTGGGATTTACGATTAGGATGGATGGATGGGTAAAATTTGATAGGGTATAGAAACGTAGTGTATGCATACATGTGTGTATGCATACGTGGCAGTATTAAGCTGCATATAAATAGCATCTCAACATGCATTGTGCGTGAGTTGAGAATAACAGAATAACTAATCATAAAAAGAGAAAACAAAAATTCTCTTCATCCTCTCCAAAATCTCTCGATCTCTCTCTCACAATTCCTTTGTTTTTTGCAATCATATACCAATATTAATATGGTATCAGAGCTGAAATTGCTCATGCAAATACACCAAATCAAATTTCTTCCATCTATTATGCTTTCGTAGTTGTTTTTGGATACAAATTAAAATTGCAGAAAGTGCAATTTCTGGAACAAGGTTCTCTGTATTCATGGATTTTATAATTTGTTTGATAAAAAGCTTTTGTGAAGGTTGTTCAATCTACAACAATGGTGACAGCAGCGCAACTTTAGATCATTCAATCTCCAATTGCAGTGTTAATCTCAACAATTTCAACATCTGTAAATGTGAAATTGGACGACACAAACTACTTGAATTGGCATTTTCAAATGCAATTGTTGCTGGAGAGTAATGGAATTTATGGCTTCATTGATGGCACTCATCTGTGTCCAATATCTACCTCAGCTGATGAATGTGAGACAAGCATACACAACTCACCTTTTTCCATGGATTGTGACGACGCTTTAGTATGGAAAATGCATGACAGAGCAGTCATGCAACTCATCACTACTACATTATCCTCGGTAGCAATGACTTGTGCCATTGGAAGCACTAGTTCTAAGGAACTCTGGAATCGATTGAAGGAGCAGTTCTCTACGGTATCAAAAACCAATATTTTCCAGATGAAGTCCAAATTGCAGAACATTAGGAAAGGATCTGATTCAGTAACTCAGTATCTGCTCAAAATAAAGGAAGCAAGAGATTATTTGAGTGTTGTAGGTGTGTTTTTCGCTGATGAAGACATTGTAATCCTAACACTCAATGGTTTGCCTCCTAAATACAACACATTCAGGTGCTTAGTTAGAGGAAGGGAAAGCGTTATCACATTGAAGGAGTTTAGGTCTCAATTGCCTGTTGAGGAAAGCATTGTGGAGAATCGAATCACTGAAACTCCTTACCTTACTACTATGCACACAATTTCCAAGTCTAGTGTCTCGTCTGCATCACCACAATTGTTTCAGCAGGCTCATGGACATCATGAATACAATTCTTATGGAAATGGTAGCTTCAAATCATTCAATAAGAACAGAGGAAGAGGAAGGTTTAGTCACGGTCAGAGGACTTTTCAACACAGGCCTCAGTTTCGCAACAAGATGTATGAGATGTCAAACATGCCAACAACGACTCCTGAAGTTCTTGGTACTTACTCCTCTTCATCTGATTCATCAAACAATACTATCTGTCAATTGTGCAACATGGAAGGTCACACTGCTCGATCCTGTGGATTAAATAGAACTGTCAGACTCAAGTGCAACATCTGTGGAAGAACAAACCACACAACATGGTTTTGTTTGTATAATGACAATAGGCCAAACTTTCTTGGTCATGCAAATTTCTCTTCAGATCATGGTCAGCCTCCTCAGAAACAGAGTATGCAAGCTATGAACACTATCCTACAACCTACTTAGAATTCTTCACCCGTGTGGATTACTGATTCTGGTGCAATGAATCACATGACAACTGACTTATATAATCTGTCATTAACTACTCCTTATGCCTCTAATGACATGTTACAAACAGCAAATGGTGAAGGTTTGTTAGTGTCACATGTAGGGAAGTCTGTTATTACTACGAAAGCTACTCCTCTTAAACTCAATTCAGTGTTGTATGTGCCAAAATTAACTCAAAATCTGTTGTCAGTTCATCAATTGTGCTTGGATAATTATTGTTGGTTAATCTTTGATGCCTTTTGTTATTGGATTCAGGACAAAGCCTCGGGGAAGATCATGTACAAAGGGCAGTACAGTAACGAACTCTATCCTCTACCTTTTGTTCCTCCTACCACCTCACATTCCACTCTCAAATATCACCCACACTGCTATCTCGGTCAGTTAGTCCAGTCCACTACATGGCATCACAGCTTAGGTCACCCCACTAATAAAGTTGCTACATTAATGTTACACAAAGCAAACATTAACTGTTCAAGTAATTCTTTTATGTCAATATGTCATAGTTGCCTACAGGGTAAGTTTTCTAAACTTCCGTTTCATTCCAGCAATAATAAGTCAGTCAAGCCTTTTCATACAATCCATAGTGATCTTTGGGGTCCCTCTCCAAGTGTTTTAGTTGAAGGTTTTCTTTATTACATAACCTTTATTGATGAATTTACACGGTATTGCTGGTTGTTTCCTTTGGTTAATAAAAGTGATCTTTGCTCTGTATTTGTTAAATTCCATTAGTATGTTAACATTCAATTCTCTTGCTCTATTAAAATTTTGCAAAGTGATGGGGGAGGAGAGTATGTCAGTAAACAACTTCAATGCTTTCTTCACACTAAAGGCATTATTCATCAAAAATCTAGTCTGTATACACCTGAGCAGAACGGCCTTGCCGAGCATAAGCATCGTGAATTTGTTCATAGATTTTGCAGAGAATTTGTGAATTTTTTCATAGATTTTGCATTTAGTTTTTTTTTTCTCTGCTTTACAAGATGTCAATTTAATCCCATAACTTGAGGATGCAAAGTCAGTAGAGTTAGATGTCTGTACATGTAAGAGAACTCAAAATACATGTTGTTACCTATTTTAAAAAATGATGATTTTAGTTGCATTTACAAATTGTGATTTTAAGATATCAATTGTAATTTTAGAATGCTCAATTGAAGATCTAATTGCAAAATAAGTTGGTTTTTGAAAAAATCCGTTAACTGAAAGAAATCAAGGTTTAGGGACTGAAATTAGAAGGCTAAATTGGTGAAATCAAGGGTTTAATTGCATAAAATTCAAAGTCTAATGAGCAATTAAAGACTTATTTAAAAAAATTAGAGACCGATGATCAATCTCTAAAAGACATGTGACTTCAAGGACTAAAATCATTGAAACTAAGGGTCAAAGTAAAGAAAAATAAGATTTTACTGACCAATCAAGGGTCTAATCGAATAAATCAGAAACTAAGAAGTGAAGTGAAAAGGCGCTCAAATCTAGGGTTGGAAATTGAATCCGGCATAGGTGAAATTGCATGCATTTAAGAGTTTAGGGGTAAATATGGGCACAATTAAAGAAAATTGAAAGAGTAAGGACTAAATTGAAGATTGCAAATACCGAATCAAAAGACCTAATTCATATTACACTCAATGTCCACTCCTTCATTACCTTTATTAAGATAGCATATGACATGATCAAAGTATAATATTTTCTATATTAGATAACTTAATGATTTGAAATTTAAAGATCACTTACACAACCATTCATTACATGAGTTTTTCCATAAATATAGGTAATCTTTTCATGTAAAACTCTCATGCGGGTTAATTCAATGCACATATCTTATGATGAATACCTACATATTAGTTATATGAACAATACTTTGATATAATATTGAAGTATTAGCAGGTTTAACTGCTCAATTAACATTGAAGATTAGAACACAGGGTTGTAAATTTCGTTTTGTTTCAGCTGAAATGATATAAATATTTTTTATTAGTTAAAAAAACAAGATAAAACAACATTGTTTTTACTTCGGTTAAAATTTCGGTTCATTTCGGATTTTTCGGCTAAATACTAGCTAAAATGTGCCGTTATCATTTCACCTGTGTCGTTTCGGCCAAATAGTATTTTTTTTAAATAATAAATACTTTTACAATATTAATCATATCTCTCAATTCAACCGTTAGATTGAGATAAAATTTTACGAGAAGTCTCTTGACATATTTATATATATTATGTTAAAATTTCAAAACAATCAGAAAATATAATGACCTTGCGAGATTGATGATAACATTCTCAAAATATTATACATATTCATAATTTTGCTCAGAAAAATCATTTGTCTTTTTTATATTAAATTGCACAATTCTAAATAATTTTATTTTTGAATTTGAACTACTTTTTTAAATTAATATATATATAACTATATATATATATGTATATTGAAAGTATAACCCCGAGATGACACGCCGAAACACTCCAAAACCAAAACATTCCATTCCAATTGAAAAAATAAAGCACCAACCGAAACAGAACTGACAACCTTAATCATGATCAATAAAACAAAAACCATGGAATGGTGTCGTTTAAGTGGAGTTTTTTTTTAATCAAAACGATTAGTTACCATGGGAGTGAAAAATATAATAGATTAAAAGGTTAGTCGTAGCTTAACTTTGACAGGAACATAATATATAGAGAAGGACAATAAATTATTACAGCTAAAATATTATTTTATTTATCTGGAACAATGAATGGGGACTAGTCCTTGCGTTTAGCTCATGACTTGCTTCTTCTTACAATGTTGCAAACAAACTGGGGGGATGGGGAATTATGCTTTTCCAGATGAACCAAACAAGCGCATCTTCTCTGCTACCATAGCTTTCATGGCTTCTTTTGCTGAAGCCATCACATGGACCAGATCTTGCCTGGGGTTGCTTAGTGAGTTCATGTAAGCCTTGCACAGTTTAAGCTTTAATTTGAGAAGATGTATTATAAAATAATATAAATAATATTCTAGGATCTCATATAAAAGTTTAATTTTTTGTTTTTATGTGAAATTATTACTTTACATGTAGAAGTTAAATCCATGAGATAGAATGTTGATGTTTGTCTGTTCCTCCATGGTCGAAGCTGAGGGTGTGAACACTGGGAAGTTGTCTCTTTATGACTCACGTTACAAAGAAACAAAAACTAAAAATTTTGTAGTCAGTGTCCTTTTCACTAAAATTTCCACAAAGAGAAAAATCTTCTACAAATGATAACTATGTGGAATATATTTCTGGAAGCATTCAGAATGGAAAAATTAGCGACGGTAAATTGACTTGACCACCTCTGAAGTTTGTCTGCCAAAGAATCTTATCAATCTTTCATGGACTGAAGCATCGACCTCTTCTTAGTGGTAGGTCTAGAATTTAAGAAGGGGTGCGCATTTGTTAGCATGAGTTAATGAAAATAATTTGTAGATTTCCTAGGGAATGTTTTAGAATTCAAAAGTGAAGAAATTGGTCAAGTCCAGTATCGTCCAATTGGGGATAGAGACCATGGTTTCGTGAAGAGAACAACTTGTGTGCAGGGCAACTGGTTTTCCAAGCACACCATTCTGGGAACAATCAAGACTTGGATCTTGTGGCAAACTAGAAGGGCTGACAAAAATATAGAACTAGACAAAACACCAAGGCACAAAACAAATTAAAATATTGTTAAGCTGAGAAATTCAGAGTTCTTGCAACACTGTTGTGGGATTTTGTGTTAGAGAGAGAACCTGAGAAAGTCGTGGAAAGTTAAAATGGTTGAAACTTCAGAGACTGGAGAACAGACTATCTGCAACATGCAGATGGAATCATTACTGTTGGATACTCTTGAAAAGAAGGTTTGATTTCTACTAATGAGTTTTTATTATTATGTACATTCATTTTGCTAGAAGAAAATGAGCTTCTGCATTTAACATTCAAGCATTCTGACCAAACAAAAAACACAAAGTATGCCAGTTTTCATAGATTACAACACTTGAGATCTCTCTAGCTGTTAGAGAGAATCTTGGTAGTTTTACGCAGTTCTGAGGGAACATCTGCTATAACCATTCTTTCACTTGGCGAATCAGCAGAACATCGAAGTCCAATCTGCAGGATTGATTCCAAACACTTCTTTACCTTTTCAATGCTGATGCTGCTTCTGCCTCTTGGACCATTTCTCCTTGTCTGAACTTCCTCTTGGATATCGATTGAGAGTAGAGGATCAATAATCTCCATTACCCGATCAGGAAGGGCTGCTTCAACAAAACAATGCAGGTTAAAGTCACCTGTAAACATGCTGTCGGTGGGCCTTTTTCCTGTGAACATCTCCAGCAGGAGAATTCCATAGCTGTACACATCACCCTGTGTTGAAGCCTCTCCTCCCATTCCATATTCTGCAATTTAAGCAAAAACTAAGTCTTTTACTAAGATTCCCTAGAAATCATAGCCATCATGCCCGATACGATGTTATATATGATCTTCAAATTGGAATCATAATGCAACATGATTATTGGATATGTAGCAAGCTGATTTCTAAATGAATATGAGGAAGGGTAATTGCTTAATATTTTACCTGGTGCTACATAACCAATGGTTCCTCGTATGCAAATTGAGCTGGACTCTGTAGAAAATGATTCCCCAGCAGCAGCTAAGAGAATCTTTGCCAGGCCAAAATCACCCACTTGAGCAGTAAGGTCATTGTCAAGAAGGATGTTGCTCGGTTTTAGATCACAATGAAGCACTGTCGTTTCACACTGGTTGTGAAGATAATCTAATGCCAGGGCCACATCAGTCGCTATGTTTATTCTCTGCAGCAGACTTAAATTTTTGAAGTCTTGTGATTCCGGTGAACTTGGATGTAACCAGCTCTCCAAACTCCCATTCGACATGAACTCGAAGATCAAAGCCTTGAAGTCATTGCCTTGGAAATCAATGGTTGAGCAAGAATTTACAATTCTGACAAGATTTCGGTGTCTGATATTCCTCAACGCGTTGATTTCAGCCATGAAAGTCTTGCTGGCTCCTCTTTGTCGAAGCTTGAATACCTTCACAGCTACTTGATCATCAGATCCAAGTGTACCTTTGTAGACAGTGCCGTATTTTCCATCCCCAATTATGTTGGTCGAAGAGAACCCACCAGTAGCATGTACAAGTTCCGAATAGGAAACTCTCTGGTATTTCTTCTCTAATGGTGAGGCCAAAGAAGGTACCCTTTTTTTTTTTTTTTTTTTTCCAGTGTATAACAGCACAGACAGATGCCACCACCAGAAGAAGGAAAAGTGCAGCACAACTTGCAAGAATTACTACCTTCCGATGAACTCCAGTCTTTTGTCTCTGTTTTGGGCATTCATGCAATTGCAGTGCCTTGATTCCTCCACATAGCTTGTCATTTCCAGCAACTGAAAATGCACTCGCATTGGTGAAAACTCCTTCAACTGGCACTTCACCATCAAAATTGTTACCGGAAAGGTTGAGATAACCAAGAAGAGGTAATTCACCAAGAAACTTGGGAATCTGCCCAGACAAGTTGTTATAGGCAAGGTTAAGGGCTCGAATACTTCTTAGCTTCTTGAAAGAAGAAGGAATAGTTCCTTCAAAGAAGTTGCCATTCAAGTTGAGGTATTCTAACATGACACAACTCTCGATAGAACTTGGAATTTTTCCAGATAATTTGTTATCTGAAACATCCAATACATTCAGATTTCCTGCATTGCCCAGTTGTGATGGTAATGGACCTGTTAAATTATTTGAAGCCATATAGAGGCCAAAGAAAGAATTGATACCAGCAAGTTTCTCAGGTATCGCACCACTAAGATGATTGTATGAAAGTAGTAACACTTCTAGTTGACTGTAACTTTCCAGAGAAACTGGTATAGTTCCCTCATGAAAATTGTCTGCTAGACTGAGACGAAGCATTTGAGAAAGGTTTCCGAAGGAGGATGGAATATTTCCATAGATTTTGTTTGTGTAAACATGAAGCTCTTGCAACTTGGAAAGTTTTCCAATAGAATCAGGTAATCTCCCTGTAAGCATGTTTTCAGAAAATTCAAGATACCCCAAGTTTTTAAGATTTTCAATCTCTATAGGAATGTCTCCAGTCAAGTAGTTAGTCCGAAGTTTTAACTGATAGAGGTTGGTCGAGAGATTTGCAATAGAATTTGGCAATACGCCTCTAAGGCGATTTTCAAAAAACCACACCACTCTTAAATTGGTGCAATTGGTTCAGGAGGTAAGAAAAGTTATATCACTCCCATTCTCTTCCCCAAGCGGATTGCCGCCAAAGTTTATTGTTTCAAGGTTTTGCAGGTTTCCCAGATTATTTGGAACAGGCCCGGTTAAAGCATTATATGCTAAATCAATAACTACGAGTCCTGAGCAATTGACTAAAGATTCTGGAATATGACCAAAGAAATGGTTTCGTGCAAGATAAAGATGTTGCAGATTGGGCAGGGTTGATCCTATATAACGCGGGAGGGGACCAGTTAATTGGTTTGTCGCTAATGAGAGCGAATTGAGGGATGAGATATTGTAAAGCTGTTCAGGAACCATACCAGACAAATTGTTGGAACCAAGATATAGAAGATCTAAGGCAGAGAGTCGTCCAAGTTCATCAGGAATGATTCCATCCAGATTGTTCATTGCTAGACTTGCAGCCTGCATGCTAGAGAGGTTCCCCAATGAAGGTGGGATTGAACCAGTGAAATGATTCCTGCCGAAGCTCATTATGAGGAGCTTAGACAAAGAGCCAAGTTCACTGGGAATTTTCCCTCTAAAATTGTTTCCGTATAGATACAGGTATTTGAGGTTTGAAAAATGACTCAAGTTGGAAGGAAGTTCACCTTGGAAGGAGTTGTTTTCTACAGAAAGGAATCTCAGTCGAAACAACCGGCCGATTTCTGGAGGAAGAATGTGATGGAATCTGTTTGTACTGAGATCAATCACTCTGAGAAATGAAAGATTCCCGACATGGGGAGACAGTGCACCTGCCAGTTGAAGTGAAGACAGATTCAAGGAAGTCACTCTTCGATGCCTGCGACCGCATGTAACTCCTTGCCAGCTGCAAAACTGCAGCGAGCTGTTCCATGAGCTTAAACTGCTGATAGGATCGTGTGATATAAGATCCTTAATGGCAAGCAAAGCATGCTGGTCTGTCTCATTTGTGAAGCCATAAGTGGTGGCTTCCATGTAGTTGATGAACAAAAGCATGCCCATGAACCAAAGAAGTGAGTTCAGTAGCCCTGAAAGCATTTTTCTTTTCTGGTTTTTTTTGTGGTGCTTGTGCTTGATGAAGGCAGGATGAGCTTAAGTAAGAAGCCAAGATACAGTGGTGTAAAATGTAAGTGGAAACCAATACGAATGGAAACAGGGATGGGCTCTTGACTTGACTTTGCGAGGATGCTTGTACTATTCATAGTCTTTTTCTTGTTGGAAAAGTGTAGCAGGTCAACACAAATTAAATTAAGGGGGTTTGCCATGAATCTTCCTCTTCATAAATACTTGCCGAGGTTAACAATTTTAAAGAGTTTACCATGATAAAAAAAACAATAAGTAGTTTTGGGCAAGAATAAGCGAGAGTTGGACTACAAAACCAACAATAGCTCTTCTCCTTGATCCATCTTTACCCACAGCATTTATACCCAAGAATGCTTTCTTTAATCCATCCCCGGAAATAAAACAAGCACTGCATGCAACGAGAAACAAAGATGAACAAGCCCATCATATCATTATCTGCTTGTAAATGTGTATTGCTCTCAATGCTCATGGACTTCGGGGGCAAGTTGACGGCATTCATCGTTTGTGCTGAGAATGAAAGGTTGTAGATAGGTGCAGTGATTGGTGAATGAGATGAGAAAAGTCAAGTCAAGGGGGCAACAATCGTGACATCTTCTTCCGCAATTAATATTTTGCCAATATTCAGAATTTGAAGTTCGAGGAGGTTTCCTAATTTATTGGCATGGACCCTTAGGAGTCCATGTCATAGGTCGAGCAAATGGTGCTCCATGCCAACCAATTATAATACGCTTTCTACACGCTCCCCTCGAGAAAATGTTAAGCAATTGGCCTTCGGAAATTTCCTCTCATCGTATCAAAACTAGATTTATGACCAAAATTTGGCTTATATGTATTGTTTGAGAATAATATAAATTATATTTTGGGACTTTATTTAACTGTTTAAATTTTTAGGTGACATGGTTCCTTGACGTAATATCATAATTGTCACGACCCGATTCCCGGATCCGTGACCGGCACATAGGTATGGTCCCCCTCCAAGGTTCCACACCTATGCGAACCCAAACTTACACACAAACTTATTATTCAACTTCAGAATTTAACGCAGCGGAAATATCAAAGTAAACTTTATAACATAATTTGATTGTCTTAATACAAGAGTTGATTATATACAATTACAATTGTGGAGCACTAACTAGACATAAGAACAAAAAGTGTCAACTACAACCAAAATAGCAGGTTCCCAGAGTAGGACAAAAATGACCTGCTAGCAAGCTACGACCCTGAAAATAATGAATAATGAGGGGGTGAGTTCAACAACTCAGTGAGTAGATAATATCTAATATACACATACGAGATAATACACAAAGAGAAGTATAATATCAAATCGGCTCAAGGTTCTTACAACAAATTTCTCAAATAGGTCATAACAAGAATGTATAGGTAAAGCTCGTCAGAAAATCAGAATGCAATGAGCATGAGGCTCCGTACTGTGGGATGATCAGTCCACACAGGTTGGTGACTCCCCCGACCAACTAGGGTTTCAAATACGATGTGCACAAAGGCTAACACTACCCTGTTAGCATGGGTATTCTGACTGGCATACCATAGGTATATCTAATATCAAACAAACATGTTCATATCTCAAGGCTCAACTCATGGTATCAATCAAATGAGGAGCTAACAATTCACAAACAGATATAGGCTCATATCAAGAACGGATATTCAACAAATGATTATGCTTTATCGTATCAAGAATATAATCAAGGTATATATTATCCAAAAAGCATAATCCAATTCATACTAACAAATTCAAATATTTATACTATTTCTCATGCATATTAAATGTTATCCACTCACCTGACTCAAAAGCAACAAGGTTCAAAAGCGAAAATGTCGACGAAACCCTACTGACGTCCCGTAGGTTGAATATCGGAATTATCTGAATATATAAAAGAAGACATACTCAAAAATGACTCAAAAGAAGTAAAATACCTTTAATAACATATCTAAGAGTTCAAATCATAATCCTATGTGTTTTTGAATCAAACTATCCATTTCTTCGCAAAAACCTAAAACAAAGGTTTCTTCCGAAATCTAATTCCAAAATACACAATTCGTAAAATTGATATTAATCCATCAAATGAGCTTCAATTATCCATCAAACCAATCTGAAATACTAATATTTCTCTTAGGGACCATTCTGAAATTTTCTTATATTTTTAGGGTCAAATTGTAATTTTATCAAATTGAAGGACTAAATTGAACACTTCATAAATTCATAGCTATCCTAAAATCTTGTCCATAATTCATCCTCAATTCTGTCCAGAATCTCCAATTTCACTCCAGGGACCAAACTGTAATTTTTCCAAAGTTCGGGGACTAAACTGTAATTTTCACCAAAAGGACCAAAATGAATTTTTGTCATCTTCAACCTCAACCCAGAATTTCCAGCAAGGGATTTTCGAAATTTATCAACATTATTCACCATTTTTCTCAATATTTTCTTAAACCAAACATCTCAAAACTTCAAAATCATCTACAATCAAACTAATTAAACTATTACCCAACACATTCAACCCTTAACATCTCTCTTAATTCATCAATCAAACCCAAATAAAATTCTCAAACCCTAACAATCCATACAAGCAAAAATCATAGTTAATAATCACATTTATACATAATAAAACACACACATTACCTTAACAACTTATTTCTCCTTCTTCCTTTCTCTTCCTCTTCTCTTTCCCTCTTTTCTCTTCTTCTTCTTCTTTCTTTCTCTCTTCCGATTCTCTCTCTCAAATTTCAGACCAATTCCTTTCTTTTTTTTTTTGTTTTTCCTTTTTCTTTTCTTTTCTTTTCTATTTATATTTACTAGCTTGCACAATTACTACAACACCCTTAACCTAATTCTAAGCCACTAAGGGCATTCATGTATTTTCCTTATTAAAATTTCAAAACACTACAATCTCCCCACCTTATAAAAGTTTCGTCCTCGAAACTAAATAAATGTTTGAATACGTACCGAGATTATCAAAAAGATGAGGGTATTCCTCACACATCTTACCCTCAAGTTCCCATGTCGCTTCTTCAATTGAATGACCTTTCCACTTCACCTTCACCGAAGCTATATCCTTCGACCTTAGCTTTCTCACTTGTCGATCCACTATAGTTTTTGGATGCACCTCATAAGTCACATCATCTCGTAACTCAACTGGATGCATTTCTAACACATGAGATGGATCCGGCATATACTTCCGTAGCATAGAAACATGAAATACAAGATGTATAGCCGACAAATTTGGTGGTAAGGCCAACCTATAAGCAACTGCTCCAATTCTCTCCAAAACCTCACACGGCCCAATAAATCGAGGACTTAACTTGCCTTTCTTTCCAAACCTGAATACTCCTTTGGTCGATGAGACCTTTAAGAATACACAATCACCCACTGAAAAATCTAAGTCACGCCTCCTTTTATCCGCGTAACTTTTCTGCCTACTTTGAGCTGTCTGAAGCCTCTTTCTGATCACCTCTATCTTCTCTGAGGTAATTTGAATCAACTCAGGTCCTATTAGCCTTTTCTCACCAACCTCAAACCAACAAACTAGTGATCTACATTTTCGTCCGTACAAAGCCTCATAAGGTGTCATCTCTATGCTAGCCTGATAACTGTTGTTGTAAGCAAATTCCACTAATGATAGGAACTTACTCCAACCAACCCCAAAATCCATAACACAGGCTCTCAACATATCCTCCAATATCTGAATAGTAGACTTTGAATAAACCAAAATATCGTCAATAAAAACTATCACAAATTGATCAATAAACTGTTTAAACACTCTGTTCATCAAGTCCATAAAAGTTGTGCATTTGTTAATCCAAAAAAATCACCAAGAACTCATAGTGACCATACCGAGTTCTAAATGCGGTTTTTGGAATGTCTTCTTTCCTTATCCTCAACTATTGATACCCAAATGAAAATCAATCTTAGAAAAGAATTGAATTCCCTACAACTGATCAAACAAATCATCTATACAAGGGGGTGGGTATCTATTTCGAACTGTCACTCGATTTAGTTGTCTATAATCTATACATAATCTGAATGGCCCATCTTTCTTCTTCACAAACAACACTAGGGCTCCCCAAGGGGACACACTTGGCCGAATGAACTTCTTATCTAATAAATTCTACAATTGTTCCTTTAGCCCTCTCAATTCTTATGGTGCCATTGATATTGGTTCGGTACCCGGAACCAAATCAATAGAAAAAATCAATCTCCCTATACGGAGGCAATCCAGGTAACTCATCAGGAAATACATCAATGAACTCCTTAGCTATAGGAACTTGGTCCAATTGGGGAATTTCCTTATCTACATCCACTATGTGTGCTAGGTAACATTGTACCCTTTTTTTTTTCGTGTCATTCTCCTCAAGATAGTCAATAGTATAATTAATGAACACACAATCTTATCTCCTTGAAAAACTAACCTCATTTCTCCATCTAAATCAAACACTACCTCCTTACCCCAACAATTTACTGAAGCCTTATGCTTTGACAACCAATCCATTCTCAAATCATATCTAAAACATTCAAGTCTCCCATGAGGATCTTATCTCCAAGTTCTATCTCACAATTTTGATACACATACTTCACTAATATTAATTCCCAAAATCACATCAAAATCAATCATATCTAAAACATTCAAGTCTCCCATAAGGATTTTATCTCCAATTTCTATCTCACAATTTTGATACACATACTTCACTAATATTAACTCTTCATCCACGGAGATATAAACAGAAATGAGAAATCCTAACAGAGTTAGTTGTCTATCTAACCTCATGGCAATATATAGGGGCATAAACAAAAGGGTTGCACCCGTATCAAATAAAACTTTTGATTCAAAAGTGCAAACAAAAAGAATATATTCAAGTGCGAATACATTACCCCTCCTATAAGGAATATACCTTGCATTTCTTAACTACACAATACGGACATCTTTTTGATCGTCACGTACTCCAATAGTATTAGCTATATGTCTAATCCTCGGCATATCATATAAGGACGAACATTTTTGTCATGTCGAAACAATAGCACAATAGTTTATCGTATAATTATCGGAAAGCATATCTATAGAAAAACATAAGGAATCAAGAAGACATGCTTGATGAGAATTCAGAATTTCAAGCATAACAGACAAGACAATACGGATCCTAATGCTCCACAATACGAATCCTAACTTTACTATTATTTCATGAATTGAAAGCTATGTCATTATGTTTTGTCACTCACTCTTTTACTTTTATTCATTTTATTTTTAGCTCTGATACCATCTTTGTCACGACCCGATTCCCGGATCCGTGACCGGCACATAGGCATGGTCCCCCTCCAAGGTTCCACACCTATGCGAACCCAAACTACACACAAACTTATCATTCAACATTCAGAATTCAACGCAGCGGAAATATCAAAGTAGACTTTATAACATAATTGATTGTCTTATACAAGAGTTGATTACATATTGTTATAATTGTGGAGCACTAACTAGATTAAGAACAAGAAGTGTCGACTACAACCAAAATAGCAGGTTCCAAGAGTAGGACAAAAATGACCTGCTAGCAAGCTACGATCCTGAAAATAATGAATAATGAGGGGGTGAGTTCAACAACTCAGTGAGTAGATAATATCTAATATACACATACGAGATAATACACAAAGAGAAGTATAATATCAAATCGGCTCAAGGTTCTTACAACAAATTTCTCAAATAGGTCATAACAAGAATGTATAGGTAAAGCTCGTCAGAAAATCAGAATGCAATGAGCATGAGGCTCCGTACTGTGGGATGATCAGTCCACACAGGTTGGTGACTCCCCCGACCAACTAGGGTTTCAAATACGATGTGCACAAAGGCTAACACTACCCTGTTAGCATGGGTATTCTGACTGGCATACCATAGGTATATCTAATATCAAACAAACATGTTCATATCTCAAGGCTCAACTCATGGTATCAATCAAATGAGGAGCTAACAATTCACAAACAGATATAGGCTCATATCAAGAACGGATATTCAACAAATGATTATGCTTTATCGTATCAAGAATATAATCAAGGTATATATTATCCAAAAAGCATAATCCAATTCATACTAACAAATTCAAATATTTATACTATTTCTCATGCATATTAAATGTTATCCACTCACCTGACTCAAAAGCAACAAGGTTCAAAAGCGGAAATGTCGACGAAACCCTACTGACGTCCCGTAGGTTGAATATCGGAATTATCTGAATATATAAAAGAAGACATACTCAAAAATGACTCAAAAGAAGTAAAATACCTTTGATAACCTATCTAAGAGTTCAAATCATAATCCTATGTGTTTTTGAATCAAACTATCCATTTCTTCGCAAAAACCTAAAACAAAGGTTTCTTCCGAAATCTAATTCCAAAATACACAATTCGTAAAATTGATATTAATCCATCAAATGAGCTTCAATTATCCATCAAACCAATCTGAAATACTAATATTTCTCTTAGGGACCATTCTGAAATTTTCTTATATTTTTAGGGTCAAATTGTAATTTTATCAAATTGAAGGACTAAATTGAACACTTCATAAATTCATAGCTATCCTAAAATCTTGTCCATAATTCATCCTCAATTCTGTCCAGAATCTCCAATTTCACTCCAGGGACCAAACTGAAATTTTTCAAAGTTCGGGGACTAAACTGTAATTTTCACCAAAAGGACCAAAATGAATTTTTGTCATCTTCAACCTCAACCCAGAATTTCCAGCAAGGGATTTCGAAATTTATCAACATTATTCACCATTTTTCTCAATATTTTCTTAAACCAAACATCTCAAAACTTCAAAATCATCTACAATCAAACTAATTAAACTATTACCCAACACATTCAACCCTTAACATCTCTCTTAATTCATCAATCAAACCCAAATAAAATTCTCAAACCCTAACAATCCATACAAGCAAAAATCATAGTTAATAATCACATTTATACATAATAAAACACACACACATTACCTTAGCAACTTATTTCTCCTTCTTCCTTTCTCTTCCTCTTCTCTTTCCCTCTTTTCTCTTCTTCTTCTTCTTTCTTTCTCTCTTCCGATTCTCTCTCTCAAATTTCAGACCAATTCCTTTCTTTTTTTTTTTGTTTTTCCTTTTTCTTTTCTTTTCTTTTCTATTTATATTTACTAGCTTGCACAATTACTACAACACCCTTAACCTAATTCTAAGCCACTAAGGGCATTCATGTATTTTCCTTATTAAAATTTCAAAACACTACAATAATCTTGTTGACCCAGCGGTTATTAAGTCGAATCTAACTACTCTCATTCTATTTGATAAAAATCAAGTTCAAGATAGAATAGGTCTGTATGCAAGTTTCAAGCCCAAATTTTTTTAATTTGAGAAGATATGTTAAAGAATAATATAAATTATACTCTAAGATTTCACATAACAGTTTAAGATTTTATATGACATAATTACTTTACATGTAGAAGTTAAATCCATGAGATAGAATGTTGTTGTTTGTCTGTTCCTCCATGGTTTAAGCTGAGGGTGTGAACACTGGGAAGTTGTCTCTTTATGACTCAAGTTACAAAGAAACAAAAATTAGAATTTTGTAGTCAGTGTCCTTTCCACTAAAATTTCCACAAAGAGAAAAATTAGAAGATATTGGTCAAGTCTAGTATCGTCCAATTTGGGATAGAGATCATGGTTTCTTGAAGAGGACTCAAGTTGTCTTATGCATCGGGAAAACGTGCAGCCATCCTAGAATGAGGACTCTGCTAGGCATGGATTCCCTGACCTTTTACATGAAACTCATGTTGCTCGATGCTTTCACCAAGACCAATTGCCTCTTGCATTCTGATCGCATTAAATCTCATTTCATCAATGCATCTAAACCCAATCTAATCATCTTCCACCTCTTTTCATCTTTTGGTGTATGGCCACCTTCTAGCACATTTTTTGCAACTTTTAGGGTTTTTAACTTATTAAACCCACTTGAATCCATAACATGTTTGATTCAAATTTGTCAAAATCTATTTGTTTGGTGCTTCGTATTTTCAATTGGAACGGAATGTTTCGGTTTCGGAGCGTTTTGGCACGCCGTTTCGGTGTTGTACTGTTTATGTGTATGTATATATATAAAAATATAATTCCAGAGAAACATTATCATTTTAATTCCAGAGAAAATAAAGGAGTAAATTTGAGGTTCACCTTAGCAACCCCTTTCACCCCTTACAATTAACTTGTTCTTTCATGTTTTGCTATCTTTATATTCCACCCACATCAATTTTTCTCTTTGCATCTTATAAACCTTTTTACTGCTAACTAAATTTATTGGTTATTGGAATTGATCTAGTTTGTCCATGAGGGATGAACCCGGTCTATTTTTCTAGAAGTGCGGTTTGGCATTGGTTCGTCCATGAAGAATGAATCCAGTCTATTTATCTAGAGGTGTGGTTTGACATTAGTTCACTCATGAGGGATGAACCTAGTCTATTTATCTAGGGGTGTTACTTATTGGTAACCACTAAGTAACCTCTCCTCTCCGCATCAAATCTACAAAATTCAATCTTGAGTCCCTTGACTTTGAATCTTCTGGTGGAGATGATAGCGTAAAGAATAAAGAGAGAAATTAGAATATTTTCATATCTAAATAACAATTAAATTGTAGAAAAAAATTCTGATTTCATAAATTTAAATGTAAGAAATTCATATTTTTCCTAAAAATAACACACAAAAATATTTAAATATTTTAATAGTGAACTAAACTATATTAAATAAAATTGTAACCTAATCCAAAAATAACTAGAGAAATTTTAAAATAACAACTTCCAAGTCTAATTTTAGCATGATTCTAATAATATCAAATAATTCTAATGAGTTGTTCACATGAGAAATAATGTATTGGTAAAACTTCAACCTTGTTAAATGGGTCAAAAATTATATTTGTTATTTTAGAAAAAAGATATTTGACTTGATGAAATTCCTTTTTCATTTTGGAATTGTGTAAACCATTAATATGTGAGATGTTCTTTAACAACTAGATAATGACAATTGATCTTATGAAAAGTCTAAAATACCTTGAAACTACAAGTTATTTTTCATGAAAGGTAAAATAATAATTATATTATTATAATACATAGTAATCTATATACACTGTATTTATCTCATAGATGTTAAATCCGTTTCGTTCCGGCCGGAACGTTTCGTTCCGTTCATAAAAACGGGACAAAACGACGTCGTTTTCGTCCCGGTTTTAATTTCGGTTCGTTCCGGAAATTCCGGCCCAATTCCGGCCAGAACACCTCGGAATCATTCCGAGCGTTCCGTTTCGGCCAAAAAATTCTTCTCAAGAATTTTAATTATTTTTATCAAATTAGTATTTTCATTTTTTTAATTTATACATAAAATTCACTGAGCCTAGGACCAGACCCAGTGAACTGAGCCTAGGAACAGACCCGGTGGGCATGTTATATAGTGACTTCCTGATTTATATTTATAGAGAAAACTCTTTGGCTGAAATCTTATTTGGCCGATGTGGGATAGATGTGAAACTTTAAAGCTACGACTCTAAGGCTATCTCACAATCTGGCGATGTGGGATAGAATTGATTTGTCCAGCTGGACAAATCAATCCAGTGATTTGTTCGTTGGACAAATCAAATAATCAATTGCAAGTTGTAACTTCACGTTACAACTTGTAAGTTTGTAACTGTAGGCTTTTATATTTTGTTTTTTAATTTTTTTCATATATATATATATATATCAATAGTGTGACATCGGAACGGCATGCTGGAACGCTTCGAAACCAAAATATTTTGTTCCCATCGAAAAACTGGAATGGCAACTGGAACGGTATTCACAACTATGATTTATCTAACACGGATTAACTCTTTTAATAGTTGAGAATTGAGAGTGTAGTTTCCAAACTCGAAAGCAGGTCGACTCACCAGTCTCCTACCCGGTATTCGGAAACTCAGTAAGTCAGTACCCGGCCTCTCTGAGTTGGAGCAATGTCAACAAAAATAGTCCTTAAGTTTTTTCGATCCAACCGTATCTATCGCCCCTCTGTAAATCTTTCTCTCTCCCTATAAAACAGAATTTTATTCAGTATAATTTTAATTTTAACCAGTGATTGATGTTTATCATTGCTTTAATCAATCAATCAATCAATTTCAGGAACCTGTTGAAGGCAAAATCGTGATTAATTCTCCTTCCTCAATTTCTCACCATGGAATTCGCCTCTCCGTCACCGGATCTGTTAGCTTGCAGGTTACAGGATCATTTCATCAATTTCTCTCTCTCTCTCTCTCTCTCTGTCTGTCTGTTTGATTTGCGAGATAACTTTATAAAATCTGATTTGGTGTGGTGCTCTATTATGAAAGCAGGTTCGAGGAGGATCAGCTGGAGTTATTGAGTCCTTTTATGGTGTTGTCAAGCCGATCGCTATCGTGTATGCTATTACTAGTGTTTTTGCTCTATCTTATTTTAAATGACTGTATAAAGTGTGCTTAATGTTAAATAATAGTTGATTCATTGAAAAAAAGAGGGAGAAAAATGGCTACATTTCTGTTTCTCTTATAAATATGTTTTGCTTTGTGTTAATGCGTGCTGAAATTGAACTCGGTATTGAACGGGTGATCAAATTAGTGGCCTTGGTGTGTGATTTCTCATGTTTTGTATTTAAGCAATGGATTTTCAAGCAGATTATTACCCTGATTGCTGCGAATTTTACTTGACATGGAAACAGGAATAAGAGCATTGAGGTTAAACCGCCGGGAAAGATTGGTTCAGGTACAACTGAGGTATTTATAACAAACAACTCGCTCAAATTTAGTGTGATTTTAGCTTTTTGATGCCTGGCGAAAAATTTAATTGAAGAAATTATAAATTGGGCTAGTCTCATTCGTAGGAGTTTCTTTCCCCCCCATGAAATATCATCTCCTTCATGCTGGTGTTATCAATCATTATATATACCCTTTTCACCTCTTATGTTATAGTTTATTATTATTATTATTATTATTATTATTATTATTATTATTATTATTATTATTATGTTAATTTTAGTGTTTGCTTGGTATGGCAGTTACTATTTACCATGATTTTGAAACAAATTGGGGAAAAAAGTTTGGGAAGATTTTATGAGACCTTTCATGGAACGGATGTTAGCATTCAGGTGAATATATTTTTTGTCCTATAAAAGAAGAAATGTTTAACAGAAATTACTCTTGTTATTTTCTTTTTAATTTTTCATGGTTCTAATGCTTTCCCACAATTACTTTGACACTTTTGTAAGACCTTATGATTGATGATTTCTGTGATAGTATTTGTTTACTGTAGATATAGCTAGAGGATACCTTTATAAATCATTATCTGCGACCACGGAAGTTATAGTTGAAAGTGATAAAGGTGTGGTTTGATTTTTTCTTTTTATGATATATGTAGTGTTGATAGAAAATTAAATAAGCCGCTGTCTTGCTGATGCTGTTTCATTTTCAGCTGATGTGCTTGAGCGACCAGTTTCTCCTGAAATGGCTATCTTTTACATTACTCAGGACACTCAGAGACATCCTTTACTTCCTGAAATAAAGTCAGGTATGCTTCTATGTCATCTTAGCTAAGACTCTTTCTCCAACCTTAATTTGAATTTTGGAGAAATAGTCTCCTCTTTTGGCATTTATATGCATGTATTTGTGATGCGGGCACTTGAGTATCTTATTTGTGCAGCTTCTTATGCTCAAGTGAAACTCAACTGATTATAGATGTTATTCAACAGGTGGTTTTCGGGTGACAGGAAGAATATCTACTCTTTGTTCCTTGTTGGATCCCATCAGTGGAGAGTTAACAGTTGAAACATCAGCAGTTCCCATTTCCTCCATTGACATACACTTGCTCCGTGTAGAGTCAGTTCTAGTAGGAGAGAAAATTGTGACTGAAACTTCTTTGATTCAGACCACACAGGCATGATATGTTCCCAATATTGCCAAATTACTTTGACTTGTACAATGTTTTGATTTTAAACTTCTGTTTTTTCTCTGGTGTTTACAGATAGCGGATGGAGATGTCTGTTGTAATCTGACTTTGCCTATCTATGTTATCCTCCCTTGCCTTCTGACTTGTCCAAGTGTCTTTGCTGGGTGAGTTGCAAGCTTCTCCTGACTCTTGTTTTATCTTGTCTTTTTGGATCTGTATGAAGATGGAAGGCACTGGTTTACTTATCTCTAAAAGGGGATGATAATGATGTTAAAAAAAATTACATAATGGCTCTATGAGTTAGAAGCATAAGTACTTCATTGACATTTTAATTCATAAAAGGACATGAAGTCTATCTTGGCTGGTAAAGTCTGTCTGTTGGTTCTATGACTTAACTTGCTCTACTTGTAGTTTTAAATTTGAATTTTCCCCAAGCATGCTCTTTTGTTTTATTTTAAAGGGTTTGACTCTGCCGATGAAAAGGAAAATTGAGTAATTCATATAGGGGAGAATTATTTGATACAAGGTGGTAAAGCTATGCAAACCCAACTGAGATTTTTTTTCAAATCGAAACGAAAGGTCTCTTAAAACTCAAGAATCCAGCGATTGCGAAAAATATTACAGTTGTATCCTTTTTTTGCTTGCTATTCTTGTGAACTCGTTCCCCTACCCAGCAGTATCACTGCTTTATGCTTGGGTTTGCTCACACATCTGATTGTTCTTAAAAGCTAGCCATTTATGCCTTGTGGTAATTGTCGTTGGCTTTTATTGAATTCTCTTTGCAGTCCATTTTCAATCGAGTTCAAAGTGTCCATAGTCATCATCTTTCAGTCAGAACTGTCCAAATTGCATAAAAAATCTGATCCAAGAACTCCAAGACTGTGGGTAAGCATTTATCTGAATTTTCATTGTAGAGGAAACCTATTTGTTTGCATCTTAACTGTCTTTCAAATCTCAGCTGGCAATGGAAACTTTACCGCTTGAACTTGTTCGAACAAGATGAGGCGATATGTAAAGACAATATTTGGAGAACTGTGCATAGAATGTAAGAATGCAGTATTAGTTTTGATTATATATATATAATCCACTATCATAGCTGTTGCTTTACCTATATGTGATTGGTGCCCTCAACACAGGCATGCATGGACCAAAGATTTGTAAGATATTATGATGCATTTTCAATCCTCCGAATTGAAATCGTCTTCATGTTAGCAGATTGAAAATTTTAAAGATGCAGAAGGTTTAATATTAATATCCCTGTATCCAAGCACGCTGAGTTTCATGCCTCTGTCTAACACTCAAGCTGCTTTATGCATTGGGAAAACGTGCAGCCATCCTAGAATGAGGACTCTGCTAGGCATGGATTCCCTGACCTTTTCCATGAAACTCATGTTGCTGTATGCTTTCACCAAGACCAATTGCCTCTTGAATTCTAATCGCATTAAATCTCATTTCATCTTTTGGTGTCCAATAACTCCATAAATGGCCACCTTCTAGCACATTTTTTTTTTGCTCCTTTTGGGTTTTTTTTTTTAACAAAATAACTTATTAAACCCACTTGAATCCATAACTTGTTTGATGTGTTAGTTCACAATGCCATGGTCGATTTAACAATTTTAATGAATTTACCATGATAAAAAAAACAATAAGTAGTAGTTGTGGGCAAGAATAAGCGAGTGTTAGACTACAAAACCAATAATAGCTCATGAGGGCATTTATACAGAGTGATATAGCAGCTAAGAGAACGAGCTTCTAATCCAGCATACTACTTCGTAATGCTGCAATTAAGAGGAGAATATTTCTTAGATTTTAATGCAGCTGAAGGCTATTGTCGTTGTGAAATTCAAACATGGGGATGCATGGAACGAGAAACAAAAATGAACAAGCCTAACATGTTACACTTGCAACAAAATCTATATCCTTACTAGCCATTTACCTGTGCTTTGCCACAATTAAAACTATATTTTTTCAACCCAAAAAAATATATATATATATATATTAAGAGTTTGGGATATTAAGATTGTAAGATTTTTTTTATTATACTATAAATTTGGGGAAAATAATCAATTTGTGCAGAATTTCTACAAAACACAAGTTTCTAATAAAATATATGAATTTTAAATCAATATAAATTTATCTGTTTAACAGAATTTAATAAAACTACCAGTATAAATTATCATCATCATTATAAAGACAAGAAGATTAGGATACATGAATCATCGAATTCACTATATTAGAATTAGTTCATTTCATAATCTAATTTAAATTAAATATAATAATAAAATATAAATTGTGAAAACACTTACGATAACTTAATAACAAAAATAAATCATTGATTTTCTACCTATAAAAAGAAAAAAACATCATTGAAAATCCATTGCAAAGTTACCATCATTATCATGACTATAACAGTTAAAATTACTATCACCATTACAACCAAAACAATTAGAATAATTAAATTGTCCCAAAAAAATAAAATATTTTTACAGAAAAACAAGCAAGAAAACAATAAAACAAACAATCACTAAAATTATCATTTTTATTACACAAACACTGAAACCATAAAATTATCACAAAAAAAAAAACTTTAACAAAAGAGTAAACAAAAACAACAAAAAAAAAGAAAAAAAACTAAAATAAATATTTTGAGCATTAAAAAATCATATGATCCGAAAACTAGATAAAAATGACAGAATACACTAAAAAAAGAATAAAGGGAAAAATAAATTACCAATATAAATTAAAATTTTAGAACTGATCCGAATAAAAATAAAACACCATCAAAAAATATAATAACAAAAATTAAAAATAAAAACTAAAAGTATAAATACATAAATATGCACAAAAAATAAACATTGTCCAAGAAGGACCGAAAAAACTAAAGAAATTAATACTAAATAAAAAATTAAAAGAATAAGTATCAAAATGAAAAACAAAATATATAATTAATTCTAATTAAAGGATAAAACTACAACAGATCAAAACCTTAGACCAAAAAACAATAAAAGAATTTTCTTTTTTAAAAATAAAGTATAATTATTTTAAAAAATCAAAATCAAAATCATCATATAAAAATTGAATGTGTATTGCTCTCAATGTTCATGGACTTTGGGGGCAAGTGGACAGCATTCACCATTTGTGCTGAGAAAGAAAGCTAGTAGATAGCGAGATGAGAAAAGTCAAGTCAGTGACGTCCTCTTCCACAATACATATTTTGCCAATATTCAGAATTTGAATTTCGTGGAGGTTTCCTTGATTTATTGTCACGGACGCTGTTAAAGCGTTCATTTCAAAAATATTTTTAGTAAAATTTAAAAATATATATTTTTTATTTTTTATTTTAAATTAATTTATTTTTATTTATTGATGTTAAAAATAATTTTAAAAAATATAAAAAACATATTATTTTAATATTTTTAAATAAAAAATAGTTTTAAAAACAATTTCAACAGAGAATTTATTTGCTTGCTCCAAGATGAGGATTTATTTATTTATTTTGGGAAGTGTGAAGTCTAAATAAAATATATGAATTTTAAATCAATATAAATTTATCTGTTTAATAGGGTTTAACAAAATTACCCGCATAAAATTATCATCATCATTATAAGGACAAGAAGATTCAGATACATGAATCATCGAATTCACTGTATTAAAATTAGTTTATTTCATAATCTAATTTAAATTAAATATAATAATAAAATATAAATTGTGAAAACACTTACGATAACTTAATAACAAAAATAAATCATTGATTTTCTACCTATAAATAGAAAAAAAATATCATTGAAAATCCATTGCAAAGTTACCATCATTATCATGACTATAACAGTTAAAATTACTATCACCATTACAACCAAAACAATTAGAATAATTAAATTGTCCCAAAAAAATAAAATAGTTTTACAGAAAAACAAGCAAGAAAACAATAAAACAAACAATCACTAAAATTATCATTTTTATTACACAAACACTGAAACCATAAAATTATCACAAAAAAAAAACTTTAACAAAAGAGTAAACAAAAACAACAAAAAAAAAAGAAAAAAACTAAAATAAATATTTTGAGCATAAAAAATCATATGATCCGAAAACTAGATAAAAATGACAGAATACACTAAAAAAAGAATAAAGAGAAAAATAAATTACCAATATAAATTAAAATTTTAGAACTGAACCGAATAAAAATAAAATACTAACAAAAAATAAAATAACAAAAACTAAAAATATAAATACATAAATATGAAAAAAAATACTGTCAGAGAATATGTTAAAGCGTTCATTTCAAAAATAAAATTTTAGTAAAATTTAAAAATATATATTTTTTATTTTTCATTAATTTATTTTTATATTTTTATTTATTGATGTTAAAAATAATTTTAAAAAATATAAAAAATATTTTTAAAAACAATTTCAACATCTATCAGAGAATTTGTTTGCTCCACGATGACGATTTTTTATTTATTTTGGGAAGTGTGAAGCCTAAATAAAGGGGAAGGCGACTATATAATTGTTCGTGAGCTATGGAAAAGAAATGAGGGATGAGATGTTGGGAAGCAGTTCAAGAACCGTATGTTGTTCGGAATATCACACGCGGTGGAATTATAATACGCTTTCTACACGCTTCCCTCGAGAAAATGTTAGGCAAGTGGCCATTGGAAATTTCCTCTCATCGTATCAAAACTACATTTATGACCAAAATTTAGTGCATATATATATTATTAGAGAATAATATAAATTATATTTTTAGACTTTACTTAACAACTTAAGCTTTTAAGTGAAATGATTATTTAATATAATATTATAGTATTGTTGACTCAGCGGTCATGAATTCGAATCTAATTACTTTCATTTTATTTGATAAAAATCAAGTACAAGGTAATATAGGTTTGTATGTAAATTTCAAACCCAAATTTTTTTCATTTGAGGAGGTATGTTAAAGAATAATATAAATTATATTCTATAATTTTATATAACAGTTTAAGCTTTTACATGAGATGTATAGAAATTAAATCCATGAGATAGAATGTTGCTGTTTGTCTGTTCCTCAATGGTGTAAGTGAGGGTGTGAACACTGGGAACTTGTGTCTTTATGACTCAAGTTACAAAGAAACAAAAACTAAAATTTTTGTAGTGAGTGTCCTTTTCACTAAAATTTCCACAAAGAGAAAAATCTTCTACAAATGATAGCTATGTGGAATATATTTCTGGACGCATTCAGAATGGAAAAATTAGCGACGGTAAATTGATTTGACCACCTCAGAAGTTTGTCTGCCAAAGAATCTTATGAATCTTTCATGGACTGAAGCATCGACCTCTTCTTAGTGGTAGGTCTAGAATTTAAGAAGGGGTGCGCATTTGTTAGCATGATTTAATGGAAATAATTTGTAGATTTCCCGGGGAATGTTTTAGAATCTAAAAGTGAAGATATTGGTCAAGTCCAGGAACATCCAATTTGGGATAGAGATCATGGTTTCTTGAAGAGAACAACTTGAGTACATGGCAACTGTTTTTGCAAGCACAACATTCTGGGAAGAATCAAGACTTGGATCTTGTGGTAAACTGGATCTTGAACTACTAGCTTTGATACACGATAACAGAAGGGCCTGACAGAAACATATAGAACTAAAGAGAACACCAAGTAACGAAACAAATTAAAATAATTTTGTTCAGCTGAGAAATTCAAAGTTCTTGTAACACTGTCGTGGGATTTTGTGTGAGAGAAAACCTGAGAAAGTAGTTGAGACTTCAGAGACTGGAGAGCAGGCTTTCTGCAACATGCAGATGAAATCATTACCGTAGGATACTCTTGAAAAGAAGGTTTGATTTCTACTAATGAGTTTTTATTATTACGTACATTCATTTTGCTAGAAGAAAACGAGCTTCTGCATTCAAGTATTCTGACCAAAAAACAAAACAAAGTATGCCAGTTTTCATAGATTACAGCACTTGAGATCTCTCTAGCTGTTAGAGAGAATCTTGATAGTTTTACGCAGTTCTGAGGGAACATCTGCTATAACCATTCTTTCACTTGGCGAATCAGCAGAACATCGAAGTCCAATCTGCAGGATTGATTCCAAACACTTCTTTACCTTTTCAATGCTAATGCTGCTTCTGCCTCTTGGACCATTTCTCCTTGTCTGAACTTCCTCTTGGATATCGATTGAGAGTAGAGGATCAATAATCTCCATTACCCGATCAGGAAGGGCTGCTTCAACAAAACAATGCAGGTTAAAGTCGCCTGTAAACATGTTGTCTGTGGGCCTTTTTCCTGTGAACATCTCCAGCAGGAGAATTCCATAGCTGTACACATCACCCTGTGTTGAAGCCTCTCCTCCCATTCCATATTCTTCAATTTAAGCAAAAAGTAACAAAGTCTTTTACTAAGATTTCCTAGATATCATAGCCATCATGTTCGAAACAATGTTATATATGATCTTCAAATTGGAATTATAATACAAACATGATTATTGGATATGTAGCAAGCTGATTTCTAAATGAATGCGAGGAAGGGTACTTGCTTAATATCTTACCTGGGGCTACATAACCAATGGTTCCACGTATGCAAATTGAGCTGGAATTAGTAGAAAATGATTCCCCAGCAGCAGCTAAAAGAATCTTTGCCAGGCCAAAATCACCCACTTGAGCAGTAAGGTCATTGTCAAGAAGGATGTTGCTCGGTTTAAGATCACAATGAAGCACTGTCGTTTCACACTGGTTGTGAAGATAATCTAATGCCAGGGCCACATCACTCGCTATGTTTATTCTCTGCAGCAGACTTAAATTTTTGAAGTCTTGTGATTCCGGTGAACTTGCATGTAACCAACTCTCCAAACTCCCATATGACATAAACTCGAAGATCAAAGCCTTGAAATCATTGCCTTTGAAATCAATGGTTGAGCAAGAATTTACAATTCTGACAAGATTTCGGTGTCTGATATTCCTCAACGCGTTGATTTCAGCCATGAAAGTCTTGCTGGCTCCTCTTTGTCGAAGCTTGAATACCTTTACAGCTACTTGATCATCAGATCCAAGCGTACCTTTGTAGACAGTGCCGTATTTTCCATCCCCAATTATGTTGGTCAAAGAGAACCCACCAGTAGCATGTACAAGTTCCGAATAGGAAACTCTCTGGTATTTCTTTTCTAATGGTGAGGCCAAAGAAGGTCCACTTTTTTTTTGTTTTTTCCAGTGTATAACAGCATAGACAGATGCCACCACCAGAAGAAGGAAAAGTGCAGCAAAGCTTCCAAGAATAACTACCTTCCGGTGAACTCCAGTCTTTCGTCTCTGTTTTGGGCATTCATGCAATTGCAGTGCCTTGATTCCTCCACATAGCTTGTCATTTCCAGCAACTGAAAATGCACTAGCATTGGTGAAAACTCCTTCAGCTGGCACTTCACCATCAAAATTGTTACCTGAAAGGTTGAGATAACCAAGAAGAGGTAATTCGCCAAGAAACTTGGGAATCTGCCCAGACAAGTTGTTGTGGGCAAGGTCAAGGACTCGGATGCTTCTTAGCTTCTTGAAAGAAGAAGGAATAGTTCCTTCAAAGAAGTTGCCCTTCAAGTTGAGGTCTTCCAACATGACACAACTATCGATAGAACTTGGAATTTTTCCAGAAAATTTGTTATCTGAAACATCCAATTCATTCAGATTTCTAGCATTACCCAGTTGTGATGGTAATGGACCTGTTAAATTATTTGAAGACATAAAGAGGCCCAATAAAGAATCGATACCAGCAAGTTTCTCAGGTATCGCACCACTAAGATGATTGGATGAAAGTTGTAACATTCCTAGTTGACTGTAATTTTCCAGAGAAACTGGTATAGTTCCCTCAAGAAAATTGTCTGCTAGACTGAGACGAAGCATTCGAGAAAGGTTTCCGAAGGAGGATGGAATATTTCCAGAGATTTTGTTTGTGTAAACATGAAGCTCTTGCAACTTGGAAAGTTTTCCAATAGAATCAGGTAATCTCCCTGTAAGCATGTTTTCAGAAAAGTCAAGATACTCCAACTTTTTAAGATTTCCAATCTCTACAGGAATGTCTCCAGTCAAGTAGTTAGTCCCGAGTACTAACTGATAGAGGTTGGTCGAGAGATTTGCGATAGAAATTGGCAATACGCCTCTAAGTTGATTTTCAAAAAACCACACCTCTCTTAAAGTGGTGCAATTGGTTAAGGAGGTAAGAAAAGTTAAATCACTCCCATTCTCATTCCCAAGCCGATTGCCACCAAAGTTTATTGTTTTAAGGTTTTGCAGGTTTCCCAAATTTTTTGGAACAGGCCCGGTTAAAGCATTATATGCTAAATCAATATCTACGAGTCCTGAGGAATTGACGAAAGATTCTGGAATATGACCAAAGAATTGGTTGCTTGCAAGATAAAGACCTTGCAGATTGGGTAGGGTTGATCCTATATAACGCGGGAGGGGACCGGTTAATTGGTTTTCCGATAATGAGAGCACATTGAGGGATGAGATATTGTAAAGCTGTTCAGGAACCATACCAGACAAATTGTTGGAATAAAGAGTTAGAAAATCTAAGGCATAGAGTCGTCCAAGTTCATCAGGAATGATTCCATCCAGATTGTTCAATGCTAGACTTGCACGCTGCATGCTAGAGAGGTTCCCAAATGAAGCTGGGATTGAACCAGTGAAATGATTCTTGCCGAGGCTCAATCCGAGGAGCTTAGATAACGAGCCAAGTTCACTGGGAATTTTCCCTCTGAAATTGTTTCCGTATAGATTCAGGAATGTGAGGTTTGAAAAATGACTCAAGTTGGAAGGAAGTTCACCTTGGAAGGAGTTGTCTTCTAGAGAAAGGTATCTCAGTCGAAACAACCGGCCAATTTCTGGAGGAAAAATCTGATGGAATCTGTTTGTACTGAGATCAATCACCCTGAGGAATGTGAGATTCCCGACATGGGGAGACAGCGAACCTGCCAGTTGAAGTGAAGACAGATTCAAGGAAGTCACTCTTCGATGCCTGCGACCGCATGTAACTCCTCGCCAGCTGCAAAACTGCAGCGAGCTGTTCCATGAGCTTAAACTGCTGGAAGGATCGTGTGATATAAGATCCTTAATGGCAAGCAAAGCATGCTGGTCTGTCTCATTTGTGAAGCCAGAAGTGGTGGCTTCGATGTAGTTGATGAACAAAAGAATGCCCATGAACCAAAGAAGTGAGTTCAGTAGCCCTGAAAGCATTTTTCTTTTCTGGATTTTTTGCGGTGCTTGTGCTTGATGATGGCAGGATGAGCTTAAGTAGGAAGCCAAGATACAGTGGTGTAAAATGTAAGTGGAAACCAATACGAATGGAAACAGGGAGGGGCCCTTGACTTGACTTTGCGAGGATGCTTGTACTATTCATAGTCTTTTTCTTGGTGGAAAAGTGTAGCAGGGTAACACAAATTAAATTAAGGGGGTTTGCCATGAATCTTCCTCTTCGTCAATGGTCACCATCTAGCACATTTTTTGCTCCTTTTAGGGTTTTTAACTTATTAAACCCACTTAAACCATAACTTGTTTGATGGGTTAATTCACAATACCATGGTCGATTTAATAATTGATCCTTGAAGGTTAATTGAAGTTTTTTTAATCATGGCCATGAACCAAAGAAGTGAGTTCAGTAGTTCAGTAGCCCTGAAAGCATAATTCTTTTCTGGTTTTTTTTCGGTGCCTGATGAAGACAGGATGAGCTTAAACAGGAAGCCAATCCTTCGTTTTTGTTAGACCACTGGTTCTGTATACAGTGGTGAAATCTAAGTAGAAACCAATACAAGAATCCACAAATGCAGAGAGCATGTTCCGCACTCCGTTTTAAAGTTTTGTGGACTGAAATATAAGATAAAAACAATGTTATAACTGAAAAACTACGTTCTCAAAATACAAGGATAAAAAATAAAATAAAAAGTTCAGAAATAAATATACGTTTCCACACCTCATACAAACAACAAAAGAAGGTCCTATTATTTTGTCTATTTATCAAATATCATTAATCCATATTGTAATATAAAAAATAAAGATTTGAATTATTAATGTGTTGGATGAAATTCTTTTTTTTTATTTTTAGCTTTCTTTTCGTTTTAATTTAAAAAAAATTAAAAAAGCATGATCATTTTTAAGTTTTAAAATGTTTTCAACCAAGAAAAACAGAAAATATAACATTGTTTTTCATCTCAAGAAAAAAAAATGGAAATTTTGTTCAAATTAAGTTTGTTTCTTATGATATTTTCAATATTTTTAACTTACGCAATTTTTTGTAATTAATCTGAAAACACTTTTCCACCTAATTTTCCACTAAAACAATTTCATTTAGTTGTTCAAAGGTCCTCCACAACATTTTCCACCAAATCAAATTTCACGTCGAAGGAACCAAAGTGAATGGATTAAAAGTTAGTGGAACATTTAATTCACAATCGAATTGAGGTTTTCAGTCACTTTTCATTGCCTACTATTTCTACCATATCTTGATGAATTATGATTTCAAGCCTCTTCTTTTCTCTTTGTGATATTAAAAGGATTTTATATTGAATAAATTGATTGCCAACATATGAAGAGAGATAATAGATTTTTCAACTTCATCTTCTTTTCTTTCATAGAAGTTTATTTATAGTATTACTTTTGTAGCTATATTCCATGTTTTATACCATCTTCTTATCAAAGGAATTAATTGTTTATTTAAAGATTTTTTGTAAATATCTTTTTCTTTACTTTCATACAATTAATTGTTTATTTATAATAGTACTTTCGTAGGTACATACCATGTTTTATACCATCTTCTTATCAAAGGAAATAATTGTTTATTTAAAGATTTTTTGTAAATATATTTTTCTTTACTTTGTTAGGATACTATTTGTAGACTAGTTGTTAAAAATGTATGTATATGATAAGTTATTTTATAGTAGCTAAAGTTTAGCTTATGATTACATTCAAGATAATTATCAGTTCTTTAGATAGGGAACACAGTTTTTTTCGCTCAAAGTTTTTAAAGTTTGTCATGGTATTAAAGTCTTTCTCAGTCTAATCTTAGTTCCATCTTTGTTTGTCTTTCAATGTCTATTTTTTCTCAAGTTTATCTTATTCCAAGTGCAGTCTTTTATTCTTAGTTATTCTAGATCAAACAATCTCAAAATTATATATTCTAAAAAGTCTAATTTTTTTGGTTTATTTTAATTGCTAGAATTGCTCAACATAGGCATTCCACTTCATGATATTTGTCAAAGGGAAGGATTTATAGATCCATGTTGATCACAACAACTCTATATATGATAAAAACAAAGATAACAAATAAAATGCTAAATGAGAGGTCATGGATGCCCTAGTCAAGGCATGGATTTTAGGATTTTTGGAATACAACATTAGTCTTAGTTGGTTCTTTTAATGTTGGTAATGTTGATCTATTTTTTCAGTTTTTGCAAGTAAAAGACATGCACACAAAATACATGTCTAAAATTACATAATTAATTGATAAACTTTAATATTATTCCTTTAAAAACGACCTTTACACCATCAAAGATTATTCCTTTATTCACCCTTAATATGTTTTAATTAATGATTAAAACTGTATTTTTGTTATCCTTAAATGTTTTGCTGTCATAGGTGTTTTTAACCTATGTCAATAAACTTGTTTACAAACATTTGTCAAGATACAGAATGGATCAAACTGCATTTTATGATTGAATGCAATGGAGTTCTTCACAGCCCAAAGGGCAGGATTAATTAATAATCAAAGAGGTGTGTTTAATTTATTTTTTTATATGAGAATTTTAAAGTGAATTTATATACTTTGAATTAATGAATCGATATGAGGATACATTGTTACTTTTCTTTTTTAAAACTTTGTAAGTTTGAGTTTTGGGTTTATCTATGAAAAATTATTCACATAAATGAATATGTTTTATATAACACCATATATTTAAAATCGTTTGAATAAAGGATTTAATTTTAGTTGATGAACAAATTGGTTAAAAACACCTATGACAGCAAAACATTTAATGATAACAAAAATACTGTTTTAATCATTAATTAAAACATATTTAATACAAGTTTTAATTTTACCACCCTTATTATATTTGATAAAAATTAAGCATAAGATAATATGGGACTGCGTGTAATTTAAACTCATAAGATTTTCACTTGAGGGAGTATGTTAGAAAATAATACAAATTATATTCTAGAATTTCAACTAACATTTTTAATTTTTAGATGAGATGTTTCTAAAAGTTAAATCCATGAGATAGAATGTTGTTGTTTGTCTGTTCCTCCATGGTGTAAGCTGAGGGTGTGAACACTGGGAAATTTTGTGTCTTTATGACTGAAGATCTAAAGAAACAAAAGCTAAAAATTTGAAGTCAGTGTCCTATTCACTAAAATTCCACAGAGAAAAAACTTCTACAAATGATAACTTTGTGGAATATATTTCTGGAAGAATTCAGAATGGAAAAATTAGCGACGGTAAACTGACTTGACCACCTCTGAAGTTTGTCTGCCAAAGAATCTTGTGAATTTCTCATGGACTGAAGCATCGACATCCTTCTTGGCGGTAAGTCTAGAAAGTAAGAAGGGGTGCGCATTTGTTGGCATGATTTAATGGAAAGAATCTGGTCAAGTCCAGTATCGTCCAATTTGGGATAGAGATCATGGTTTCTTGAAGAGAACAACTTGTGTACAGGGGAACTGTTTTTGCAAGCACACCATTCTGGGAAGAATCGAGACTTGGATCTTGTGGAAAAATGGATCTTGAACATAACAGAAGGGCCTGACAGAAACATATAGAACTATATGTGATTGGTGCACTCAACACAGGCATGCATGGACCAAAGATTTGTAAGATATTATGATGCATTTTCAATCCTCCGAATTTAAATCGTCCTCATGTTAACAGATTGAAAAATTTAAAGATGCAGAAGGCTTGCATTAATATCCCTGTATCCAAGCACGCTGACTTTCATGCCTCTGTCTAACACTCAAGCTGTCTTATGCATCGGGAAAACGTGCAGCCATCCTAGAATGAGGACTCTGCTAGGCATGGATTCCCTGACCTTTTACATGAAACTCATGTTGCTCGATGCTTTCACCAAGACCAATTGCCTCTTGAATTCTAATCGCATTAAATCTCATTTCATCAATGCATCTAAACCCAATCTAATCATCTTCCAACTCTTTTCATCTTTTGGTGTATGGCCACCTTCTAGCACATTTTTTGCACCTTTTAGGGTTTTTAACTTATTAAACCCACTTGAATCCATAACATGTTTGATTCAAATTTGTCAAAATCTATTTGTTTGGTGCTTCGTATTTTAAATTGGAACGGAATGTTTCGGTTTCGAAGCGTTTCGGCACGCCATTTCGGTGTTGTACTGTTTATGTGTGTGTGTATATATATATATAATATAATTCCAGAGAAACATTATCAATTTAATTCCAGAGAAAATAAAGGAGTGAATTTGAGGTTCACCTTAGCAACCCCTTTCATCCCTTCCAATTATCTTGTTCTTTCATGTTTTGCTATCTTTATATTCCACCCGCATCAATTGTTCTCTCTGCACCTTATAAATCTTTTTACTGCTAACTAAATTCAATCTTGAGTCCCTTGACTTTGAATCTTCTGGTTGAGATGATAGCGTAAAGAATAAAGAGAGAAATTAGAATATTTTCATTTCTAAACTAACAATTTAATTGTAGAAAAAATTTTGATTTCATAAATTTAAATGCAAGAGATTCATATTTTTCCTAAAAATAAAGCACAAAAATATTTAAATATTTTAATAGTGAACTAAACTATATTAAATAAAATTGTAACCTAAGCCAAAAATAACTAGAGAAATTTTAAAATAACAACTTCCAAGTCTAATTTTAGCATGATTCTAATAATATCAAATAATTCTAATGAGTTGTTCACATGAGAAATAATGTATTGGTAAAACTTCAACCTTGTTAAATGGGTTAAAAATTATATTTGTTATTTTAGAAAAAAGATATTTGACTTGATGAAATTCCTTTTTCATTTTGGAATTGTCTAAACCATAAATATGTGAGATGTTCTTTAACAACTAGTTAATGACAATTGGTTTTATGAAAAGTCTAAAATACCCCTAAAACTAAAAGTTATTTTTAATGAAAGGTAAAATAATAATTATATTATTATAATACACAGTAATCTATATACATTGTATTTAACGGATTAACTCCTTTAATAGTTGAGACTTGAGAGTGTAGGTTCCAAACTCGAAAGCAGGTCAACTCACCAGTCTCCTACCCAATATTTGGAAACTCAGTAAGTTAGTACTCGGCCTTTTTGAGTTGGAGCAATGTCAACAAAAATAGTACTTAATTTTTTTTATCCAATCGTATCTATCGCCTCTTTGTAAATCTTTCTCTCTCCCTATAAAACAACATTTTATTCAGTATAATTTTAATTTTAACTAGTGATTGATGCTCATCATGTAAAAAACAGAAATGTAGAAATGAAGAGCATAAGCAGAAAGAAGAGAGAATTATAGAAATGTAAGTTCTTGTTCTTTTAGCTTCATTATGGAATATTTACACTGGCTTATATAACCACTTCTTTGACTCAGAAACTACTAGCTTTGTCGTAACCCAATTTTGGTTCATTCCCCAAAACTACCCGAAAATAACAAAAAATAAAATAAAAGGGGTCTGGTGTTAGCAGGAAAATCGAGGTGAAATTTTGGATGTTTTCGAGAGCTCGATCATACCTTTTTGCGTGCCCAAAATGAAGGAAATCGTAGATTCAATGCTAAAGTAATTTGTTATCGGATAAATCTGCGTAGAAAATTAAGTCGAAAGATATAATTATATTTTTATGGGTCAATTTGATTTAATCGTTGCCTAATTTAAAAGTGTAATTATGTTTGAGAATTAATTTGTAGTCCAATTGAAGAATTTAATTAAGCGCAAGGATTTAATTATACTTTAAATTGGTCAAATTATTTTTATTAAGGGCTTAGTTAATGAGAAATCAAGTTCTTAAATTTAATTCGGGTTCAATTGATGAGATTTGAATTTTCGGAGACCGATTTGAATTTTTTTCAAGCCAATTGCGCAAGTTAGGGGTTGAATTGAAAACAATTGAAAGTTTAGTGATCAATTGAAGATCAAATTGCATAAATCAGAAATAAGGGACTAAAGGGAACGAGGCGCGCAAAGTTAAGGCTAACGTTGAAATTCAGTCAGGGGTACAATTGCACAAAATCATAAATATAAATCTGATTGGGGGTGCAATAAGAGCAAATACAAATCAAAGGATCAAATTGCACTTTCACCCCTAAAGCAGCCCCTCTTCGCCTGTACCAACTGACAAGCCACTGCCCTCACCGCCGACAAGTTACCTGCACCCGCCGCCGACAGCTACTTGCCCGAAGCCACCGGCAAGCCGAAAGCAGCCCACCATTGTGCAACGGTAACCCCTGCAAATGGCTATAAAAACCGACGAGCAGAGGTGCAAAAGGGGAGGAAAAAAGGAGGAAAAAACGAAAAGAAAACTGGAGAAAACAAGGAAAATTTCACGTGAATTTTAAATCTTCTATTCCCTCTCATTTGTTCTCCTTCACTCTCCCTCTCTGCCTTCGTTTTTTTT
The DNA here is from genome assembly GCA_025169955.1 of Salix arbutifolia. NCBI lineage: Eukaryota > Viridiplantae > Streptophyta > Magnoliopsida > Malpighiales > Salicaceae > Salix > Salix arbutifolia. Next base: position 2,621,500 of record CM045916.1, on the reverse strand, counting down.
GCCTCTCTCTCTAAAAACGTAATAACAGACCCGAAGCTCTCTCTCTCTCCCTCTCAGCCAGCCAACCTCCATCACCATTGACCACCCACATCCCCCCTCAACACCACCTAGGCATCACCTTCGTCTCCTCCACCAACCCCATCAGCTCATCCACTTTCTCCGGCGAAGAAAATAGAGCAGCCCTGACGCCAGCAAGCACAACCCGTCGCTTCCGATCCCATTTCTGGCCACTATTCCAGACGCCACCACGACCAGAAGAAACACCTCGACGTACTCTACCCAAAGGTGTTAACAAGTAAGTCATTCGTCACATTCGAAAATTTGTCATTGTTACTATTCATCTTCCCTGTTTCTGCATGCGGAGAGTGAATTAATTCACTCCCCGCCAGGTCGGGTCGGGCCGGGTTTGGCGCCCGGCCTGACCATTAGAGGGGCTGGGCTTCCAGCTCATCTAGGCTCGAAGCCCAGCCCATGTTTCCCTGGGCTGGCAGTCCAGCCCGAGTTGGGTTGGGCTGGCAGCCCAAACCCGTATTTCCCTGGGCCGGTAGTCCAGCCCGAGTTGGGTTGGGCTAACAGCCCAGCCCTAGACAGGCTGGGCTGGCAGCCAAGACCTCAAACTGGTGGGCTGGCAGTCCAGCCCGCCAGTAAATAAATAAAAATAAATAAAATAATAGAAAAATATAAAAAATATATATAAAAAATATATATTTTTTTAGGAAAATATTTAGAACAAAAAATGTGTTGTTTTCTTGCATACGGCCAATACACTAGCATATTTTAAAAATTTCTTTCTTTCAAAAAAAATATATTATCTTGGAGTTTTGAAGAAAATGTATTTTAGCATGGATTTCACAAAGTAAAATTATTTTCTTGCATTTTTGGATTTTACAACATATTTGTAAAATCCAAAGGGTATTGGCCAATATTCCAAAAATATTAAAATCTTATTTTTTTTGATTTATTATTCATCATCGATGTTTGGATAAATAAATCCTAAAGGGTCAATATCCAAAATATTCGATGGGGATAATATGTTGTTATTCACTGTCGGTGTTTGGATGAATAAATCCTAAGGGGTCAACATCCAAAATATTCGGCGGGGATGATATGCTATTATTCACTATCGGTATTTGGATAAATAAATCTTAAGGGGTTAATATCCAAAATATTCGGCGGGGATAATACACCATAATCATTTAACCAATATATTTCTAAAAAAATCAATAACATAGCAATCATAAGACAAACAAAAACACCAAGCAGCTTACCTTAGGTAGGGCGTACTAGGGGTGCTAAAACCTTCCCTTTACGCAACCAGTCCCTTACCCTAGAATCTCTGAAAGACCACTTTTAGGTTCCTAGTAACCATAATACTAGGTGGCGACTCCCTTTTTCACGAAAATAAAGATTAGACCCCGACATTGAATATTTCCCCCCGCATGCGGGGAGGGTCGCCACGATGCAGCGCTCTCGCGATGGGGTGTGACAGGATGGCGACTCCACTAGGGACTTTGGACTAGGCTTGATAATTTTGTTTGTTTATGATATGTTATTGTTTTTCATATTGCTATGAATGGTTTATTTTGTTCAAAGTCTTTAACATGCATCTTTACATTCTATCATCATAATATGCCTTGTTATGCATCACTTTTATTATTTCGAGAGCACACACTAAACGTTAAGATAAGTGGGGGACTAGCAGCTTACCTATGACTTGAGTCAAGGTTGAAGTTTGTGTAAACCCCAACTCTTTGCTAAGTGTTTAGACTGTTAGTGATTGGTATACGTGTTATCGCACTATCTGCTAAACCCCCATATCGCCTTTACGAGGGTGATCACTGGGACAGCAAGAGACCCTCTTTAGAGATCAAGTAGTAAACTTACCCTACATCTCACGTACAGGAACTAGAACCAATCATTAGGGTGTATGCTCCCTCCATTTTGTTTTGCATTAAGACAAACTCTTCTCGAAGCATCTTGACTTTTGAGTGACATAGTGGTCATTACTTAAGAAATTTTCATTATAGGGTTTAAGCAAAAATCAAATTTTACGTTATCATACAATTATTATGAGCATGTGTCACTCCTCGAAGGGTGAGTCTGTCAAAAATAAAAAATAAAACAAAAAAACATGCATATACATTTCGACATGCATTCTCACAGTTTTCGTTTATCATGCAATAGTTATGATCACGTGTCACTCCTCGAAGAGCGAGTCGGTAAAAAAAAATGCATATACATTTCGATATGCATTCTCACAGTTTTCGTTTATCATGCAATAGTTATGATCACGTGTCACTCCTCGAAGGGCGAGTCTGTCAAAAATAAAACAATAAAACAAAAAAACATGCTTGTACATTTCAACATGCACTCTCACGGTTTTTATTTATCATGTATTAGGGAATGTATTCTTATATAGGAAATATTTGTATAGACTTATCTTGTGTAATAGAATACACCATAACACATGTACATATACCCTACTTATATAAATACATGAGGAGCAGCCGTATTAGGTTCTACGCTCAATACATTCAGCCCAAACTACTTGTCTCAACTTGGTATCAGAGCACACTCGGTTCCTCTCCTCTTTGCGCCGTCTGTTCAATTATTTTGCTTCTCCTCTTTGCGCCGTTTCCACTTGGCTGCCGTCTGTTCAATTATTTTGCCTTTCCACTTGCGCCGTTTTTCACTTGGCTGCTCACGTTGCATATACTCTGTTTCGACTCTGCTCCTAAGTGCCTTGCTCTCTAACGTCTGCTCATGTCTGCTCACGTTTCAAGAACTGCCGTCTGCTCACGTCCTTCTCCACTGTCAACGTGACAAATTTTTTTTGGCAGCACTATCATGGCTCAATCGGATAGCATCAATACTGGAATCAATACCAGTCCCTCTTCTCCAAAGTCTGCTGCAACACCACACGCAACCATCTCTTCCTCTACTGCATCTGCTACACTTGTTCCTCTCTCCAATACACAGCAGGTTATAAATCTCAAACTTACAAACAACAATTATCTGTTTTGGCATATACAGATGAAGCCGTATTTAATCGGTCAAGGAGTCTTTTCTTTTGTTGATGGCTCTACACAAAGTCCTTCTCCCTATGCTTCGGACAGTTCTTGCTCTCTAACGTTGGCTTGGAAACAACAGGACCAACTAATCCTAAGTGCCTCGCTATCCTCTCTCTCGGTTGAAGTTCTCCATCTGGTGGTTGATTGTCCCACTTCTGCTAGTGTGTGGAGCACCCTTGAATGTGCTCTTGCTTCCCCATCTAATTCCAGAATTATGCAACTACATGGCTCTCTACAGGATTTGCGCCAAGGTGATGATACTGTCACCCTTTATCTGCAGCGCGCAAAGGGATTGTTTGATGAATTGGCTGCAGCTGGCAGACTAATCTCCCTTACTGATTTTAATTTATATGTATTTCGGGGATTGCGTGGTGATTTCCGTGACTTGGTTACCACTTTGTCAACCAAAGCCGAACCATTATCTTATTCTGAACTTCACAGCCACCTATCTACACATGAATTCATCCATAGGAATGCTGTGCCTGCTGCACCTCTTCTCCCCACACCAGCACAGCTCCCATCGGTGTATGTTGCTTAGCGTGGATACTCGGGTGGACAAAGCAACGATTTTAGGGGACGATGTGGTGGATGGAAAACTCATTCACGTGGAAATTATAATCAGCAAAATGGGCAGTCTTTTAGAAGTGGACAGTGGCAGCAGCCCCAACAGTGGCAAGGCAATTCAAACCGATTCACATCACAAAATCAATGGCCTCGTCAACAGGTAAAATGTCAGCTTTGTTATGCATATGGCCATTCTGCCCAGCAGTGTTCACAACTTGCCCATCATGGAACTCAAGCCTCGGCAAATTTCTCATTCCGCAATGGTTCAGCCGAGGATCCAGCCATGAAAGAGTCGGCTGACTGGTTTCCCGACACAGGTGCGAATCACCATGTTACTCCAGACATTAATGGTATGACTTCCATAAATCCCTATCTTGGTAATGATCAATTACATGTTGGTGATGGTAAAGGACTTGTTATCTCTAATATTGCTCATAATCTCTTGCATACCCCAAAAAGAGTTTTCACTTTGTCTAACATATTACATGTCCCTAATATTAAAAAGAAATTGTTATCCGTTCAACAATTTTGCCGTGAAAATCATGTCTTCTTTGAGTTTCACTCGTTTTTGTTTTATGTTAAGAATCTCATCACCAAGGAAGTTCTTCTTTCCGGTCAGAGTAAAGATGGCCTTTACGTTCTTTCCGAGTCGTCTGCCACATTCCTGCCACAAGCTTTTTTGTCCAGTAGCATGGCCACTTCTGTCAATATTTGGCATCGTCGCCTCGGTCATCCCAGTTCCCGCATTTTGAGCCTCTTAGCGTCAAATAAAAAGGTCGTTTGTACTCCTCGAATTTCTAATTTTCAATGTCAAGCTTGTCCGCTGGGGAAATCCTCGCGTTTGTCATTAGGACCCACGGGTCATAAAACATCAACTCCTCTTGAACTTATTTTTAGTGATGTATGGGGTCCTGCTCCGATGTTTTCTTCTGATGGCTTTCGGTACTTTGTCATTTTTGTGGATGCTCATACAAAATTTATTTGGTACTATCCTATTGCACTCAAATCCGATGTGTTCAATGTTTTTCAACAATTTCAATTACTTGTTGAACGTCAATTCTCTTGCAAAATTAAAAATGTGCAAACTGATTGGGGTGGTGAATACCGAAAATTAAATTCTTTCTTCAAAACAATTGGTATTCACCATCGACTCATATGTCCACATACTCATGAACAAAATGGTACTGTTGAACGTCGCCATCGTCATATTGTTGAAACTGGTCTCACCATGTTAGGCCAATGTAAGGCTCCTCTAAAATATTGGAACTATGCGTTTGAAACATCGGTCTATCTCATTAATCGTATGCCCACCGCGGTTTTACGCAACCAGTCTCCCTTTGAATGTTTACTTCGTCAAGTACCTAATTATGCTTTCTTGCATGTTTTTGGGTGTCTTTGCTTTCTGTTTCTTCGTCCTTACAATGCTCATAAGCTTGATTATCGCTCCACTCCTTGTGTGTTCCTTGGTTACAGTTCGTCCCATCTAGGTTATCGTTGTCTTGATTTGTCGTCTGACCGCGTATACATTTCCCGTCATGTCCGTTTTAATGAACATGTTTTCCCTTTTATTGAGTCAACCATAAGGTCAACAAACTCCAACTCTACACCCGTGGCTGTCTCCAACCTTCCTTCCCTCACCCTTTCCTCCGTAAATCCCATCCCAGCACCACCAGTTCCTTCCACTAACCAGTCTGCTCCTTCACCATCTCCATCTATGTCTATTGATCATTATGCAGGTACAGGATCAACGGCTCAAGTTCAACCTTCATCTCCTTCCTCCTCGGCTGCGCACTCTCCAACTTTGCCATCCACATTATCTCCAACATCTGGACACTCGGATCAGTCTCTACCTGGTTTGGATCTATGTATGGATCTTTCCACTTATTCTCTTCCAGAGCTGCCCTCCACTACTGTGCCGTCTGCTCCGCCACTGCCTCGGCAACATTCTATGGTGTTGCGGCCTAGGCAGCCGAAGACTGCTAATCTCAGCTCCTTGTCCGTCTCCTCTCCGTCGGTCTCTCCTTCCCGGGTACTGTCTCCCTCTGATTTTGAGCCTATGAGCTTTAAGGAGGCTGACCGTTTTGAGTGTTGGCATTCTGCAATGAAGGATGAAATTTCTGCCTTACATGCTAATACCACTTGGTCCTTGGTACCGTTTGACCCTTCCATGAATGTTGTTGGTTGCCGATGGGTCTATAAAATAAAACGCCGTGCGAATGGGGAAGATGATCGCTACAAAGCCCGTTTGGTTGTGCGGGGGTTCACCCAACAGGAAGGTATAGATTATTCTGAAACTTTCAGTCCTGTTGTCAAACCAACTACTGTTCGGTTAGTTCTCACAATTGCAGTATCAAAAGGGTGGCAAATTCGGCAACTTGATGTCCATAATGCCTTTCTTAATGGCTCCCTTCATGAGGTTGTGTACATGCAGCAACCCCCCGGTTTTATTGACACCACTTTATCTACACATGTTTGCCGTCTTCATAAATCTCTATACGGTTTGAAACAAGCACCACGGGCTTGGTACATGCGTCTAAGTGATTTCCTTCTAACTATTGGTTTTCGGGCTTCAAAGGTTGATACTTCTCTGTTTATTCTGAGTGGTTCTCATGATATATGCTACTTACTAGTCTATGTTGATGACATCTTGATTACTGGTAATAATTCTGCACTTATTCATCGTCTTATTACTCTGCTGAGCTCGGAGTTCAAACTTCGTGATTTGGGGCATGCTCGCTATTTTTTGGGGATTGAAGTTGCTCCCACTAGCATGGGTCTTGTGCTTAGTCAACACAAGTATATTCTGGATATTCTGAATCGTGCAGGTATGACATCATGTAAACCTGTTGACACACCTGCTTCTGTTTCCAAACTTGATTTGCAGTCTACCGAATTGTTCTCAGACGCTACTCGCTTCCGTCAGGTAGTTGGTGCTCTTCAGTATCTAACATTTACTAGACCTGATATTTGTTATGCTGTGAACAAAGTATGCCAGTTTATGCATGCCCCTATCGAAGGACACTGGGCCGCAGTTAAGCGTATTCTGCGATATCTCAAAGGTACTTCCTCCTTTGGTCTTCATCTTACTCGAGACACCACTTTGTCTCTTCATGGTTTTACTGATGCTGATTGGGCCGACAGTATTGACGACCGAAAATCTACGGGTGGCTATATGGTACTCCTTGGATCTACACCCATTTCATGGAAATCTGGCAAGCAACGCACGGTTGCTCGCTCCTCCACCGAAGCTGAATATAAAGTCTTAGCCAATGGTACTGCTGAGGTCCTTTGGCTTCGCTATCTCTTGTCGGATTTATGCATCTCCCCTAGTTCTGCTACGACTATCTGGTGTGATAACTTGGGTGCCACTTATCTGTCTGCTAATCCGATCTTTCATGCCCGTACAAAACATGTTGAGGTTGACTATCACTTTGTTCGTGATCGAGTGACTAAGAAGGAAATTCAGATTTGGTTCATCCCTTCCAAAGATCAATTAGCAGATATTCTTACAAAACCACTTGCTTCCTCTACTTTTATTTCCTTACGTTCCAAGCTTCATGTGGATAACCCACCTTTAGCTTGAGGGGGTATATTAGGGAATGTATTCTTATATAGGAAATATTTGTATAGACTTATCTTGTGTAATAGGGTACACCATAACACATGTACATATACCCTACTTATATAAATACATGAGGAGCAGCCGTATTAGGTTCTACGCTCAATACATTCAGCCCAAACTACTTGTCTCAACTTCATGCAATAGTTACGATCACGTGTCACTCCTCGAAGAGCGAGTGGTCAAAAAAAAAACTGGCATGTACATTTCAACATGCACTCTCACAGTTTTTATTTATCATGCAATAGTTACGATCACGTGTCACTCCTCGAAGAGCGAGTCAGTCAAAAAAAAAAACATGCATGTACATTTCAACATGCACTCTCATAGTTTTTATTTATCATGCAATAGTTACGATCACGTGTCACTCCTTGAAGGGCGAGTCTGTCAAAAAAAATTGCATATACATTTCAACATGCATTCCCACAGTTTGAAATATGGGTCCCTCAATCTATCATCCTCCAAAAGGTCAGGAGTCGTTTGACATTGGTAAGGAAAATTCACACCGATACAGAAATAGCATTCGTGTTTTTCTGCAAGCCAAAGATAGAGTTCTCTGCTCTCCAGTGAAATCAAGTGGGACATATGCTGAGATGTCATTTGCAAAGTGTTAATGCATTCATCAATGAAGATTGTGGAAATTCGGGTTTCCTTTGAAGGAGTGCGGGTAGTCTATATGCGAGACTATTTTTTAGACAATAAACATCAGTCAAAGAAGTTGTTAGTATCAATCGATTTCTCTCCTGATCATGTGGAGTTTTTTGCGGCATTGTCAAATTAAGGAGTTTATGCCGCCACACACAATAAACCATGTTATTTTGCGAGCAAAGATAAAATATCCCAAGTGTGTAAACATAATATGGTATTGTGGAATCTATTCTGGTGTATAAAAGGTTGGCGCATGTGCACTGCAAGATTACATTGCTCGACGAAATGAAATTGTTCATGATTTGCGCACTTTGGTGGTTTGTTAAGAGTGCTTCCTAGCTCGATTCACTTTTTATGAGGAGCATGGTGGAGCGCAAGAAAAAATTGCCTTCCTTTCACGACATATCCGGAGATGAATATTTGCAAGAATTTCAGTAATCAAGTGTGAAAGTTAATCAGCAAAAGGCAAGTCAAGTTTTGTGGAGGATGTTATCGTCTGCAGTGTCAGCAATAAATCATTGCGAGCATAAGCAAGATCAATGAGCAACGACAATAGAAGAATGATTGTTTGAAAGGCTGAGAAAAGTGTCGCATCGTCAATAATTTTCTTACGAAATCTCAGCGGCTATCATTTTGTTTTGTGCTTTAAATCATCATTTCATTGAAGCATGTGTGTTCCTTGTCTTTTTGTTGATTTGGAATCGAGAGATGTTTAACATTCTTATTTTTGAGAAAATATTTTGATCAAAATCCAACATGCGAAAGTATTTTGATTGCAGAATTGACCCAACTTTTGTTAAATGATATGATGACCAATACCGGATGACCAAACAATTTTTTGAGCCCATACACCGAGTTTTTGAACCATATCATAGAACTAAGCTTTATTAGTATTCATTGACATGTAATGGATTCAATATTTATGGACCCGCGAATCATAACTCTTACATGTCCAAATCGTTACAATGGATGAGGTCAAAATTTATCAGTTAACACCAACTTCGCTTGAAATGACAAAAGTCCATCTTTGTTTATTTCCTTAATTATTCTTGAAATATGTATCCCTTGTTAATCCCAATTTGAGCTTGATATTATATTTCTTTGAAAAAAAAAGAAAAAAGAAAAAACCCAACAGGATCACACCCTCACACTGGAGGCAAATGCACTGGGGGCAAAAAGAGATTTGTAGTTTGAGGATACAGTGACAACATTAGAATCGACAAAAAGGGGGATTTTTAAGAACGAAAACCCAACATAGGATAACAATCAAATTGAGATAGGACATGACAAAAACCAAGAGTCGATGCTAAGGATAAGTTCATAAAAAAGGAAGAAAAAAATTGAAAAAAAAGAGAATATTGAACTATACCATGTCTAATAGAGAGGGATGTTTTGGTAAACTCCGACGGTGATTGAGAATAAGATTATCTTCAGATTTTGAAATATTGGCTTACCCGCAGATTTGGTTGGCTCTAAAAAATATTATCACATGGGTATATTTTGATAAATGTTAAAGAGTATGCACGCCATAAAGGTTGAATGTGGGATAATATGTTTTGAAGTTGTCGATTCAAGCTCCGCTTCACTACATAAATATCAGTGATGAAAAGAGATGTCATCGCATGAGCCGCATTGTTTATAAATGTTGAAGAGTATATGACCATAAAGACTAATTGCGGGATAATCTATTTTGAAGTTTGCCGATTCAAGCCTCACTTCACTACTTGAAGCCCATTGATTTAAGGTTCAGTTCACCGCAATAATATAGGAGACAAAAAAACCTCGTTAACGACAGCATCATAATTCTTTGCATAGACTAAGAAGAATTTGCTTAGAAGAAATTGAGTCTACAACGAAGAGTTTCAGATTGCATGACCGAACAGTTGCATCAATTCCAGGCACAATTCATCGCATGATCGTGGGTTATGATGACAATATATCTCTTCTCGCGAGCCGAGAGGGATTTATTATGGATAACATTAGGCATGCAATGATGAGTTTTCGATGCATTTTTGGATGACTTGACAATTCCATGAAGAAATATGTTTCAATTGATGAAAAACTCCATGACTGATTGATGATCGAAGATGAGGTCAACATTAGCAAGCCTTTTAATGATTGCTAGCAAATACACGCAAACTAAAGAGCTGTTATTGAAAGAATCAAAGAAAAATGGATGACTTGTTACACCCCTTCATGATGAATCAAGCAACACCACACTTGGGGGCAAGTTCAGAATTGAAAAAATGAAAGCAGAGATAATCGCAGATAACCCAGAATAAACAATGTGCTTAAGTATGGTGGATAAATGACAACAGAGCTTTGGATATTAGGCAAAGGCATCCTATGACAATGGAGCATCAGCGAAAGGGGACCTATATTTCTTAGGTAAGTATACATGCATCATCATGCATTGCATCCCCATCTTCATCATTTTGCCACCGGGTAGGTCACCCATTATAAAGAGACCTTCACTTCATCACTATCTTCCATCCGGGCGGGAGGTCACCTGTAACAATGAGACCCCATCTACTAACCCGGGCAGGTCACCCATTATAAAGAGACCTTCACTTCATCACTATCTTCCATCCGGGCGGGAGGTCACCTGTAACAATGAGACCCCATCTACTAACCCGGGCAGGTCACCCGTCATAATCAGACCCGGGTAAGTCATCTGTCACTATCGAGACTCCACTAACCCGGGCTGGTCACCCGTCATAATCAGACCCGGGTAAGTCATTTGTCACTATCGAGACTCCACTAACCCGGGCAGGTCACCCGTCATAATCAGACCCGGGTAAGTCATCCGTCACTATCGAGACTCCACTAACTCGGGCAGGTCACCCATCATAATCAGACCCGGGTAAGTCACCCGTCACTATCGAGACTCTACTCACTTGGGTAGGTCACCCAGAAAAATGAGACCATTCTAACCGGGTAGGTCACCCAGAAAAATGAGACCATTCTAACTATTCTAACCGGGTAGGTCACCCAGAAAAATGAGACCATGCTAACCGGGTAGGTCACCCGTCATAATGAGACCAACTTCATTTTTTTTCTTTACAACACTTACTAGTTAAAGTCTTTTACAAAGACATTAGTCGTAAGCATTGTAAAGAAGGGGGCAACTGTCGTAACCCAATTTTGGGTCATTCCCCAAAACTACCCGAAAATAACAAAAAATAAAATAAAAGGGGTCTGGTGTCAGCAGGAAAATCGAGGTGAAATTTTGGATGTTTTCGAGAGCTCGATCGTACCTTTTTTTCGTGCCCAAAATGAAGGAAATCGCAGATTCAATGCTAAAGTAATTTGTTATCGGATAAATCTACGTAGAAAATTAAGTCGAAAGATATAATTATATTTTTATGGGTCAATTTGATTTAATCGTTGCCTAATTTAAAAGTGTAATTATGTTTGAGAATTAATTTGTAGTCCAATTGAAGAATTTAATTAAGCGCAAGGATTTAATTATACTTTAAATTGGTCAAATTATTTTTATTAAGGGCTTAGTCAATGAGAAATCAAGTTCTTAAATTTAATTCGGGTTCAATTGATGAGATTTGAATTTTCGAAGACCGATTTGAATTTTTTTCAAGCCAATTGCGCAAGTTAGGGGTTGAATTGAAAACAATTGAAAGTTTAGTGATCAATTGAAGATCAAATTGCATAAATCAGAAATAAGGGACTAAAGGGAACGAGGCGCGCAAAGTTATGGATTTCACAAAGTAAAATTATTTTCTTGCATTTTTGGATTTTACAACATATTTGTAAAATCCAAAGGGTATTGGCCAATATTCCAAAAATATTAAAATCTTATTTTTTTTTATTTATTATTCATCATCGATGTTTGGATAAATAAATCCTAAGAGGTCAATATCCAAAATATTTGATGGGGATAATATGTTGTTATTCACTGTCGGTGTTTGGATGAATAAATCCTAAAGGGTCAACATCCAAAATATTCGGCGGGGATGATATGTTGTTATTCACTACCGGTATTTGGATAAATAAATCTTAAGGGGTTAATATCCAAAATATTCGGCGGGGATAATACACCATAATCATTTAACCAATATATTTATAAAAAAATCAATAACATAACAATCATAAGACAAACAAAAACACCAAGCAGCTTACCTTAGGTAGGGCGTACTAGAGGTGCTAAAACCTTCCCTTTAGGCAACCAGTCCCTTAGGTTCCTAGTAACCATAATACTAGGTGGCGACTCCCTTTTTCACGAAAATAAAGATTAGACCCCGACTTTGAATATTTCCCCCCGCACGCGGTGAGGGTCGCCACGATGCCGCGCTCTCGCGATGGGGTGCGACAAGCTTGACTAACAAACAATCAACACATGTTATAACAACATAACATATTTGTTATAACAAAATACCAGAATTCTAACAACTTGAATATGTTAGCTTCAACTTCCTTCTTCAAACTCCCTTAAGCTAATTTCTACATAACATTTAGCTTAATTCAGTGATATTGCATACCCCCAGTGATTTTTGAAGTTTCTGAAATACATCCACTTTCAATGGCTTATTCATTATGTCTGTTACTTGATCTTTGCTTCCACAGTGAATCAGAACAATTGATCCTGACCTTGTGAGCTTTCTTAAGAAATGATACCTCACATCTATGTGTTTGCTTCGACCATGCATCACTGGGTTTTTTGACAGCTTAATTGTTGAACTATTGTCACACTTGATATATATGCATATGTTATCACAATGTCCCATCTCCTTCAATATTCTTTTAATCCAAATTGCTTGACATGCACATACTGCAGCAGCTACAAACTCTACTTCCGTAGTTGACAAAGTGACAATTGGTTGTTTCTTTGATCCCCATGATATTGCACCAGAACTCAGCAAAAATGCATAGCCACTTGTACTCTTTCTATCATCCATGTCACCTGCGTAGTCACTGTTTGTGTCTGCTTCCAGTTCCCTGTCTTTATTTCTCTTATAGTGGATACCATAGTCTGCAGTTCCTTTTAGGTATCGTAGAATTATTTTTGCTACTTATAGATGAAGATCAGTAGGTTTAGCCATATACCTACTTGTGAGGCTGGTAGCAAACATTATATCGTGTCTTGTCGCTGTGAGATATATCAAACTCCCCACTAGTTGCTTAAAAACACTTTCATCCACAGGTGCTCCATCCTTATCCTTACTGGCTTTGAATCCAGGAAGAATTGGACTGCTAACCTCATTACTCTCCACCATCCCAAATCTTCTCAGAATTTCTAGGGCATACCTTCGTTGACATATGAAGATACCATCATCTCTCTACATTACTTCTGTGCCAAGGAAAAATCGCATGGATCCCAAGTCTGTCATATCAAATCCTTGTAGCATGGACCTCTTGAATTCTGATATCACAGCATTGTCATCCCTAGTAAATATTAAGTCATCAACATAGATGCTTACAATTATTATTTTCCCAAAGTTGTTCTTCTTGGTGAATAATGTTTGCTCACTTTCACACTTCTGAAATCCTTCATTGAAAAATATCCTTCAATCTGATTAAACCAAGCTCGTGGAGCTTGTTTTAATCCATACAAGGCCTTGTAAACCAAATGTTCCTTTCCTTTCTTCACATACCCCTTCGGTTACTCAACATATACATTCTCAATTAGATCACCATGCAAGAAAGACTTAACATCTAATTGTCCAATTTTCCATCCTTTGTGAGCACCCAATGCTATGATCATTCTAACTGTATCCATCCTTGCAACTGGTGCAAACACTTCAGTGTAGTTTATGCCATATTGTTGTGTGTATCCTTTGGCTACTAATTGTGCCTTGTGTTTATCAATCTTTCCATATTCATTGTATTTGGTTTTGTACAACCATTTAGCACCAATCTTCTTAGCCTTGACTGGTAGATCAGTTAATTTCCATGTTTTGTTCTTCTCAATGGATGCAATTTCATTATCCATGGCTTGTCTGCATTTTTCATCCCTTACTCAATAAGCTCAAGTGGCTGAGCTGCTCTCCACATGGACCATATCTCCTATGCCATAGGAGAGCCACATCTTGAGTGTTTGCATGAAAACACTTGTGATCATTGAGTTTTTCCTGATTTTGAGTCTGCAATATGAACATTCTATTTGTGCTCATTGTGGTCTAAATAATCAGACCCCTTTCAGGGTGATAGATTTTCAATGTCCCTCCTTGAATTAATATTGCCAAGCCATTTTCTTGAAGTTGACCTAGGCTTAGAAGGTTATTGTTGAGCTCTGGGACGTAGTAAACTTCTTTGACTGCATAACATAATCCATTCACCAATATCTTCACAATATCCTTTCCCACCACACTCATCCTATTATTATTTCTCAATTTTACTGAATGTTGAAAACTCTCATCAAGATTGGTAAACATACCTTGCTCTCTACACATGTGATTAGAGCAGCCCATGTCTAAGAACTATGCATCATCCTGCTTTTCCTTTTGTGGCTCAACATATGTCATCAATAGCATTTCATCTTCATTATTTTGTCTATCTTCGTGTAGCTCAATCTGTGTCATTAGCAGTATTTCATCTTTATCATTTTCTCTTTCCTTGTGTAGCTCGACATGTGTCAGTAATAGCATCCCATCTTCATTTTCCAGTTCCACATAATTTGCCACCTTGTTGAGGCTAGGACATTCATATTGAAAATGTCCAAGCCTGTGACATTTAAAACATTATATCATGGCTCTATTGAACACTTGAGTTGGTCTTCCACTACCTCTTCCTCTAAAGCTATTTCTTCCCCTGCCTCTTTTTCCAAATCTTTCATCATACACTCTTAGTGCTTGGTCATCTCCTCTATTCTTTCTGAATTTCTATTCATGAACAATGAATGAGCTTTGTAGCTCATCCACTATAAGAGTATTAATGTCATTTGACTCTTCAATTGAGCAAACAATATAGTTGAAGTTAGTTTTCAATGAGTGTTCGCAAGATTTTTTCAACAATCTTCTCATTAGGCATGTCTTCTCCCAAGTTTCTCATGTCATTTGCTACTATCAATATCCTACTGAAACACTCAGTCACTAATTCTCCAACTTTCATTTCTATTACCTCAAAGTTTCTTCGTAGAATTTGCAATTGAGCACGTTGCACTCTTGCATTTCCTTGATATTTGGTCTTCATGGAGTCCCATAGCTGCTTGGATGTGTCCTTTTGAGTGATAGTTTTTAGGATGGTTTTGTATATTGATTGAAATAAGTAGTTCTTGATCTTCAGGTCCTTCAGTTTCAATTCCTCCCAGTTCTTCCTTTCCACTGCTGTCAGTATTGCTCTTGATGCTGGTTCTACAAAGCCTGTTTCAACCACACTCTAGTATTCCTTTGATCTTAGGAAATTATTCATGAGCATACTCCAATGCTCATAATCTCCATCAAATTTAGGAATGCAGGGTTGTGCAAAGTGACTTGACTCTGCCATCTTTGTGCTCTTCTCAGGTTTTGATACCAGTTTATGAAAAACAGAAATGCAGAAATGAAGAGCAGAAGCAGAAAGAAGAGAGAATTATAGAAATGTAAGTTTGTGTTCTTTTAGCTCCGTTATTGAGTATTTACACTAGCTTATATAGCCACTTCTTTGACTCAGAAACTACTAGCTTGACTAACAAGAATGAACACATGTTGTAACAATATAACAGATTTGTTATAACATAATACCAGAATTCTAATAACTTGAATACTAATACCAGAATTCTAACAACTTGAAAATATCAGCTTCAACTTCCTTCTTCACATCAATGCTTTAATCAATCAATCAATCAATCAATTCAGGAACCTGTTGAAGGCAAAATCATAATTAATTCTCCTACCTCAATTTCTCACATGGAATTCGCCTCCCCGTCACTGGATCTGTTAGCTTGCAGGTTACAGGATAATTGTAAGTTTTTCAATTGAGTTTCTATTTCTTGTAGAAATCTTTAATTGATTGTTTGGTTTAATTTGCAGTTGCTCCACTTTTGTTTTAGAAGAAAAGAAAGGATTTTGACCGAGAGCTTTTGGAGCAGAAATGGATTTACAGAAAAAAGGTCAGTTCTTTCAATTTCACACCATACAATTGTTTAATGAATTGTCTGCTCATATACTGTAGAAAACCCATGCATTACACATGTTTGTATCCATCTGTAACAAACTTGTAACTAACTAGAGAGGTCAAGTTGATCTTCTCTTCTTATAATTGAGTTAGTTAAACTGAAAAAGTATTAAAATACAATCTCTGTTAATCAACTCTACTCCTGCTTTCTTCCACTTCTGTTGATGAGTTTTATATCCACGTAAGCAGCTTAATAATCAACACTCCCTCCTAAGGTGCTTACTGGTATGACACCGAGCATAGACCTCAATAGATTGAATCTATCCTTAGGTAAACTCTTAGTGAATATATCTGCCACTTGATCTTCACTTCGGCAGAACTTCATGTCAATTACACCTTGAACTGCCTCCCTTACAAAATGGATTTTTCTATTAATATGCCTTGTTTTCTGGTGAAATACTACATTCTTTGTCATCGCAATTACTGACATGATATCACAGTATAGTAGTGTTGCCTTTGTTTGCACTTCACCTAGATCATCAAGCACAACCCTTAGCCATATTGCTTGTGTAGTTGCCTCGGAAGCTGAGACATACTCAACTTCTGCCGTTGACAATGCTATCGTGTTTTGCTTCACTAAAGCCCACGAAAAAACTCCACTTCCAAAACCAAATGCATAACCAGAAGTGCTCCTACTGTCATCTTCACTCCTCCCCAATCTGCATCACAAAACCCCACAAGAGTTGCTGACTTATGTTTGGCATACTCTATCCCATAGTCAAGGGTTCCTTGAACATATCTAAGGACTCTTCTTGCAACTCCCATGTGCTTCTTTGTGGGTTTATTCATAAATTGAGACAACAAGCTGGAAGCATACATGAGGTCAGGCCTTGTTGCTGTCAAGTACAACAGGCTTCCCACAATTCTTCTATAGATGTTTTCATCTGCTAGCTCACATCAATTCTCCTTCCTCAGTTTCTCTCCCATAACTAGTGGAGTAGAAACTGGTTTGCAATCAGCAAGCCCAAACTTCTCCAGTAAAGTCCTTGCATATTTGCTTTGGTGAATGAATATGCATTGATCAGATTGCAACACTCCCATTCCCAGAAAATGATGGAGAAGACCAACATCAGTCATCTCATACCTCTGAATCATTTCCCTTTTGAATTCATTCATCATGCTCTCATTACTGCCTGTGTACACTATATCATCTACATAAATTGATACAATGATCTGATTTCCTTCATTGTCAGACCTTGTATACCATGTAGCTTCACTTGCACTCCTTTTGAACTTGTACATAGTGAGATATGCATCAATCTCACTATACCAAGCCCTAGGAGCTTGTTTAAGGCCATATAGTGTCTTCTTCAGCTTATAGACCTTATGCCCTGCCTTATGAACCACAAACCCCTCGGGTTGATCAACAAATACCTCTTCATCAAGCATTGCATTTAGAAATGCTGATTTAACATCTAACTAGAATAGTTTCCAGTTCCTCTGACTTGCAAGTGCTACTAGAGTCTGAATTGTGTCTAGTCTAGCCACTAGTGCGAAGGTCTCATTGTAGTCTATTCCTGGTTTCTGAGCATACCCCTTTGCTACAAGTCTAGCCTTGTACTTGTTGATTGTCCCATCTAGGTTTAGCTTGGTCTTAAACACCCATTTGACCCCAATGACAGGCTTTTCATTAGGCCTGTCCACCAGCTCCCATGTATCATTCTTCTCAATCATCTCCAATTCTTCCTTCATGGCTTTCTGCCACACTACTTCTCTAGATGCTTCTGAATAGGATTCAGGTTCTGCCATGCTCAAGTTACATCTAGCATATATATCCTTTGATGTTTTGAGCTTTACTAGAGTTGATGCATTAAACCTTGACCTTGAGCTGCTGTCTTCATCAACCTCTCTGTTTTCTACAATTTCCTGAGAGCATTCACCATTATTTGACTGAATGCTTCTAGTTTGTGCTTCTTCTTCATTGCCTTGAAGCACTAGATGTAAGGGGATAAAGTTCTTATCCTTTTCATGCCCTTCCTTCCATGAAAACTTATGGTTTTCATCAAACACCACACTTTGAGATAGCACAATTTTCTTAGATTGCATAATATATATTCTGTAACCTTTTTCACAGCTGCTATAACCAATGAATACCCTTTTCTTAGCTTTACCATCAAACTTTTGTCTTAGGCATGTTGGAACATGAGTATAGCATACACATCTAAACACTTTGAGGTGTTTGATGCCCGATCTTCTTCCTGTAAATGCTTCAAAAGGTGTCAAATTTGACACTGATGTTGTATAACATGTATTCTGCAAATACACTGTTGTGTTGACAACTTCGGCCCAAAACTCAATAGGAATATCCTTCTCCTTCATCATTGATCTAGCCATCTCACATATGGTTCTAATCTTCCTCTCAGCCACTCTATTTTGCTGAGGGGAGTATGCAACAGTTAGCTGTCTTTCCAGCCCTTTATCTTCACAGAATTTCTGGAATTCAATGGAGGTATACTCACCTCCTTTGTCACTTCTCAACTTCTTTATTTTGAAGCCACTTTGCAATTCAACAAAAGCTTGAAACTTTTTGAACACATTTAAAGCTCCTGATTTATATTTCAAGAAATACACCCAACACATTCTTGCAAAATTGTCAATAAATGTGATAAAGTATTTGTTACACACAAATTTGTGTGGATCAATTCAAGTGGATTGCTTGCTCTCCAACTTTCTTCTTTAGCAAATTTCTCCCTTTTATGCTTCCCTAGAACACATCCTTCACACACAGCATCTATACTGGTCAAAATAGGCAATCCAGTAACCAATCTCTTCTACTGCATGTTCTACATACTGTCAAAATTCAGGTGACCCAACCTCTTGTGCCAAATCCATGATTCTTCAACTACTTAAGCCCTTCTTGCTGCTGGTAATATTGATTCAAGGGAGAGTGGAAAACATCTATTCCCTTTCATCACAACCCTTGCTAACACATTTGTAAGGTTCTCATCATCAAAAATTATTGCCTTGTTACCCCCAAATAAAATGTAATATCCATCCTCCATCATCTACCCCACACTCGGTAGATTCTCGTCCAAGCCTGGAACCAGCAGCACTTCTTCAATATACCTCCTTCCTTGACTTGTATCAACCACAAGAGCTCCCTTTCCAGTAGCTTGAACTAAGTCACCTGAACCCATCTTCACTTTGCAGGTAACCTTTCTATTAATGTCAATCAATTTTGCCTCTTGAGATGTCATGTGATTACTACATGCACTATCTACAAACGATGCATCTTCATCTTTTACACTTGCTGCTTGACAAGCATAATACATTGTTCCTATCGAGACATCCTCCTCCTCTTGTGCATAGTTTGCTAATTGCTTGTAGTTATTGCAATCCTTAGCATTATGGCCAAAACTTATTGCATTTACTGCACCTTGCCTTTCCTTTATACCTGCAGACACCAAAGTGGTATTTCTGACATACACGACACTATGGCTTCACAGCACTTTGACTACTGCTTCCTTGTTTATTCTGTGAATTGAAGCAATTATTAAAACTTGCTCTAGTTCACTGATTCCAGTTTGAACCATAGTTGTTATAACCATTTGATGACAAGTTTGCAGGTCTTCTTTCTTGTCCCTGCCAACCTTGTCTTGATTTGAAATGTGAGCCCTTGTTACTGCCATAAAATTGATTACCTCCTAATTTTAAGCTATTGAATGCTCTCTCGGTACCTCTTTGTTTCTCCCTCTCATCATACAAACATTCTCTTCTGTCAAATACCTTGATAGATGCTACTACCTCTTCAGTTCTAAGGATTTCAAGATCTCTTGTTCTTCAATAATTGAGACAATAGATTTATATCTCCTTCTGAGACTCATTATCAATTTTTGTACTATCCTTATTTCTATCACCTCTTCACCGAGTGATTTGAGGTTATTTATCATGTCAAAAAACTTAGCAAGATAGTCATCTAACTCTTCTTCATCTAACATTTTCATATATTCAAACTCAGCTCTAATGGCTTGAAGTTTAACTACTCTAACCTTTTTATCTCCTCTGAACTCTCTCTTCAAGATGTCCCAAGCTCCTTTTGTTGTCTTCTCATTCCTTATTCTTGGAAACAACTCATCAATTATTGCTCCTTCAATGAGGCTTAGAGCTTTTGCATTTTTGATCTTCATTTCTCTTGAAATTTTAGGTGCAGCAGTGGGTACAACTTTTGAAGCTTCAACTTCATTTCCTTTTTCAGCATTTGATTGAGATATCATGCCAATCTCAATCACCTCCCATAGATCATATGCAATTAGCACAGTCTCCATCTTTACTAACCAAAAATCGTAATTATTTCCATTGAACTGTGGAGTTCTTAGGTCTCCTCTAGAACTTGATGATCCTGCCATTATAATCTTGTATTTCTTGATTTCACAGCTCACGTCCCTTCTTGATGAATCAATTTAGCTCTGATACCATGTAAGTTTTTCAATTGAGTTTCTATTTCTTGTAGAAATCTTCAATTGATTGTTTGGTTTAATTTGCAGTTGCTCTGCTTTTGTTTTAGAAGAAAAGAAAGGATTTTGACCAAGAGCTTTTGGAGCAGAAATGGATTTACAGAAAAAAAAAATTCAGTTCTTTCAATTTCACACCTTACAATTGTTTGATGAATTGTCTGCTTATATACGGCAGAAAACCCATGCATTACACATGTTTGTATCCATTTGTAACGAACTTGTAACTAACTAGAGAGGTCAAGTTGATCTTCTCTTCTTACAATTGAGTTAGTTAAACTGAAAAAGCATCTTATATCCACATAAACAGCTTAATAATCAACAATAATTTCATCAATTTCTCTACCTTTCTCTCTATCTGTCTGTTTGATTTGCGAGAAAACTTTATAAAATCTGATTTGGTGTGGTGTTTTATCATGAAAGCAGGTTCTAGGAGGATCAGCTGGAGTTATTGAATCCCTTTATGGTGTTGTCAAGCCGATCACTATCGTGTATGCTATTACTAGTGTTTTTGCTCTACTTATTTTAAATGACTGTATAAAGTGTGCTTAATGTTAAATAATAGTTGATTCATTGAAAAAAAGAGGGAGAAAAATGGCTACATTTCTGTTTCTCTTATAAATATGTTTTGCTTTGTGTTAATGCGTGCTGAAATTGAACTCGGTATTGAACGGGTGATCAAATTAGTGGCCTTGGTGTGTGATTTCTCATGTTTTGTATTTAAGCAATGGATTTTCAAGCAGATTATTACCCTGATTGCTGCGAATTTTACTTGACATGGAAACAGGACTAAGAGCATTGAGGTTAAACCGCCGGGAAAGATTGGTTCAGGTACAACTGAGGTATTAATAACTCGCTCAAATTTAGTGTGATTTTAGCTTTTTGATGCCTGACGAAAAATTAAAATTTAATTGAAGAAATTATAATGTGGGCTAGTCTCATTCGTAGGAGACCCCCCCCCCCAATGAAATATCATCTCCTTCATGCTGGTGTTATCAATCATTATATATACCCTTTTCACCTCTTATGTTATAGTTTATTATTATTATTATGTTAATTTCAGTGTTTGCTTGGTATGGCAGTTACTATTTACAATGATTTTGAAACAAATTGGGGAAAAAAGTTTAGCATTCAGGTGAATATATTTTTTGTCCTATAAAAGAAGAAATGTGTATGAAGATGTTACTATCTTGTCTTTTTGGATCTGTATGAAGATGGAAAGCGCTGGTACTTATCTTTGAAAGGGGATGGTAGTGATGAAAAAAAATTTACATAATGGCTCTACGAGTTAGAAGCATAAGCACTTCATTGACATTTTAATTCATAAAAGGACATGAAGTCCATCTTGGCTGGTAAAGTCTGTCTGTTGGTTCTATGACTTAACTTGCTCTATTTGTAGTTTTAAATTTGAATTTTCCCCAAGCATGCTCTTTTGTTTTATTTTAAAGGGTTTGACTCTGCCGATGAAAAGGAAAATTGAGTAATTCGTATAGGGGAGAATTGTTTGATACAAGGTGGGAAAGCTATGCAAACCCAACTGAGATTTGTTTTTCAAATTGAAACGAAAGGTCTCTTAAAAGTTAAAACTCTAGAATTCCAGCGTCTGCTAAAGATATTACAATTGTATCTTTTTTTTGCTTGCTATTCTTGTGAACTCGTTCCCCTACCCAGCAGTATCAATGCTTGATGCTCGGGTTTGCTCACACATCTGATTGTACTTAAAAGCTAGCCATTTATGCCTTGTAGTAATTGTCGTTGGCTTTTATTGAATTCTCTTTGCAGTCCATTTTCAATCGAGTTCAAAGTGTCCATAGTCATCAGCTTTCAGTCAGAACTGTCCAAATTGCATAAAAAATCTGATCCAAGAACTCCAAGACTTGGGTAAGCATTTCTCTGAATTTCATTGTAGAGGAAACCTATTTGTTTGCATCTTAACTGTCTTTCAAATCTCAGCTGGCAATGGAAACTTTACCGCTTGAACTTGTTCGAACAAGATAAGGCGATCTGTAAAGACAATATTTGGAGAACTGTGAATAGAATGTAAGAATGCAGTGTTAGTTTTGATTATATATATTTAATCTACTATCATAGCTGTTGCTTTACCTATATGTGATTGGTGCACTCAACACAGGCATGCATGGACCAAAGATTTGTAAGATATTATGATGCATTTTCAATCATCCGAATTTGAAATCGTCCTCATGTTAGCAGATTGAAAATTTTAAAGATGCAGAAGGTTTAACATTAATATCCCTGTATCCAAGCACAATGAGTTTCATGCCTCTGTTTAACACTCAAGCTGTTTTATGCATCGGGAAAACGTGCAGCCATCCTAGAATGAGGACTCTGCTAGGCATGAATTCCCTGACCTTTTACATGAAACTCATGTTGCTGGATGCTTTCACCAAGACCAATTACCTCTTGAATTCTAATCGCATTAAATCTCTTTTGATCAATGCATCTAAACCCAATCAAATCATCTTCCAACTCTTTTCATCTTTACATGAAACTCTTGTTCCATAAATGGCCACCATCTAGCACATTTCTTGCTCCTTTTAGGGTTTCTTTTTAATAAAACAACTTATTAAACCCACTTGAATCCATGGTCGATTTAATATTTGATCGTCTAAGGTGAATTGAAGTTTTCTTAAGCATTTAATTAATTTTCAATCTTCAATACTTGCCGAGGTTAATAATTTTAATGAATTTACCATGATAAAAAAACAGAAAAAAGAAAAACAATAAGTAGTAGTTTTGGGCAAGAATAAGCGAGTGTTAGACTACAAAACCAATAATAGCTCTCCTCCTTGATCCATCTTTACCCACAGCATGAGAGCATTTATGCAGAGTGATATAGCAGCTAAGAGAACGAGCTTCTAATCCAGCATGCTATTTCGTAATGCTGCAATTAAGAGGAGAATATTTCTAAGACTTTAATGCAGCTGAAGGCTATTTTGTCATGGTGAAATTCAAACACGGGGATGCATGGCAGCTAAAATCCCCGGAAATAAAACAAACACTGCATGGAACGAAAAACAAAAATGAACAAGCCTAACATATTACACTTGCAACAAAATCTGTATCTTTATCTCAAATTTCTCCAGCTTGTAAACTTCGGGGGCAAGTCGACAGCATTCACCATTTGTGCTGAGAAAGAAGGCTAGTAGATAGGTGCAGTACTAATTGGTTAATGAGATGAGAAAAGTCAAGTCAGTGACGCCCTCTTCCGCAATAAATATAATTGCCAATATTCAGAATTTGAAGTTCGTGGAGGTTTCCTAGACTTATTGGCACAGACCCTTTAAAGCGTTACCACCTAAGGGGTGTTTTATACTGTATTTTAAAAATGTTCTCGAAAAGAAGGTTTGATTTCTACTAATGAGTTTTCATTATTATGTACTGGAAGGCTAGGTCCATAACCTTAAAGAGTCTAGTACATTCATTTTGCTAGAAGAAAACGAGCTTCTGCATTTAACATTCAAGTATTCTGACCAAATAACAACACAAAGCATGCCAGTTTTCATAGGATTACAGCACTTGAGATCTCTCTAGCTGTTAGAGAGAATCTTGGTAGTTTTCTGCAGTTCTGAGGGTACATCTGCTATAACCATTCTTTCACCTGGCAAATCAGCAGAACATCGAAGTCCAATCTGCAGGATTGATTCCAAACACTTCTTTACCTTTTCAACGCTGACGCGGCTTCTGCCTCTTGGACCATTTCTCCTTGTCTGAACTTCCTCTTGGATATCGATTGAGAGTAGAGGATCAATAATCTCCATTACCCGATCAGGAAGGGCTGCTTCAACAAAACAATGCAGGTTAAAGTCGCCTGTAAACATGTTGTCGGTGGGCCTTTTTCCGGTGAACATCTCCAGTAGGAGAATTCCATAGCTGTACACATCACCCTGTGTTGAAGCCTCTCCTCCCATTCCATATTCTGCAATTTAAGCAAAAGTAACAAAGTCTTTTACTAAGATTCCCTAGATATCATAGCCATCATGTTCGAAACTATGTTATATATGATCTTCAAATTGGAATTATAATACAAACATGATTATTGGATATGTAGCAAGCTGATTTCTAAATGAATGCGAGGAAGGGTAGTTGCTTAATATTTTACCTGGTGCTACATAACCAATGGTTCCTCGTATGCAAATTGAGCTGGACTCTGTAGAAAATGATTCCCCAGCAGCAGCTAAAAGAATCTTTGCCAGGCCAAAATCACCCACTTGAGCAGTAAGGTCATTGTCAAGAAGGATGTTGCTCGGTTTTAGATCACAATGAAGCACTGTCGTTTCACACTGGTTGTGAAGATAATCTAATGCCAGGGCCACATCAGTCGCTATGTTTATTCTCTGCAGCAGACTTAAATTTTTGAAGTCTTGTGATTCCGCTGAACTTGGATGTAACCAGCTCTCCAAACTCCCATTTGACATGAACTCGAAGATCAAAGCCTTGAAGTCATTGCCTTGGAAATCAATGGTCGAGCAAGAATTTACAATTCTCACAAGATTTCGGTGTCTGATATTCCTCAACGCGTTGATTTCAGCCATGAAAGTCTTGTTGGCTCCTCTTTGTCGAAGCTTGAATACCTTTAGAGCTACTTGATCATCAGATCCAAGCGTACCTTTGTATACAGTGCCGTATTTTCCATCCCCAATTATGTTGGTCGAAGAGAACCCACCAGTAGCATGTGCAAGTTCCGAATAGGAAACTCTCTGGTATTTCTTCTCTAATGGTGAGGCCAAAGAAGGTACACTTTTTTTTTGTTTTTTCCAGTGTATAACAGCACAGGCAGATGCCACCAACAGAAGAAGGAAAAGTGCAGCACAACTTGCAAGAATTACTACCTTCCGGTGAACTCCAGTCTTTGGTCTCTGTTTTTGGCATTCATGCAATTGCAGTGCCTTGATTCCTCCACATAGCTTGTCATTTCCGGCAACTGAAAATGCACTAGCATTGGTGAAAACTCCTTCAGCTGGCACTTCACCATCAAAATTGTTACCGGAAAGGTTGAGATAACCAAGAAGAGGTAATTCACCAAGAAACTTGGGAATCTGCCCAGACAAGTTGTTGTGGGCAAGGTTAAGGACTCGGATACTTCTTAGCTTCTTGAAAGAAGAAGGAATAGTTCCTTCAAAGAAGTTGCCATTCAAGTTGAGGTCTTCCAACATGACACAACTCTCGATAGAACTTGGAATTTTTCCAGATAATTTGTTTTCTGAAACATCCAATCTATTCAGATTTCGTGCATTACCCAGTTGTGATGGTAATGGACCTGTTAAATTATTTGAATCCAAAAAGAGGCTAGATAAAGAATCAATGCCAGCAAGTTTCTCAGGTATCGCACCAGTAAGATGATTGTATGAAAGGTCTAACCATTCTAGTTGACTGTAATTTTCCAGAGAAACTGGTATAGTTCCCTCAAGAAAATTTTCTGCTAGATTGAGGTGAAGCATTCGAGAAAGGTTTCCGAAGGAGGATGGAATATTTCCAGAGATTTTGTTTGTGTAAACATGAAGCTCTTGCAACTTGGAAAGTTTTCCAATAGAATCAGGTAATCTCCCTGTAAGCATGTTTTCATAAAATGTAACATACTCCAACTTTTTAAGATTTCCAATCTCTACAGGAATGTCTCCAGTCAAGTAGTTAGTCCCGAGTACTAACTGATTGAGGTTGGTCGAGAGATTTGCGATAGAAATTGGCAATACGCCTCTAAGTTGATTTTCAAAAAACCACACCTCTCTTAAATTGGTGCAATTGGTCAAGGAGGTAAGAAAAGTTAAATCACTCCCATTCTCATCCCCGAGCGGATTGCTGCCAAAGTTTATTGTTTGAAGGTTTTGCAGGTTTCCCAAATTATTTGGAACAGGCCCGGTTAAAGAATTATACGCTAAATCAATATCTACGAGTCCTGAGGAATTGACAAAAGATTCTGGAATATGACCAAAGAATTGGTTTATTCCAAGATAAAGAGTTTGCAGATTGGGTAGGGTTGATCCTATATAACGCGGGAGTGGACCGGTTAATTGGTTGTCCACTAATGAGAGCTTTTTGAGGGATGAGATATTGTAAAGCTGTGCAGGAACCATACCAGACAAATTGTTGGAATAAAGATTTAGAAAAGCCAAGGCAGAGAGTCGTCCAAGTTCATCAGGAATGATTCCTTCCAGATTGTTGAATTTTAGACTTGCAAGGTACATGCTAGAGAGGTTCCCAAATGAAGGCGGGATTGAACCAGTGAAATGATTGCTGCCGAGGTTCAATCCTAAGAGCTTAGACAAAGAGCCAAGTTCACTAGGAATTCTCCCTCTGAAATTGTTTCCGTATAGATCCAGGAATTTGAGGTTTGAAAAATGACTCAAGTTGGAAGGAAGTTCACCTTGGAAGGAGTTGTTTGCTAGAGAAAGGCGTGTCAGTCGAAACAACCGGCCAATTTCTGGAGGAAGAATGTGATGGAATCTGTTTCTACTGAGATCAATCACCCTGAGGAATGAAAGATTCCCGACATGGGGAGACAGCGAACCTGCCAGTTGAAGTGAAGACAGATTCAAGGAAGTCACTCTTCGATGCCTGCGACCGCATGTAACTCCTTGCCAGCTGCAAAACTGCAGCGAGCTGTTCCATGAGCTTAAACTGCTGAAAGGATCGTGTGATATAAGATCCTTAATGGCAAGCAAAGCATGCTGGTCTGTCTCATTTGAGAAGCCAGAAGTGGTGGCGTCCATGTAGTTGATGAACAAAAGCATGCCCATGAACCAAAGAAGTGAGTTCAGTAGCCCTGAAAGCATTTTTCTTTTCTGGTTTTTTCGCGGTGCTTGTGTAAGAAGCCAGGATGAGCTTAAGTAAGAAGCCAAGACACAGTGGTGTAAAATGTAAGTGGAAACCAATACGAATGGAAACAGGGAGGGGCCCTTGACTTGACTTTGCGAGGATGCTTGTACTATTCATAGTCTTTTGCTTGTTGGAAAAGTGTAGCAGGGCAACACAAATTAAAATAAGGGGGTTTGCCATGAATCTTCCTCTTCGTCAATGGTCACCATCTAGCACATTTCTTGCTCCTTTTAGGGTTTTTAACTTATTAAACCCACTTGAATCCATAACTTGTTTGATGGGTTAATTCATAATACCATGGTCGATTTAATATTTGATCCTCCAAGGTTAATTGAAGTTTTTTAAGCATTTACTTAATTTTCAATACTTGTCGAGGTTAACAAATTTTAAAGAATTTACCATGATTAAAAAAAACAACAAGTAGTAGTTTCTTTTCAGTCACTTTTCATTGCCTACTATTTCCACCATATCTTGATGAATTATGATTTCAAGACTCTTCTTTTCTCTTTGTGATATTAAAAGGATTTTATATTGAATAAATTGATTGCCAGCATATGAAGAGAGATAATAGACTTTTCATATGTCTATTTTTATAGTTAGCATAACTCTACATGTTTGTTTTATTAATCTTTTGGCATAATATATTGATATAATTTATACAACTTTACCTACTAAAGGTCTTATTTTCACTCAATTTGTTCATGAATCTACTAAAAAGGAACATTTTTTTTTATCAAAATACTATATGAATTAGAAGTCATTAAATCTAATCCTAAGAACCGAGAACCTTTTCATTCCTTGGATTCATGCCTCAAAGATATCTTTTTTCTGTGAAGATCAACATCTTCTCCCTCAAAATGCCATGGAATAACATTGATCAACCCTCGTTTCTATGGCCTATGTAACCCAAAACAAGCTAAGGGGAAGATATATGAGCATTGTCTAGTGTTTTATGCAATTATTGTAAAAGGAATGGTCATATTATCAAAGAATACCCCATCTGACCTTTAATCGGATTCCAAACACCCCCGAAGATTTGACAGATAAACAAGCTAAGGGGAAGATATATGAGCATTGTCTGTCTCATTTGTAAAGCCAAAGGTGGCAGCAGTTTCCATGTTGTTGATGATTGAACAAATTACAGTGCAAACAAGGAATATTTTTATTGGCCCTGAAATCATATTTTAATGCTCAAACAACTCTTTGTATATTCTCTATTAAAACCTCCATTTTCATAATGGGGTTGAGAAACCTTAGGATTCCATGTCATTGGTCGAGCAAATGGTGCTCCATGCCAACCAATTTTAATACGCTTTCTACACAATTCCCTCGAGAAAATGTTAAGCAACTGGCCATTGGAAATTTTCTCTCATCGTATCAAAACTAGATTTATGACCAAAATTTGGCTTATATATATATATATATATTGTTAGAGCATACCCAAGAATGCTTTCTTTAATGCAGCAGAAGGCTATTGTCATAGTGAAATTCAAACATGGGGATGCATGACAGCTAAAATCCCCGGAAATAAAACAAAAATGAACAAGCCTAACATATTACACTTGCAACAAAATCTATTGGTTCTGTTGGAATTTTATGATCTGAACAGTAGTTGTTAGTAACAAGCACTGTTCAGATCGAAATCTGGAAAATTGCCGAGAATGAAGAACAGATGAAGAAATAAATTCTGGGCAGAAAAATCTGAAAAATACTTAAAAAACTTGAGACTGGGATCGAAATCTCTTTATTTTATTGAATTCAAATAGCCTATATATAGGCTTACAATGCTAATGAATTGAAAAACATAAAACACTCAACAATTTGAGAGATAATCGGATAAACATCAATTTGAAAATTAAACATGTTTTAATTAAACTAAAAGACTACAGCTAATGATAAAACCTACAGCTAACTCTTCTTATCCAAAGCTAATCTCACATTAGAATTCTAACACTCGTCCTTGAGATTTGCTTTGGGCAATCCCAACTTCATCTTCAGAAATTCCAGACTTGCTACTGGAATTATCTTGGTCTTCAAGTCATGATGAACTGGACTTATATCAGCCCTGTTTTGGACTAAATCACCATCAGGATTTCCTTCAGATGTTGCTCCTCCTGTCTTCATATACCATTCTCTAACATAACTTTCCTCAGCATCAATTTCTTTCCCATTAAAACTCTTGACAGTTTCGGCAGCATCCTCAGATTTTTCAAAGTTCACAAATTCAAAGCATTTTGATTTTTCATCAGCAGCCCTCATCATCACAGCACTAGTAATTGCTCCATGTTCATTAAAAACATCTTTCATGTCTTCATGTGTTGTGGATTCAGCTGAATTCTTCACATAAACATTGTTGGATTCCATGCTAAACAGATCACCATCTCTGATTTTCCCATCTTTGTCACATATTTGTAGCCTTTTGCAAATTTGATCACTAGTATGAATTTCAGGCATACCCTTTACCATATCACCATCATGCAACATGTTCAAAGACTCAAAGTTGTAGTGCCCAGGTTTCTTGTCCCAATCAACACTCATTTCAGATTTCACACTCAAAGCATTTCCTTCTACTACATTCAAATCTAAGTAGAAGCTACTGCCTTCCATTTTAATTTTGCTATTGCTGAATCATTTGCGTCAGTAATAAAGCAGAAATTCTCCTTAAAGGCTACCTCATATCCTTTCCTAAGCATTTGTGCAACACTCAATAAATTTTGATTCAATTCTGGAATGTACAGAACATCTTTGATAACTTTAGTACCTTTGGTTGTGCTGACTTTGACAGCACCTCTTCCCTTTGCTTGCACAATATCTCCATTCCCCAACTTGATTTTTGGCATAATTGTATGATTAATTGAAGAGAAAATCGACAAGTACTTTGTCATGTGGCTAGTGTAGCCACTGTCAATCAGCCATGAATTCTTTTGGGAGTTGTTGCTGGTCTGCAAGGCCATAAACAAATGCTCCTCAGCTTCCTCATGATCCTTACCTTCTTCATAAACGTTGGCTTGTTGTTGTAGCTTTGATTTGTTCTTCTTCAGCTTGCAAAATTTCTCATTGTGGCCAAACTTCTTGCAATAATCACAATGACGAAGAGTTCTTTCTTTAAACCAGCACTCGTTCTCACCATGATTTGTTCTCTTGCAATAAGAACATGGTGGAAACATTTGACTGCTTGCAGGTATAATAGTCTTATTTTCCGAGAAGAAGTTTTTACCATTGTTGACATCTTTCTTCTGGAAATTTCCAGTCTTTCTTCCTTTCCAGTTTGCTTGGAATGCTCCTTCAATGGTTTCATCATCCCTCATTTGTACTCTTTGCTCCTGGATATGCAGCTTGCTAATTAACTCTGCAATAGTGAGGCTTTGCAAATCGCAAGACTCTTCTATTGCAGAAATTTTAGCCTCAAATTTTTCTGGAATAGACATCATAAGCTTTTCAACTACCTTATGATCTTCAAATTTCTCTCCAAGGAGTCTCATTTGGTTTACAATGTTCATCATTCTGCCAGAATAGGCTTTGATAGACTCATTGTCTTTCATCTTCATCAATTCGAATTCCCTCTTAAATGACAATAACCTTACTGTTTTGTCTTTGTTGCTGCCTTCAAACTCGACTTGCAGCTTGTCCCATATCTTTTTTGGTGTCTCCAGGTTCATTATCTGGGTAAAAACATGGTCTGCCAGTCCAGAGTGTAGGCACGTAATAGCCCTATCCTTCTTGAGTTTTTCTTCCTCGTGAGCCTTCATCTGTGCAACAGTGGGGTTTCCATGTGGTTGTGGAGGATCAGAATCTGTCACCACAACATTCCATAACCCCAGGGATCTCAAGAAAAATCTCATCTTGACAGCCCAAATGTGATAATTCTCTCCAGAAAAAACTGGAATTACAGCAGAGTTGATATTGGAGGTAGACATGGTTTTTGAAAAAAAAATCACTTTGTGTTTGCACTCAATTAAACTCAAAACTCTCTGTGTTTGTCTCTCAACAAATACCCCACAGTCCCGCAAGAAGATTTGCTCTGATACCAATTGTTGGAATTTTATGATCTGAACAGTAGTTGTTAGTAACAAGCACTGTTCAGATCGAAATCTGGAAAATTGCCGAGAATGAAGAACAGATGAAGAAATAAATTCTGGGCAGAAAAATCTGAAAAATACTTAAAAAACTTGAGACTGGGATCGAAATCTCTTTATTTTATTGAATTCAAATAGCCTATATATAGGCTTACAATGCTAATGAATTGAAAAACATAAAACACTCAACAATTTGAGAGATAATCGGATAAACATCAATTTGAAAATTAAACATGTTTTAATTAAACTAAAAGACTACAGCTAATGATAAAACCTACAGCTAATGATAAAACCTACAGCTAATTCTTCTTATCCAAAGCTAATCTCACATTAGAATTCTAACAGGTTCCTTGACATGATATCATGGTCTTGTTGACCCAACAATTATAAGTTCGAATCTAACTACCCTCATTCTATTTGATAAAAATCAAGCATAAGGTAGAGTAAACTTGTGTACAAGTTTCAAGCCTAAAAAGCTTTCATTTGAGAGCGTATGTTAGAGAATAATATAAATCATATTCTAGGATTTTACGTAACTTTTATGCGAGATAGTTTATTTACAATAGTTAAATCCATGAGATAGAATGTTGTTGTTTGTCTGTTCCTCCATGGTGTAAGCTGAGGGTGTGAACACTGGAAGGTTTGTGTCTTTATGAGGCAAGTTACAAAGAAACAAAAGCTAGAAATTTGAAGTCAGTGTCCCATTCACTAAAATTTCCAAAAAACTTCTACAAATGAAAGCTTTGTGGAATATCTTTCTGGAAGCATTCAGAATGGAAAAATTAGCGACGGTAATTGACTTGACCACCTCTGAAGTTTGTCTGCCAAAGAATCTTATGAATTTCTCATGGACTGAAGCATCGACCTCCTTCTTGGTGGTAAGTCTAGAAAGTAAGAAGGGGTGCGCATTTGTTAGCATGATTTAATGGAAAGAATTTGTAGATTTCCCAGGGAATGTTTTAGAGTTTAAAAGTGAAGATATTGGTCAAGTCCGGTATCGTCCAATTTGGGATAGAGATCATGGTTTCTTGAAGAGAACAACGTGTGTATAGGGCAACTGTTTTTGCAAGCACACCATTCTGGGAAGAATCAAGACTTGGATCTTGTGGAAAAATATAATTCAAATTCAAGATAAATGAACAACTATTGGAATGTCTAGTTGATGATTTTTCTTACCACTACAAGATCAAGATCCTTAGTTTTATATTAATGATGTAGAGGATGTTTGATTTATATTTCTTTTATTTTAGGACATTTTACTTTCATAATATTTTGGAATTTTAGAGATGTTTCTAATTTTGAGATTATATTTGTTTGACTTTGTGTTTATATTATATAATTTAAAGTTAATTTATCTTGAATTTGAATTATATTTTTTAAATTAATATTTTAATTTTTTTCATATATATATATATAATTAATTATATATGAACAATACAACCCCGAAACAACGCGCCGAAATGCTACGAAACCAAAACATTATGTTCCAATTGAAAAAACAAAACACCAACCTAAGCGAACTAACAACTTTGGCTGCTGCTGGAGGTCACGACAAAGCTTATGGCGTGGAGGAGAAGCTGTCAGTGTTGGGGGGATGATGGTGGTGCTCTCCGGGAACTGCTGTTAGAGGAGAGAGAGGGAGCTACCAGTGTTGTCAGCCAGTGCCGATGCTCTCATAGATGCACATATAACTGTCTCTGTAGAAAGTCAAAACAAGAGGAAGACAACAGTAATGGTGTGTGCCAAGGTCTAATATCAATCTACGCGATGGACATGAAAGCAATAGAATTATCTGCTCGTGTTTACATGAGAATTATCTGCATAGTGGATAGGTGTCCGTGGTGTGGCCGAAGTCGAAAGTTCTTGTAACACTGTTGTGGGCTTTTGTGTGGGAGAGAAAACCTGAGAAAGTCATGGATGGTTATAATGGTTGAGACTTCAACAGGCTTTTTGCAACATGCAGATGGAATCATTACTGTAGGATACTGTTGAAAAGAAGGTTTGATTTCTACTAATGAGTTTTTATTATTATGTACTGGTGGGGACACCAGACCAACACCGCAAACTACAAGAGTATATGAACGAAGACGATGTAGGATGGCTCAGCTTGTCAAGCTTTGGTTGGAAGACTAAACCCATTTGGGTCTATCTCATTGTTATTTTATTTATTTGAAATTATTTATGTTAAACAGTTTCATTTGATCGGCTGATTGCAATAGCAAGATGATTAAAGAAGAGATTTCCTTTCAATATCTATTTTTCAAGTTTCTAATGTTGATCTATTTTTTCAGTTTTTGCAAGTAAAAGACATGCACACAAAATACATGTCTAAAATTACATAATTAATTGATAAACTTTAATATTATTCCTTTAAAAACGACTTTTACACCATCAAAGATTATTCCTTTATTCACCCTTAATATGTATTAATTAATGATTAAAACTGTATTTTTGTTATCCTTAAATGTTTTGCTGTCATAGGTGTTTTTAACCTATGTCAATAAACTTGTTTACAAACATTTGTCAAGATACAGAATGGATCAAACTGCATTTTATGATTGAATGCAATGGAGTTCTTCACAGCCCAAAGGGCAGGATTAATTAATAATCAAAGAGGTGTGTTTAATTTATTTTTTTATATGAGAATTTTAAAGTGAATTTATATACTTTGAATTAATGAATCGATAGGAGGATACATTGTTACTTTTCTTTTTTAAAACTTTGTAAGTTTGAGTTTTGGGTTTATCTATGAAAAATTATTCACATAAATGAATATGTTTTATATAAGACCATATATTTAAAATCGTTTGAATAAAGGATTTAATTTTAGTTGATGAACAAATTGGTTAAAAACACCTATGACAGCAAAACATTTAATGATAACAAAAATACTGTTTTAATCATTAATTAAAACATATTTAATACAAGTTTTAATTTTACCACCCTTATTATATTTGATAAAAATTAAGCATAAGATAATGTGGGACTGCGTGTAAGTTAAACTCACAAGATTTTGACTTGAGGGAGTGTGTTAGAAAATAATACAAATTATATTCTAGAGTTTCAACTAACATTTTTAATTTTTAGATGAGATGTTTATAAAAGTTAAATCCATGAGATAGAATGTTGCTGTTTGTCTGTTCCTCCATGGTGTAAGCTGAGGGTGTGAACACTGGGAAGTTTTGTGTCTTTATGACTGAAGATCTAAAGAAACAAAAGCTAAAAATTTGAAGTCAGTGTCCTATTCACTAAAATTCCACAGAGAAAAAACTTCTACAAATGATAACTTTGTGGAATATATTTCTGGAAGAATTCAGAATGGAAAAATTAGCGACGGTAAACTGACTTGACCACCTCTGAAGTTTGTCTGCCAAAGAATCTTGTGAATTTCTCATGGACTGAAGCATCGACATCCTTCTTGGTGGTAAGTCTAGAAAGTAAGAAGGGGTGCACATTTGTTGGCATGATTTAATGGAAAGAATTTGGTCAAGTCCAGTATCGTCCAATTTGGGATAGAGATCATGGTTTCTTGAAGAGAACAACTTGTGTACAGGGGAATTGTTTTTGCAAGCACACCATTCTGGGAAGAATCGAGACTTGGATCTTGTGGAAAAATGGATCTTGAACATAACAGAAGGGCCTGACAGAAACATATAGAATTATATGTGATTGGTGCACTCAACACAGGCATGCATGGACCAAAGATTTTTAAGATATTATGATGCATTTTCAATCCTCCGAATTTAAATCGTCCTCATGTTAGCAGATTGAAAATTTTAAAGATGCAGAAGGTTTAAAATTAATATCCCTGTATCCAAGCACGCTGACTTTCATGCCTCTGTTTAACACTCAAGCTGTTTTATGCATCGGGAAAACATGAAGCCATCCTAGAATGAGGACTCTGCTAGGCATGGATTCCCTGACCTTCTTTTCTTGATGAATTATGATTTCAAGACTCTTCTTTTCTCTTTGTGATATTAAAAGGATTGTATACTGAATAAACTGATTGCCAGCATATGAAGAGAGATAATAGATTTTTCATATGTCTATTTTTATAGTTAGCATAACTCTACATGTTTGTTTTATTAATCTTTTGGCATAATATATTGATATAATTTATACAACTTTACCTACTAAAGGTCTTATTTTCACTCAATTTGTTCATGAATCTACTAAAAAGGAACAATTTTTATCAAAATAATATATGAATTAGAAGTCATTAAATCTAATCCTATGAACCAAGAACCTGTTCATTCCTGGGATTCATGCCTCAAAGATATCTTTTTCTATGACGATCAACATCTTCTCACTCAAAATGCCATGGAATAACATTGATCAACCCTCGTTTCTATGGCCTATGTAACCCAAAACAAGCTAAGGGGAAGATATATGAGCATTGTCTAGTGTTTTATGCAACTATTGTAAAGAGACTGGTCATATTATCAAAGAATACCCCATCTGGACCTCCTAAAGATCTAAAACAACATATATTGTCTTAGTTGGTTCTTTTAATGTGGGGTATTTTATGGTATCAACATCTTTGACATAAAGTTCTCTTATTTTTATTCAAATTGTATCCCTTGAAATGATTCAACAAATGATTATTTTAATATTTCTTGTTTTATGAATCCCAAGTAAGCCTTTGTCTACATTATATCCTTAGTATTTTGATTCTCTGACTTCTAACCATACAACAAACATTGTCCATTACCTTACCAATATACATGATTATACTAGAAATCTCTAGGTTCATACTGCAAATGGCAACAAATTCCCTATCATAACTACTTGCGATGTGTCTTCTTTTATAACCAATGCTTTTATTTATCCTTATCTTAACGCAAACTTAATGTGCTTTATAATTTGCTACATTATATTTACTTGGGAATAAAGAGTCACCATCTCTTATTAGTTTTATTACAACTTTTGTTGACTTGGTAAAAAGTAAAACTTTGTCTTTTTCCACTCACACACCAAAAATAGTTAGGCTTTTTGACATGATACATGGTGATGTATAAGGTTATTGCATCTGGTACTTCTCATGCTAATTACATATATTTTGTTACTTTAATTTATGAATATATAGTTGTCTTACATTGATTTATTCATGTATTCAAAAGATAAGATCTTTTCTATTTTTCAGATTCTTTTACAATCTTATTTTTTAGTGTGAACACACAAAATATTAGTGGTTTTGTGAAATGGATATCACAATCATCGATGACTAAGTTACCCACTCCTAAGGCTTTGTTAGTGCGATGCCAATGTAAACATTATCAGAGACCACCTAATCTTGGTAAAGGAGAAAAATAACTTTCGTTTGGATCCATTTTTTCTCAATTTAGAGGTTTGTAGCTTAACATTCATTCATTTGAAAGTTCTAACTCAATCTGCCTAAAATTTGAAAATACAATAATGGTTAATCGGGTACAAGATATTGTTGAGTTCATTGAAGAAAATGGGAAGTAAATGTTTGATGGGAGTAGTTGATGTTTGAATAGAGGATGTTTTTCAATTGAATGGTGGTGGTTACAACCTTATAGGTAGTTGAAATGCCACATTTATTTGCCTGAAAGTGTCGACTCGATTAGTCAAAACTTTCAAAGAGAAAGCTAAATAGTGTTCAAACAAAAATTTTCTTAAGTTGAATCCTATAAATTAGGGGTTTTTTATTTGAGATTGAATATATTTCACTTTAGTCCTTGTTCTTTTAATTCTTCTAATTACACTTGTGATTGCCTCCCAACATGAAATTTCATGTAATTTCACCCTTGTCAAACTCAATTGTTAGCCCTAAACCTCCCAACATTAAATTTCATGTTATTTCACCCTTGCCAAACTCAATTGTCATCCCTAAAGTTCAGGGTCTTTTATGGTTCGATCCTTGGTTGTGAATTTTTTCAATCAAGTTCTTAATTTCCTATCAAATTTCAACATTTATGCAATTAAGCTCCTGATTTGACCAAGTTAACCTTTCAAAATTGCGATTTAACCCTTAGACCTCAATTTCTTCTAGATAATTAATGAACTCAAAAACCAATTTATTCTTGCAATTAAACCCTCAAAGAAATTCAGACCATGAAAAATCTCAATTGAGTCCTTAAGCATACAATATTTGAATTTTTCTTCTTCAATTGAATTTTCCTTGCTAATGGGGCCTTCATTGGTCAAGAATACTGACAAATTTTTCAATCTTGTACATTTTAATCTTCCTCAGCCAGTTTTTGGCAATTTTTTGGGTATTCTTTATGTTCTCTCCGTGATATTTGTTTTTATTTTCTTCAATGTTTTTTTTTGTTTTTTCTCTTTTTGATTTTTTGAATATTTATGTGGGGCTCCAAAATGGGTAATAACAATGAGTGATGTCATGTCAGTGTATTGATTAAAGAATATAAACATTTTAGGGATTGAGCTAGAGATCCTTCTACTTGTTGTACAACATCTTTCGAATTTGTGCAACTTTATGAGTGATGTTAGTGTATTGATTAAAGAATATAAACATTTTAGGGATTGAGATAGAGATACTTCTACTTGTTTTACAACATCTTTCGAATTTGTGCAACTTTAATAGAACATCTCTTATAAATATTCGCTTTTTTTGGAAAACCCGCAGAACATAAAACTCCAACTTGAGGGATTGATCCCTAATTCCTATATCTTTCAATATTGGTGACTTTGTTGCCTTTTTGGCCAGTTCTGCTTGACTCATCTTCCTCATTATCAAAGAATCATCTCACATAAAAGTTTAAGTTGTTAGGTGAGACTCATGATATAATTTATATTATTATCTAACACACCTCAAGTGAAAGCTTTTTGGGCTTGAAACTTGCACATAGATCTACACTATCTTGTGCTTATTTTTTATCAAATAGAATGAGTGTAGTGGGATTCAAACTAGTGACCGCTAGGTCAACAAGGTTCATCTCACCTAAAAGCTTAAGTTGTTAGGTGAGGTCCTGAGATATGATTTATATTATTCTCTAACACTCATGTGAAACCCGAGAATAAAGAATACATAGAGGTAGGAGATTTACTAAAAAAAATAATTAAAATATTGTTATAATTCAAAATTTATGAAAAAAAAAACGGGGTCAAAATAGAATTAAGAAGAGATGGGACTATAAATACCCATCTCTTCTCTCAGCCATGTCCAACTGAAACAAAAGAAAGAGGGGAGGGAGAATTTTGAAATTCATTTCATAAAAAGCAAGAGTAAACACCCAAAAAAAAATTGTAAACCCATACAAGCCTTGGATTTCTAAAGTGGAAGAACACAATTGGGTGGAGAAATAACAAGAAGAAAGTGAAGAAATTGGGGAAGAAAGGAGAATTGAGAAATAATTAGGAGGCTTAACCTAATAGTTAGCCAACCCTTTCTATATATATGTGTAGGGCAATATACAATAGTAATGGTGGAGATTTACCACATAGGAATATATACAATATTTCCTATTTAGTTACATTCTATATTTCCTATTTAGTTACATTCTATAATACGCCCCCTCAAGCTGAGAGTGGAGGATCAACCCGAAGCTTGAACCGAAAAGCAGTAAACGAAGAAGCAGGAAGTGGTTTAGTGAAGACATCGGCAAGCTGGTACTTAGAGGAAATAAAACGGATCTGAATCTCTTTCTTCGCAACTCTATCTCGGACAAAATGATAATCAATTTCAATATGTTTTGTGCGAGCATGAACGACAAGGTTTGCGGAAAAATATGTGGCACCAAGGTTATCACACCAGATGATAGGAGCAGAAGTAGTCGAAATCTGAAGATCCGTTAATAAGTACTAAAGCCAGATAACTTCGCCCGTGCCATCAGCTAAGGCTTTGTACTCAGCTTCCATCGAAGAGCGAGCAACAGTGCGTTGCTTACTTGATTTCCACGAAATCGGCGTGTGACCAAAGAACACAAGATAGCCACCCGTAGATTTTCTGTCCTCAATACTACCGGCCCAATCTGCATCTGTAAAACCATGTAAAGCAAAAGAGGAGCTGCGAGTAATATGTAAACCATGTGATGCTGTACCACGAAGATACCGCAAGATGCGTTTCACGGCAGCCCAATGAGATTCTGCGTGGGCATGCATAAACTGACATACCCGGTTAACAGCAAAGTAGATATCCGGGCGTGTGAAAGTGAGATATTGGAGAGCTCCAACAAGTTGCCGAAAACGACTAGCATCAGGAAATAATGGATCTGGCATAATTGTGGCTTTGGATGCCGAAATAGGAGTATCAACGGGTTTACAGGATAACATACCAGCTAGCGTGAGAATGTCAAGTGTATACTTATGTTGGCAAAGCATAAGTCCCAGACCAGTAGACTTAACTTCAATACCCAGAAAATAATGAACATCACCCAAGTCCCGAAGTTTAAATTCTGAGCTCAGTAGCTGAATGAGGCGTTGCAGCAAAACAACATTATTACCCGTAAGTAGAATATCATCAACATAAACCAAGAGATAGCAAATGTCGCTACCAACCGAGAATATAAACAATGAGGTGTCCACTTTAGAAGCACGAAAACCAATGGATAATAAGAAGTCATTCAGACGCGTGTACCAAGCTCGCGGAACCTGTTTTAAACCATATAAAGATTTATGCAATCGGCACACATGACCTGGGAGAGCAGAATCAACAAAACCTGGAGGTTGTTTCTTGTAAACCTCTTCATCAAGAACACCATTAAGGAAGGCATTATCAATGTCAAGCTGATGAATTTTCCAACCACTCGAAACTGCAATGGAGAATACCAAGTGTACCATTGCCTGTTTGATAACAGGACTAAAAGTTTCTGAGTAATCAATACCTTCCTGCTGAGTGAAGCCCCTAGCCACCAGGCACGCCTTATACCTCTCAATACTACCATCAGATCTACGTTTAATTTTGTAGACCCAACGGCTACCAACAACATTCATGGATGGATGAAACGACACTAAAGTCCATGTGATGTTTGCGCGTAGCGCCTGAATTTCCTCATGCATAGCATTATACCAAGCCTCATATTTGTTTGCATCATTAAAAACAAGTGGCTCATGCGAGGGAGGAGTAACTACCCGACTGAAGGAGGCAGCAGATGAGGCTGCCGTGGTGGTGATCAGTGCTGTCTTGGGTTGTCTCGGACGAAGAATCATGGGGTGTTTGGAAACAGCGAGAGAAGGAGCAGCAGTTCCTGTACCTGGAATGTGCTGAAGAGGATAAGAAGAGAGGTCAACACAAAGCTTTAGACCAGGAGGGGAACCCGGTAAGGTGCTGGGCTGAACCGCAGGCGATGGTGAACCTGCTGTTGGGCTGGCCATATCGGTTCCAGACTGAGACTGTGCTGCTCTTAAAGCTTGCACATCAGAACCTGTTCCTGCACAAAAATCATTGGAACGACAAGCATGTGGTGACAGTATGGCAGTGCGGGATGGTGAGACAGGGTCAGCTGAAACATCGGGCAAAGATGGGTTGGGATTTCTGCGGATTTGGGAAGGGGTAGGCTGAAGACATGGAGGAGGTTGCAATGATGGAAGGTAGGTAGGTGTAATGGGTGGTACCGGGGGAGTTGTTACCTGTTCAGATTTCTTAAAAGGAAAGACACTTTCATGAAAACGAACATGACGGGATACATAGATACGATCAGACTCTAAATCAAGACAGCGATAACCAAGATGAGACGAGCTATAGCCTAAGAACACACATGTAGAAGACCGAAAATCTAATTTATGAGCATGATATGGACGTAAAAATGGAAAACAAAGACACCCAAAAGTACGTAGGAAGTTATAATCAGGAGTGCGATCAAACAAGCACGCAAAGGGAGATTTATTTTGAAAGACAAGAGTAGGCATGCGATTAATAAGATATACTGATGATTCCATAGCATAATTCCAAAAGCGCAATGGAGCATGACACTGGCCTAAAAGGGTTAGACTAGTTTCGACAATATGCCTATGACGACGTTCAACTGTGCCATCTTGTTCATGAGTATGAGGGCAAATTAGGCGATGGTGAATGCCAATGGTTTCAAAAAAATTATTTAATTTGCGATATTCACCACCCCAATCAGTTTGAACAGATTTAATTTTACGAGAAAACTGACGCTCAACAAGAGTTTGAAAACGTTGAAACGTGGAAAATACATCAGATTTCGCAACAAGTGGATAATACCAGATATATTTAGTGTGCGCATCAACAAAGATAACAAAATAACGAAAACCATCAAAGGAAAACCTGGGAGCAGGGCCCCAAACATCACTAAAAATTAATTCAAGTGGATTTGACGTTTTGTGACCCGTCGGTCGTAATGATAAACGAGACGATTTTCCTAAAGGACATGCTTGACATTGAGTAAAAGATCATCTAGACGTACAAATAATTTTATTTTCAGAAACTAATAAATTCAAAATGCGAGGAGTTGGATGACCTAAACGACGATGCCACAGGTCGGCAGTCGCGGAAATGCAAGGAGACCAAAAAGCTTAATGAACTGACGTAACGGAAGATTCGGAGAGAACATAAAGACCATCATGACTC
The DNA here is from genome assembly GCA_025169955.1 of Salix arbutifolia. Lineage (NCBI taxonomy): Eukaryota > Viridiplantae > Streptophyta > Magnoliopsida > Malpighiales > Salicaceae > Salix > Salix arbutifolia. Next base: position 2,579,609 of record CM045916.1, on the reverse strand, counting down.
CGACCAGAAAGAAGAACCTCCTTGGTGACGAGATCCTTCACATAAAACACAGAATCATGAAATTCAAAATAAACATGATTATCACGACAGAATTTCTGAACAGATAACAACGGTTTGGTAATATGAGGTACACGAAGAACATTAGTCAATGTAAACATGCGTTTTGGGGAATGTAAAATAGTATGTCCAACATGGGATATGTCAAGGGCCTTACCATCACCAACATGCAAGAAATCATTACCAAGATAAGGTGCCGAATCAGTTAGAGTTTGAAGGTCAGGTGTGACGTGTTGATTTGCACCTGTGTCCGGGATCCAGTCAGCAGTACTTGCTGAATGTTGTAGTGCCAGATTGGCACTATTTTGATGATCATAACCACGTTGCTGAAGTTGGGAGCACTGAGGAGCAGTGTGCCCGAACGTGTTACACAACTGGCAGCGGGAATTGGATCCCCTATTTCGCTGCCAATTTCCCTGCCAGGTGTTGCTTCTATTGTCGTTGCTGGGAGTGTTATGGAGGCTGCAAAAATCAGACCTGGAGCCAGAATACCGAGAGCCTCTGTGATGATTTTGGTGATTCCACCAGCTGCCATAAGAACGCCCCCTGTTACGTCCAAACTGGGCAGAAGACTGACGGTGAGAAAATAGTGCTGAAGGTGGGATGTTTGGCGTGGGCAGTAATGGTGCATGAATGGCAGCAGGTCCCATAAACAAGTGAGAAGTTTTATGAACAAATTCATGAGTTAGCAGATGACTAAGCAAATCTGCATATGGTATAGGATCTGCCCTTGTAATAAGACTTGTCACTAAGTCCTTAAATTCTCCGCGAAGTCCACGAAACACATATAGATTGAAATCGGTTAGCGAAATAGGCCGGCCAGCAGCTGCTAGCTCATCAAATAAAGTCTTAGCTTTTTGCAGAAATTGAGTTACCGAATCATCACCTTGTCTAAGGTCTTGAAGAGAACCATAAAGTTGCATAATACGGGAATTGGATGTAGAAGCTAGAGCTTGCTCAAGTGTGTGCCATACAGCACATGAGGTTGAACAATCAACAACAAGATGAAGAACTTCCATGGACAACGAAGAGAGCAAGGCACTTAGAATGAGTTGGTCTTGTTGTTTTCAGTGAAGAAAGGATTGCGATACCTGAAGAGAGAGACCATCGGCAGCAATGGTGTGTGAAGAGGGGCAGGAGTTTGAACCATCAACAAAGCCAAAAACTCCTTGGCCTAAGAGATATGGTTTCATCTGCATTCACCAATACAAATAATTGGTGTTTGTTAATTTTAAAGAGATGACTTGATGAGTGTGGGAGAGAGACACAATTGCCACGGTAGAGGATGCAGAAGAGGCTAGCAACAGAGGAGCATTATTGGGGTTGAGAAGAGCATGGACAACATCTGTATTTTGTGGCGTCTGCATAACTGATACTGAAGAAGAAAGTTGTCCTGCGGCAGGGGTGCAGGAAGGCACAATCGGTGCTGCTGCAGGGGAGGAGATGGTTGCCGGCTGAGAGGGATCCATTGCAGAGAGGAGAAGAGGTGTTTTAATTTATTTAGGCTCTGATACCAAATTGAGAAATAATTAGGAGGCTTAACCTAATAGTTAGCCAACCCTTTCTATATATATGTGTAGGGCAATATACAATAGAAATGGTGGAGATTTACCACATAGGAATATATACAATATTTCCTATTTAGTTACATTCTATATTTCCTATTTAGTTACATTCTATAATAAGGAGGAAGAGTGGCCGGGTATTTTCAAGGAGAAGAAGGCTAGGATTCTTCCAAAATTGTTAGATTTCATCCAAGTAAGGAGTTCTAATTCCAATTTCTATGAAATTAACTTCAATTTGATTAGAAGTTCATGATTGTTCTTGAATTGGGAATTACGGTTTTTAACACAAAATGTTAGGAAAATGCATAAATGAGTAGTATTTCATGAATAAAGGGAAGACATGGCTGTTATTGATGAGATATCAAGGATTGAAGATGAATTGGAGATACTTTCTCTTTTTTTTTCAAAACAGGGCAGTTTCGTTGCCCTGTTTCTTAGGGACATTTGGACCTGAAAAATACATAATTCAGGGAGGGTCCCTTCATAGCAGTTGTAGATGGGAGTGTTAGCTTTCCAACGAGTCCAACCCCGTCTAATTTGGAGTTCTGGAACTCCAGATATGGGTAAAACTCTGAGGAGAGGTCAAGGTGTCACCTATGTTGACAATTTCGGCCAAGTTGAGAAAATAACAAAACTTTAACCATGTTAAGGGTAGAAATTGTCCCTTTCCCTTCATAAAATGTGTCTTGATCTTCATAAAATAAAAGAAGAGAATAAATGGTGATAAAAAAATGAATTCATGATGTCCATTTGGACTATAAATGAGCTGAAAAATTAAATGATGATAATGAGGAATATAAGTGAGAAAGAAAAGAATTGGTAAAGGGAAATGAATATTATTACCATTTTTATTGTTGTTGTGTGTGATATGTGGATTAATATAAAAAAAAAATGGTGGGTATTTGTGATTTCAGGAAGAACCGTGGGTGAAGGGTAACAACAACAACAACAGGGTAACGCAAGTCGAACATTCAGAGCAGGTCGGTACTTGGTACCTATATTTTCTTTATCTAATAATTATTTTCTTTACTATTTATTGAACTATAAGTTATAATTTGGTGTTTATTGATGAGGAAAAGAAAACGGGTAAATGAAAGGTTAGGGGATGGAAAAAAAAAAATATATATATATATATATATATATGTGTGTGTGTGTGTGTGTGTGTAGAAAGAAACAAGCTGGTTGATATCGGCATTACCGATACGTTGGTGGTGAGATATAGAATTGATTAGCTATTCGGTTTCAGAATAGTTAATGATATCGGCGGGTGATATCGATATCAGCATAATGTATAAACTTGATTAACTATTCGATTTCGGAATACTTAAATATATCGGCCGGTGATGTCAATATCGGCATGATTTATAAACTTGATTAACTATTCGGTTTCAGAATAGTTAATGATATCGGCGGGTGACGTCGATATAGGCATAATATATAAACTTGATTAACTATTCGATTTCAGAATAGTTAATGATATCGGCAGGTGACATCGATATCGGCAAAATTTATAGACTTGATTAGCTTTCTGAGATGAAAGCTAATGATATCAAGAATCCTTGACATCGGCATACTCTAAAACCTCCTAAGGAAATAATGGAACAAAGATTAACTATTTTGGTTTTTTTAAAAAATAAAATACATATATATAGTTAATGACACCCACGGTTATGTTCGTGTCAACATTTTCATGAAACTGATTAGTTGATTTCAGGACGGGTAACTAGAGACACTATTGGAGGTCATTAGTGTCGACTATAGTCTCTTCGATGTGAAAAAGGGGAAAGAAGCAGTCAAAAGAAATAAATCTTCTTTTATATAACCTTAAAAGGGTGTATATGGTTGTGTTTAGAATCTCATATGATTTAAATAGATTGATGGATATGTTGTTCAAATTCTTCTGTAAATTGCTAGTATTTACTTAATTGTTTTACTCATATGAAAAATGTATATTTTGCAGGTTCTTCCCATTCTCGTCAGGAATAGATTTTAAGCCTTAATTCCTTTTTGTATAAGATAGGAACTTAGGGAGTTATGGTGAAATTTTGTTATGTAGAAGAACATGTAAATTATATAGAATATTATATTTGTAAATTTTGTTTCTGTAATATTAAATGTATCAACCTACACTCAGGATATTAGAAAGTACTAGATTATCTTCAAATATTAAACTGTGTTATGTTCGATGTATATGTATATATGTATCTATATGTGAAATCTTCATGTGCGAATTGGCTCTTTTAATTTTTATCTTATATGTGTGATGTAAGATGGAGTTTGAGAATGAACATGGTCCTGAGCATATTCTGGAATGAATTATGCAGTTGATTGTATTAAAAATGGATGTGATTGTGGATGAGATGTGATTCAAATTGTGTGCAGGTTGTGTTATGGATAACTTGGGATTTCCCGATATAGGAGAGACTTTGCCGGAATTTCGTTAGAAATTGCGACGAGAGAAAAAAAAATTATCATGCTTCATCTACCCTTTTTTTAGGGGGAAAGATTAAAAAATATTAAACAAATAGGAGAAAAAAATTTAGGGTTGTTACAACTCATGAATATCAATTTGGATTGTAGGATCAATAATCTCCATGACCTGATTAGGAATGTTGTTTGTAAAACATTATTCAGGCTAAATCTATCTGTAAACATTTTCTTCCCTTAAAAAATACAATGAAAAGTGTTTCAACTTTGTTTGGCATAGCAATAGAAGTCAAAATGTAATCGAAACTTCCCCAATGGTTGAGGAACTTGAGGATGAAACACTGCCTATTATTTTACCTGATTCCACGTAACCTACAGAGCCTATCAGTAGCAGGAACAAGCTCTCCATGGAAATTAACTTCCTGATATTTATTGTCACAATAAGCCCAAAGAGGTTCTGGTTTTGTTCCATCTTTCCCGATATATATAGAATAGAACAGATACATACCATTAATAAAACAACGAAGAAAAAAACACTAATATTTTCTAGAATTACTGCTTTCTGTAGGAAATTGTTCCCTCGTCTTGTTTTCGGGCATGCAAGCAATTTCAGTGGCCTGATTCCTCCGCGTCATTTCCTATAACTGTGACGGCACTAAGACTGCTTCAGTTGGTATTTCTCCTCAGAAATTGTTAAAGGAAAGGTTATTAGATTACAAATGAGAGGCAATCCACCATAAAACTCAGGAATCTTCTCGGACAAGTTATTGTGAGAAAGGTCTAGGACTTGATGACTTGTAGGCTTCTTCAAAGAGGAAGAATGGCTCCTTTAAAGAAGTTACCCTCCATATATAAGAACTCCCACATGAAACAGTTGTAATGTGTGCAATTGTTCAATGAAATAAGTGTGGTTCCCTTAAGAAAATTTGCTGCAAGTATATGAGATCTTTCAACTGAGTCATGTTTCCGAAAAAAGAGAGAATTGTCCTAGAGACATTATCTATGTGAGCTTAGAACACTTGTAAATTGGAAATTCTTCCGGTATAATCAGGTATATCCTACCTGTAAGCAAGTTTCCTACAAAGCAAGATTCTCTAAGCTTCTTAAATTTCCCATCTCTGGAGGAATGACTCCAGTGATGATCGAGCCAAAACATATCAAAGATTGGTAGAGAGATTTGCCAGACTGGGTAAGCTGATTTTGGGAAAAACAAGTTGTGTCCTAATTTCGGTGCAATTTGTCAAGGAGGAGAGAAAAGCCAATGGCATTTTCAATTCCCATGGATTGCCACAAAAACTTGTATGCTGAAGATTTTGAGGGTTTCATTAATAATTTGGAAACTTTGGCACTTGGATCAAGTTGAACAAGTCATGAGGCATTCCCTAAGTAAGATGGTAAAGGCCCAACAATTGATTCAATCCAAGGTAAGGGTATTGTATTTTGGGAAGGATTGTTAGAGCAAGTCCAATGGCAAGAGCCATTTTAAAGAGCCAAATCATAGAAATGGCTTTTTGAATAGTGTATAAATGATTTTTGAGTTAATGTGCTCTCCAATGGTAAAAGCCATTTTGGAGAGCCATTTTGAATAGCTATTTTTTTATCTTATTTTAAATAAAATTCAATTATTTTGTATATAGTTTAATTATACAATTCATTATACAATTAATAGGAGTAAGTTATATAATTAAATAATTGTTTTTGAGAAACCCGCCAACAATAAAATTATTTTTTAAAATAAAAAAATAAAAAAATGAATTTAATTATAATTAAAAGATCCAGAATATTTTAAATTTTAAATTTTAAAATGTTGAAAAAGCCCGCCAAAATTTCATTTTTAACACATTAACAAATAACCAATAAGTTCTTACATAATTAATTAAAAGACATTCCATTACAAATAATTCAATGAAATTACCTATTATAATTAGTACTCCTTTTTGCCATAATTTCCAACCTTTTTTCTTCAAAATATGCTGCAAAAATTGGATTCATTGTAGAAGTATCCATCTTCATAATCTCCATTTCTTGTTTCTCTTACTTTTGTTTAATCAATAGAGCTTGTTGCTCCAACATAATTTTTCTGTCTTGTTTTTTTTCTACCTCAATGTCAACAAAGGTATCCTTCAATTGTTGTAAGATATTTGTTACACTTGTCTCCCCAACTTTCTCTTTTCCTTGTCTGCGTCTAAGTCGTTTGCAGCTTTCTAACCAATTGGTCTATTTTGGTAAAAAAAATGTATCATTGTCTTCTCCTAAACTAACAAAATCAGCGGTTGATGGATTTGAAGAAGCTGGACTTGCGTTTCTATCATTTTTTTGTTTCTTGTTTGACTTCTGATGAAGACTTGCATGTTCAAATTGTCATTTGAGTTTTTTTTTAAGATAACCCAACAATGTTTCAGTTGAAATCGTTTGCCAATGACTGAAGCATACATTTGTCGAGCATCATTAATCTGGAAAAACAAAATCAATAAAAGAAACTATGAAACTATGTTACATAATAAATATGTTAAACAATTTATTTAATATGTAAATGTTAAAAAAAAACATTACCCTTGATTCTTCAGTCGTTCCACTTTGTTGACGATTTTCAATTTGGGTAACAAACCCAACAAATTTTCCAACTTCTCTATTTATTTCTTGCCATCTATTTGAGATGCTTATTTGGGAACGATTATTCAAGTTTCCTCCATTCTCGACAAAGTACGCATGTACTCGAACCTAAAATTATCTTGTTTGTTGATCAACTCCTGTGATTGGATCTTTGCTAGTATTTAACCACGCAGATACAAGTAAACAATCTTCTTCCGGCAAGAAGTTTTCATTCTTTGTGAATTTTTAGTAGTATTAATATTAGGATCACTTTGTTGAGAAACAATCTGTTCAGACTCACTTATAAGAGAGTTAGTGAGTGAATTTCACAAATTTGAGTCCATCTGTATAAAAAATACATTGTGTTATTGCTTTTGTGACATGCTATCTAACTAAATTCTATTACAGTATTAAAATAACTGATAAAAATACCTATTTAAGAATAAATGTACAACATTTCTAAACACAAAATTTATACAGTTTAAAAATCTAATAGTAAATTTAAAACATGTAATTAAGCTAATTGATCCAAAAATTCGTAATTTATCAATTTCGCATAATTATTTTTTTTACTAAATATTATTATTAATTACCTCCTTTCTTTCCTTAAATATTATTATTAATTACCTCCACAACAGTTCTAAATACAAAATTTACACAATTTTTAAATCTAACAATAAATTTAAAACATGTACTTAATCTAATTTATCAAAAAATTCATAATTTATCAATTTTACATAATTTTTTTAAAATATTATTATTAATTACCCATTTTTTACCTAAATATTATTAATATACCCCCCCCCCACACCACCACCACCACACACACACATGCTGAAACCCTACAATTTCATTTGCGACGCACCCGCCCTTTCATCTCAATTGCTCGCCTCCACAACTCTCCCATTGCGATCTCGCCTCTGTCCCTCTCCCATGGTGATCTCGCCTCCGTCTCTTTCCCATGGCTATCTCGCCTCTGTCACTCTCTGCTCCCTCCCCCCATCTCCCTCTCCCATGGCGCTCCCCCCTCTCACTCTACTCTTTCCCCCTCTCCCTCGGCTCCCTCTCACTCTGCTCTCCCCGCTCTCCCTCTACTCTCAACTCCATCCCCCATCTCCCTCGGCTCCATCCCCCCCTCACTCTGCTCCCTGCTCCCTCCCCCCTCTCTCCCTCGGGTTTGATATCATTTTCGATCTTTGGCACAAATCCATTGCTGAAGAAGAAATCAAAGCTTCTGCTTTGATTTTCTTGTTCAAGTTTCTACTACATGGGTTCTTGTTCAAATAGAAATCAAAGCTTCTGTGAAGTTTCTATTACATGGGTTCTTGGTTTTGATAATTTGACAGGAACCGAAGATGCAGTGGGCAGAAAGTTTGTCAAGAACCGAAGATGCAGTGGGCAAAAAGTTTGACAGGAACCGAAGATGCAGTCTGCTCGTTGGATTTTGATGAAGGTATTTTCTGTGATTTTTCTTGTTCGGATTTGCTGGAAAATATATTGTGTTTTGTCAATTGTTGAATTCATTGTGTTGATGTTTGTTTTAATTTGGACAATGGCAACGGTAACATTACAATGGTCGGATTTATTTTTTGCCTCTACAGGAGAGATATGTAGGAATGGCTCTGGAAGATGCAAAAGCCATTTTGGCTCTCCATTTAGCTCTCCCCGTTGGAGACGCAAATTTAACACAAATAGCAAAATTTTTAAAATTTTGCCTTTGCCTGCTATGATGGCTCCTCCCATTGGACTTGCCCTTATAACTTAAATTTTGATCCTTTTTTTAATGTTTTTTTAAGAATTTAAAAGAAAAAACAAAATATGTCTTTATGCATTTTAGCATTCAAGAACCTATTTTTTTATTTTTCAACTATTTTTTCTTGTTGAGGTCCTAATAAAATTAAAAAAATATGTTTTGATGAATTTGCTCACATTTCATAATTTTCAACATCATAAAAAAAACTTGAAAAGGAAGAAAAAACTCAAATATGCTTTCTACGCATTTTTACCATTCGCACCAATTTCATAACTCTTGATTTTGTTATCGAATTGTTGTTAACATTTTTAAAACAGAATCAAAATAAGGTAAAATATAAACAAGTGAGATAAAATGCAAAACAAGGAAAATAAGGGGTAAAAAAATTAGTGTTACTTGAGGACCAAGCAATTAAAAGGAAAATGACATTTGTAAAGTATAAATAGATGAGTGGATTATAGAGAATACTCTAACCATAAAAGAAAGAAAAAACCTAGACACCATTAAAAAAATTGAGATGGAGTGAAAGAGAGAAGAAAGTGTTCTGAAAATAACACTAAAACAACAAAACCAAGGTCTGGCTGGAAGTGGTGTCCCGATAATTTACCAATTTTTTATTCTTTTTTCTGCCAATTTACTGGCGACGCGCCATACATTTTCGTGCTCATGCGTGATTCAAGCGGAGCGTGCGGTGTATTTCGGCATCCAAAAATACCCAATCACCGTCTAGAATAATTTTCAGCAATGTTTTCTCCCTCCTGGTACGACACATGTTAGTCCACGATGGCCAGAGACGTGTCAATGGTTGTTCAAAATTTTCCCACCCTTTTCTCTCTCCTACCTGCGCATGCTGACGTCAGCGCAACTATTTTTTTTAATTTTATTTCAGTCCCTGAACTTTCAATTTGTTTTTTATGGTCTTTATTGATATTATATACGTTTTGATTCATTTCAATTTCGTCCTTCAATTGAAATTGATTATATATTGTTGTTTCATTTAGCTCCTTATTCTTTGAATTTTTGGATTGGTCAGAAATCCTTAATATTTTTGGTATCAAATTTTTTATTTCTTTCAATTTCATCCTTCCATGCAAATTTATTATAAATCCTTAATATTTTCGGTATCAAAGTTTGATTTTTTTCAATTTTATCCTTCCATGCAAATTAATTATAGATTTCAGTTTAATTTCGGTCCTAATTCTTTTAATTTCTGGTTTTGTTTTAAATTATTTAATTTCATCGGTATCAATGTATGGATTTATTTCAATTTTTCCTTCAAATTAAATTTATTACATATGTTTTTTTCTTATTTTATCCCTTATACTTTTAATTTTGGATTTTATTTAGTTCCTTTTTTTTACATATTTCCTACATAGTTCCTATTTCTGTCAATGTTTATATGTACATACTCTTAGTTTTTGTTTCTAATTTTTTATATTTCCAATGTTATTAAGTTTTTCTATTTAATGTCTAAATTTTAATATGTGCTAGAGATCATTTGAAAATTAATAATTATTATAATTTCTTCAGTTTTTTCCTTCAGGTCAAATAATTTCTTAAAATCTAATAATATTTGTTTTTATTTAGTCATTTATTTTTTTTAATTTTTTTTTATATTGTTAAACCTTAAATTTTCTAATTATTATAGATAAGACATTCAAAATAATGATAATGATTATTTGTTAGTTTGTTTTCTTTTAAATATGTGAGACTATTTATATTTTTTGATATTTATTTAATATTAGCGCCTTAATATATATATATATATATAAAAAACCTAGGTTTTTCGGGAAAAAATTACTATCATTGCTCTGAAATAATTTAAATATAATAATATGAGTAATAAATCTTTTTTTTATTGCTCCAATATTTTTTTGTAACAATAATCACGATCTCACCAATTTTTATTATTTTCACTGTTATTAAGGTTTTTCTTAAATGTTTACATTTTAATTTATGATGATGATCATTTTAAAATTGATATTTTTTATTTTTTTGCTTTGTTGTTTTTTAAATTCTTTTTCTTTATCTTTCAAGTCAATTTTTTTTTAAATCTACCTATATTTTTTTTTCATTTATTTAGGTTTTTTTCTTATAAATATGTGCGAGTACTTATATATTTTAATATTTATTTAATATTATCGCCTTAAATATATATATAAAGAAAAACAAAATAACCTACGATTTTTTAAGGAACAAAAAAATAATATTAGTGCTCTTAAATACTTTTAATATAATAATATGAGGAATAAATCTTATAAAATAAAATAAAAAAGATTTTGCCTTTTAATTCTAATTTTGTCCTCTTTTGTTTAGGCTTATTTCATAGAAAAATTTGATTCTTGGATTTTAGATTGTTTTTGTAAAAAAATAAAATTTTATAATATTTCAGATCTGATATTACTGGGGAAAAAATACAACTTACAAACAAAATGGGTAGACAAATTTACCCAAGTTATCTAGAATTAAAAAATATACGAACCACTTCCCCTGTGTTTCGAGTACACTGTTCCTTTTAGGCAGAAAAAACTTATTTCTAACATATTTGATCTATTACAATTTCATTACTTAAATATTAAATTAACTGATTACAACACATAAAAAATCAATTAATTTTCTATATAGAAAAAAGTCCAGCGCAGTACGCGGGCAAATTATCTCGTAATACCTAATCCCCAACTTTGGTTTAAAGTCCTCTCATGAACAATAGATTAGCATGATCCAATGATATCGTTTTTCCTTGTTGATGCAAATCAATAATTAAGTTCAGTTCCAATTTCCAATGATGCAAGACTAGAAACTACTACACTATTGAGTGGAGATTCGGAAGCATATCTTGAGTGGTGATTTTGCAACATTGACCAGTCAACCACTACAACATTGAGTAGTTGAAAGGCCAGTGCTCCACTTAAGGAGCACCTCCTTAGTGAACCTCTTTCAGGGCACCTCCTAGTTAGTCTTTATATATATGATTGTTGGATTCAAACTCTTTTTATGTCCATGAAACATGTTCTGATCAAAAAAAACTTTATAAGTGCCCGTTTGGACGACGTTTTAACCGTAACCGTCCTTCTAAACAGGCCAATCAACCACTAAAACAAATGCAAGATTAAGATGTAAATATACAAAGTAAGCACAGAATTTATAAAAGAGTTATAGGCCTAGCAAAATAGATAGGAAAACTAACAGATGACAAACTACTTTGAAGAAATTTTACAGGAGATTGAAAAATCTTGGGAGAAGGAGGGAAGGGGAAAGCCCTATACTCTTCTCTGAACATTTGGAACTAAGACTCAGTCAAAAATGCGTTTGCACTTAAATTCAGAGCCCCATTCTCATCCAACACCTCCTTTTTTGATATAGCTAACCATAAGCTCCACTGATTGAATTTTAACCCGGAGTCACAAAAAGTTTACATATCAAGTTATAAGGCCCTGTTTGGGAGTGCGGTTACCGTTGCTTTTGAAAGTATTTTTCATTTAGAAATACATCAAAATGAAAACAAATGCAAATCACAAAGAACTGCAGCAGCCAAAATTTGATGGAGGATAGAAATAATTATAAGAATAATAATAATTCTTGGCCACCATATCTGCATTCTTTCTGGTGTTAACAAACACAATTGCAGTCTTATCTCCAAGTTCACCAAGCAATCTACGCAACCTGCTGGACTTCTCAGATTCCTTGGTCATAATCACATGTTGAGATATCAAGTCAGTGGCCTTCCCAGCAGTGCCAATAGTGACCACGAAAGGGTCTCTCAAGTACTTCCTTGCAAGCCGCTCCACTGCAGGTGGCATAAACATATAAGTGGTGCGGATATTACTCTTCAAGTGTGCTATTTCTGCTTATCAGCAAGTTTTTTTAAAAAAAAAATAGAAAAATAATTCAGTTTCAGTTAGAAAAATACATGAATGTAAAACACTACATTCAAACTTTGGGAGAGAGAGGGAAAAAAATCTGAAGGCACGCTCCACTTTGATCTCTCTACACAAATTACAATAAGTTATTGTTTGCTATTTAGTTTTAAAAATATGATGAAAAAAAATAGATTATTTTATGTATTAATGTCAAAAATATTTTTTTTAAAATAAAAAAAATTATTTTAATATATTTTTGAACAAAAAACAGTTTAAAAAACAATCAAAATCACACCCCCAACAGACACTAAAAGGAGTAGAAATAGAAGGAAAAAAATCTAAATTTACACTAATATTTCAAATATAAAAATAAAAAAAATAATGAGATAAATTTAACAATAATAATAAATTACTAATTATGATCAAAATAAAGTATTTTTACCACTAAAAATAAGTGTCATTTGTTATTATTTTAAAACAAGTATGTAATCTGGTATTACCGTTGATAATTTTTATTTATGTTATCAGATTCATCAATCAAAAAATATTCATTACCTCATATCCATCAGAGATAAGTTGGGGAAGTTAAGGGTGATTGTTTATTAATGGCTTAATACAAATAAGTTTAAAAATTAAAAATACTTTGTTTAATAAATATATTTTTAAACAAAAAATTAAAAAAAAAAACGCATAACTATTTTTTTCGGCAGAACAAGAACAATTCTATGATCCTTAATTACTTTGTCGTCAAGAAAAGAAAAGCATGTGTAGCTTATATATAATAATTAATAAGTTAATTCAACTCAAAACAGATACTTGCTCCCCAAGCAACGTACGCGTGACAGATAGCCCACATGTCTGTCTCCTTCCTTAATAAATACATGAGAAACCGAACCTTCGTCTCTTCATAGGATAAGTTAAGATTAGTTTTTGTTGTGAATTCACCTAATCCATAACAATGGTGTCCCTTAGGCTGCAGAAGCGGCTAGCCGCTAGTTTACTCGATTGTGGCAAGGGGAAATTGTGGCTTGATCCTAACGAGAGCACTGACATCTCCATGGCCAAAAGTGTTGTATTCTATTACCTTCGATTTTCTTTAGTTTTCCTGTATTAATGCTAATTTTATCATGATTGTTTCATGGGTATCCTGGGATTTACGATTAGGATGGATGGATGGGTAAAATTAGTATAATTCTTTCTCTCTTGGAAGCTTGAGGTAATCAATAAGGCATGGCGTATTGCAGGGATGAACATAAGGAAGCTCATAAAGGATGGTTTTATTATCCAAAAAACAATGGTAACCCACTCAAGATCAAGGGCTAGGAAAGTGAAAGAATCCAAGACAAGAGGGAGGTACTCGGGTTATGGAAAGAGGAAGGGGACGAGAGAAGCCAGGCTACCATCGAAGTTGCTGTGGATGAGGAAAATGAGAGTGCTGAGACGTTTGCTTCGAAAATACAGAGAATTTGAAAAGATTGATAAGCACATGTACAGTGAGATGTACATGAAGCTGAAAGGAAATGTTTTCAAGAACAAACGTGTGCTTATGGAAAGCATTCACAAGTTGGAGTCTGAGAAAGGAAGGGACAAGTCAATTTTCGATCAATTTAGGGTAAAAAAAGCTCGAAAAAGAAGGTACCAGCAAGGAGAAGAAGATATAAACAGAGCACATTAAATAAATCTCTTTTTTTAGGGAGGAAATTTTCATACAGTAAGAATTATGTGAATCTGTTCATAGATTTTACATTTAGTTTTGTTTTTCTCTGATTTACAAGATGTCAATTTAATCCCATAACTTGAGGATGCAAAGTCAGTAGAGTTAAATGTGTGCACATGCAAGAGAACTCAAAATACATGTTACCTATTTTTAAAAATGATGATTTTAGTTGCGTATACAAATTGTGATTTTAAGGTCTCAATTGTAATTTTAGAATGCTCAATTGAAGATCTAATTGCAAAAGAAGTTGGTTTTTGGAAAACTCCCTTAATTGAAAGAAATCAAGGTTTGGGGACTGAAATTAGATTTGATAAGTCTAAATTGGTGAAATCAAGGGTTTAATTGCATAAAATTCAAAGTTTGATGAGCAATTAAGGATTTAAGTAAACAAATCAGAGACCAATGATCAATATGTAAAAAACATATGATTTTTAGAACTAAAATCAATCAAACTAAGGGCCAAAGTGAAGAAAAGTAAGATTTTACCACCAATCAGAGGTCTAATCAAATAAATCAGAAACTAAGGACTGAAGTGAAAAGGGCACTCAAATCTAGGGTTGGAAATTGAATCCGGCATAGGTGAAATTGCATGCAATTAAGAGTTTAGGAGTAATTATAGGCACAATTAAACAAAATTGAAAGAGTAAGGACTAAATTGAAGATTGCAAAATACCAAATCAAAAGACCTAATTCATATTATACTCAATGTCTACTCCTTCATTACCTTGATTAAGATAACATATGACATGATCAAAGTATAATATTCTCTACATTAGATAACTTAGTGATCTCAAGTTTAAGGATCACTTACACAACCATTTATTACATGAGTTTTTCCATAAATATAGGTGATTTCTTCATGTAAAACTCTCATGTGGGTCAATTCAATGCAGTCTTATAGCAAACACCTACAGATTAGTTATATGAACATTGTTTTTATGCAATAGAAACTACATAATTAAAACAACTTTATAATTTCTTTTGCAAAGCATTTTTATCCCAATAACGTTATCTTTATTCTAGATTCATAAATCAGATATTAAATTTATTAATCTAATGTTTTATGAATATTAAAAATAAATTAAATATTTATTGATAATACATATATATTTACATGAATATAATAATGTTATGTATAACCACTTAACTGCCTACATAACATTTTAAACTAACAAAAGAATTATTCATAACACAAGGGTCTTAAGGGCAACTCCAACGAGTGTGCCATCAGAAGAGGCAAAAATAAAAAAGTATATTTTTAGCTGTTTGTCACACTTTTCTTCTCTACAACAGAAAAACTTATTTGATAGCCAAAATAACTTTTCCTTAAATGAGGTTCTATTTGTAGCAACTCAAATAGAATAGTCATAATATTGTTCACTGGAAATAATATTTCTACATGAGGTGAAACATCGACTTGTTAGTTTTTTTTGCTCCATGGATGAAAACTAATGTTGTATTTTTGTTCACTAGAAACAAAAACTAATGTTTTTTTTGCTCCATGTTAATTATGATAATGTTGTGGTGTTTTTATTTAAAATTTAATTTTTATGGCTTTTAAAAAAAAAAAAAATTGCAGATTTTTTCAATATTTTACAATTTCAAATTTAAAAAGTTACGGATTTTTTATTTTAAATTCATTTTTTTTATTTAAATATAATTAAAAAAATTAATAATTATATTGTTAGGTTTTTTAAAAACAATTATTTAATTATATAACTTACTCCTATTAATTATATAATTAATTCATAATTAAATTATATACAAAATAAAGCATTATATTTAAAATGATATATATAAAATGAGTCTTCTAAATGGTTTTTACCATTGAAGTAAACATAAACAAAAAAACTATATTTATATTATTTAAAAAGTCATGTTAGAGATTTAGCTCTCTAAAATGGTTTTTACCATTGGAGATGCTCTAACAACTTGGAAGCTAAATAATTAAATTTGTATTAATAATAAATATATATATATATATATATATACATAAATATAATAACATTACATGTAACAACACGCAATTGTCTACATAACATCTTAAACTAACAAAAAAAAAATCATAACAAGCTAGATTTGGTGAGAAATGTTGCCACAACACACAAGGATCTCAAGAGCTTGGAAGCTAAGATCCTGTTTGGCATTATGTTTCAAAAATGTTTTTGAAAAAAAAATTACATTAAATTAATTTTTTTAGTGTTTTTAGATCATTTTCATATGCTGATGTCAAAATTATTTGTTAAAAAAAAATAAAACATCATTTTAACACATTTCTAAATGAAATACTTTAAAAAATAACTCCAACTATACTCCCAAACAAATCACTAAATAGTGAAGCTTCTAGAGGTGATGTTTAGCTGGTTTCTCTAGAAATATTATAGCTAGTTGGACTAGCAAGGATTCGGCTTTCAGTTAAATAGCCTTGTGGTGGCCATTTGTATTTTTTTTTAGTGTTCTGTTTTACTTACCAAAAAAACATTTGTAGCACTTGGTCCTCAACCATCCTCACTGTGCCAAAGAATTCTGCAGGTATTGGAGTGCAGATCAGCAGGGTTATCTGCTCAATTAACATTGGAGATTAGACGCTGGATTTAACAGATCATGATCAATAAAACAAAAACCATGGAATGGTGTCGTTTAAGTGGAGGGTTTTTTAAATCTGTTCTGTAAGGACTCCAAAATGGATGGAACCATTACCATGGGAGTGAAAAATATAATAGATTAAAAGGTTAGCCGTAGCTAACTTGGACAGGAACAGAAAGGGTGCCGATAATAAATAGAGAAGGACAATAAATTATTGCAGCTTTAATATTATTTTATTTAGCTGGAACAATGAATGGGGGACTCGTCCTTGCGTGGGGAGGGAGGGGATTATGCTTTTCCAGATGAACCAAACAAGCGCATCTTCTCTGCTACCACAGCTTTCATGGCTTCTTTTGCTGAAGCCATCACATGGACCAGATCCTGCTTGGGGTTGCTTAGTGAGTTCATGTAGGCCTTCCGCACCTCTGTATTAACATTGAACTTCGTCACGCCCCGCTGAATACTAGCCTGTTTGATGCAGTCAAAGGAGGTCGATTATGTTAATCAGTGGCAGATTCATTAAGCAGTGCTGATTTAGGCTTTGTTATATGCCCTAATACCAGAAAGCTCCAACAAAACTAATGCCTCCGCGCACTCACGGGAGAGGGAGGGAGGGAGGGAGGGAGAGTACCTTGATAAGTTCCTCGGACAAGCCAGATGCTCCATGCAGCACCAGAAATACGCCTTTCTTTGAACTCAAGGCATGCAAATCCTGAAGATGGAAGCGTTGAGAAAAAGTAAAGCGGAAATAGTTGAGTTCGCAGATTAGAAGTGAATGATCTTTACTTCTTAAACCAGATTGAAGGGGATTTATAGTTTACAGGGAAATGGGGATGCACTTGAAGGGGTTTATAGTTTCACTAAGATGTACAAGTTCAACAAGTTGATTTCTGCATTACATCACGAATATGCTACAGAGGAACATGTATACTTAGCATTTTGAGGATCTAAACTCGCTTTTTAACTTCATTCTTTAAAACTTAGATGCCAGATCAAAGATCTAAGACACTGGCTGGCAGCTCAAGAATCCATGTAAAATAGTCCTACTTCCTCATTTTCCCTCTGTGCAAACATCGTTCTCATACTTGTAAAACATCAATCAGCCATGTAGTATGCATGAAAAAGTCAAACGTAGATTACATAAAACAGAAAATCAATAGAGCTAAACCATGACAGCACAGAATCATTGGATGTCTCACACTGAGAAGGTGAAATCTAAAAGATAGATATCTCAGCTCTCAATTCTAACATTTTCAATGGCAACAGAAAAATAGCTAACATTTGATTGTTTATACTTCACCTTAAGCAAATCAAGTCTTAGATTTGGACCACTTGCAGGGTACTTTCCATGTACATTCCCTATACACACAGCCAAAGCATCTATGCCAGTCTCGTCAATGAACTCTTCAGCCTGGAATTTAAATGAAGACAAGACAACTGTGATTTTGGATGTATCAAAAATAGGGGTATACTTAATTTATTTAATGAATTAGGAAGTCTACTGACCTGATTAACATCAGTCAGCCTTGCTTCGTAATCTTCAACAGTCAAATCATCCTCTGTCCCTGACAATCTACCTAGTTCAGCCTCCACCAGCATGTTTTTGGAGTGGGCCAAGAGTGATATATACTTCGTGTAGGCTATATTATCCTTGAGAGACAGATGTGAGCCGTCTACCATTAATGAATCAAATCCCTGACATGAGTTTGGATTCAAGAAAATGCAAATTCAGTAATAAATTATTCCTCGGTAGAGATAAATGGGAGTTGCCAATATTAAAATATTTCATAGTTTGTTGAACCATGTACTTTTTTTCATGGATAACAAGCAGCACTCACCAAATCAAGAGCTTCAACTAGCTCTTGCTTTGAAGTTCCATGATCAAAATGAACAGTGATCGGAACCTGCAAAACATGCATGTAAATTACAATTTATTATATTTTATAAAAAAGACACCAAACAAGTATTTTTCATCTATTTAGGCATTTATCTTCTTTATCTAGAGCACTAAGCAATCATTTAAATGATTTTGATCCTCAATGAAAAATAATGGCTCCAAAGGGGTTAAATTTTTAGTGATCTTTCAACTTTAAATTGCTTATTATAGTTTGAAAATCGGCACATATTTTGGTTCATCTGGAAAATTGTCAGAAAATAAAATGAAGGTGCAAAACCTCATTAAAGCTTTTCTTCCTCTCTTACCCTTTCAACTTCCCTAAAATATATATTTGAAGATATGAAAAACAAACTTACATTGGCCTGTTCAGCAGCAGAGACACAACAAGCAACCAATGGAATTCCTCCCTGCTTCAGTGCACTAGGATGAATCTGTTGAAAGAACACAACTTTTGGCAATTTAGTAAGGAGCCATAATTTTGAAAAAGGCTGAAGCTCACATCCATGTCCCAAAGGACATGCTTAATTCCATATCTTGTCTCCTAAATTACTCGTCCAACTTATGAAATGTCATTCTGACCTGTAGAATAGCAGGACTATTTTCTTCCTCTGCTGCAGCTACAACAGCCTCAGCCCCTTCCATATTATAGACATTAAATGCTCCAACAGCATATCCACCTCTCTCTGCGTTCTTTATAAGGATAATTTCAATATCTAAACATTTCAATATCCAAATAAATCCAGTATTTAAACAATAAATTTGCAGTACTTACAAGAAGAAGTTCTTTTGTTGATGAAAGTCGAGAAGGAAGAGCCCAGGATTTCACAACATCAGCCAGTGCTTTACTGTCACCAACATTACCTGCGAAAAAGAAAAAAATTACAAGTTCAATTTTTATTTTATGGAAAGAAAGTAACTAACTAAAATTACAATCTTTTTACCTGGGAAAACAATGTACGGAACTCCTGGATGCCTACTTTCTGGACCGAGCTGCCACAATGGAATGCCAGCTAGGGCTTGTCCAACTACTTTGGCACTTTTTGCTTCTAGAGCTTTTGTAGCTAGGTCGGATGATGTGATTCCACCCTTGAGCAAGACATTAGAATCAGCTAAATTAGCGGGTAAGATGGTAAAAAGTCTCTTAGCAAGACATATTAGAATCCCACTTGCATCCACAATCATATCTCAGCTAAGGGAAAAGGATATTGGCCAGTGGAAATGTGCCTTTGAAGGTTAATTTACTTAAATTGTTACACTGTAATAGTAAATAGTTCTGAGATCAGTCACTGTATGGATTATGAAAACAATGCTGAAGGGTAAGCAAGTGAAAGACAAAAAAAAGACATACTATTATTACAGAGAGCATTCGGAGAGAAAGAGAGAGATCACTTATTATTAGACAAAACATACATGTCTATCGCAATTTCAAGTTAAATGATAGAGAGGTAATGCTGAAAATATCAGCTATCTAAAATTAAATCTAATTACCACCACTCTTTGCGCTACAAAGAAGGCAAGCAAGATCTGACATTTCCTAGTGCATCCAGCCTGTGATAGTTTGAGCAATACTTGTACATGTCAGGTGGATGAGCGATGCATAAAGCTCGCCTCCAAAATCACAAAACTATGACTCTTTATTCCTGAGCTTGCCACTGGGAAGGGTTTAGAGCACAAACCATTTTGTTATGGAATTCAAAGAAGCTGAAAGGAAAACTTCACCTTAGGTAGATAAAAGTAGTCACAGGCAGAACTCTCCAATCAAAATTCAACTTTTGGAATGAAATATAAATAAGATTTTATGGTAAGATTCTAGGTTGTACTTAATGATCCCAAATCTGTATGGTTAAAACTAGGGCAGGAAAGGCTTGGAACCTTTCAGTTAAACAGCCTATTACCACAAGAGAGAAGGAAAACTTGATGCTCCAAGGCCCTGAATGACATCCACTAAGGACGTTCTTATCTATTTATCAAAAAGTTTAAGTAGCTGATTAAGAAATATGCATTAAATTCTCGAATATATTGAAACATGCAGTATCACAGGGGATGGTTTGAAATAAATCAAGACTACCAAACAAACTTTTTACCGTGTAATGAAAATGGCAAAAAAAGGAGAGTAAATTTCAACAAGCAAGCAGAGGTTTGATTAAGCTTAAAACATTACAAGGAAATAGAATTTTTTTTGTTTATACAAATTGAAATACCTTTGCAAGAATGTATCGTGGTCTTGTTGATATCCGCCTCACAATTTCCACCAATGCAGAGCTCACCTTAAAGTTGATTTCCAAGCTCTCACAAGCAGCTGGCAATTTAAGAAAGAAGATAAATAAGAAAAGGCCTTCTTAATTTGTATAGCTGAAAACTGTGACGGAGTTGAGGAATTTTCTTTCCTTTCCACATCTGTTACTATCTTAGCACCAATTTTCAAAAATCAGCAGTTGATCTAATATTAACCATGAATATGGAACGTTCAGGTTGTTGTACAAGATTCGGGATCAGCGTATGTAGTAGGCTTAGTAGGCATGTTAATTCAGTTCATGGTACATTTAAGAACATCTATTTGGGTCATTGTTAGACATTGAATTTGTATATTTTTATCTTTATCTTCAGAATATCAGATTCTTTAAAAAAAATATGAGCTCTATTTGTACTGAGAATGCATGATCTTACTAGATTTTGCTCATAAAAACTGCACTGTTCAGGTGATACATTCCCAATATGAAAAGGGTGCCACAGGCTGGAATATTTAGGTCCTATGGACCACCATGAGAATATGCACAAACAACAAGAGAGAAAAGAAAAGAAGATTACAGACTTTTTCCAGTAATGAGTTCTCGACTGGTCATGATTAAAGTGTCTTTACAAGCCCCAAGGAACAAATTTGCCATCTCAGCCACTCTATTGATTTCCTCCTCCCTTTCTTCTAATGACTTCATGGCAAGTTTATCAACAGAAACCTATTCATAACAAAAAAAAAAAAATTAATAGTCCTTTGCATTGGAAGTTATATTTGAGTGCATGTACATGAACAAATGACAACTTATGGATGTCCAGTTACTGATAGATAATATCTCATATTCCTTAAAGAAGAGAAACACCAAGATTGAGAAAATACAAAAACACGTCTGTATTACCTCTAGTTTCTTTAAAAAATGGCCACATTGTAATTTAAGTTCTTCAACCTGTGAGTTAATGAAAACAATGAATGTTAACAATGTACAAAATAATAGCCCCGTAGGCATAAAATAAAAAGAAAACAAAAGTCCCACATTTTTCAACCTGTTTTGTTGTTTTGGGAACATACGATCCCACAACTATAAGTCCGCCCTTTCTTTCTTTGTTTATTCCAAGATCCTTTGGTAGTATTGGAGCTTTTGGAATAATTCCAATTCGGGTAGAAACAAAACTAGCAGCAGTGCGGCATAAAAAGGATTTTCCCCTTAATTCTGCCTGCTCAATACACAAAAGCATGTAAAAGCTTCATAAGTTTTTAGCTAGGCGCGACAAAGAATATTTGAAATATATAATAGCAAGAAATTTGCCTGAATCATTCCAGCTGAAAATACAGCCATGTCTCGTTCACTTGCTGCATTGACTATGCAAGTTGAACCCTATTTCAGCTCATAAAAAGTAAACCATCAATAAACAATACTTAAAATGGGAAGAGAGAAGAATTGTTTTAATCATCAAAAAACTATTTCCCATCCCATTAATGCATGGATACATCACTCATATATTCACCTAGTGCTGATTATCCATACCTTCTGCAAGTTGCAAAGAGTATCACAAACAGCATCTGGCCCACCTTTCCTCAAAAGATCGATAGATATAGATGAGACACTGCTAGCAGGAATACGGCCTCTAGTTTTCTCCTCAACCCACTGAAAATCCATACAATCACAAAGTCACTACCATATATAATATCCTTTCAAGTACAAGACAAGGATGAACAAGATAGACCTCACGGAGGTTTGAAGATTTGTAGCCAAAAGAAGCATCTCTGGCAAACTCTGTGTCCCCTGCAGGGACAAGCCTGCAAACAAAGGGATATTCTTAAGCAAAATGCCAATGAAGAATCACTATGATCTAACAAGAGGATCCTGGTACCAATCAGAATCTGCAACATAGTGTATATCTTTGATTGTATAACGGCCTCCTTGAAGAAAAAATGGGCAAATGATCCATGCGTCCATCTCACCAAGTAGTGAAACTGCTGCATCTGCTTCCTAAATAAATCAAGTACATCATAATGTGGTTTTATAAGGTAAGCTATGAAAGTGTTGACAATATCATAATATGACACTCAAGGGACTTTATCCTTGCCTCTGGAAAATGACCACGTAGTGTTGAATCGCCTCTCAAAACTACTGTATAATCATTATTCTCAACTGACTTAGCAGCTGTGCTTAGGTTTCCACAGATATCTTTAATCAGTGCACTCGCCTGTAAACAGTTGATTGGATAATCAGAAATACAAGTCTCAAACAAGTAAATTGTTTTCCTTGGAGTAGATATTGGAAAATGAATTAGTAATTGATTTTCATTTATTTTGTAATAAGATACGTGCTTTATGAATAGAAATAAGATCGGATGTGAAAAATGTTGTTTACCTTTTCAGAACTCAATGACCTGGAGTTGGTCAAGATAAAAAAACATTTAGGCTTTTTCCTAAATTTCTCAACTAGTGACTCAACACTCCTGCAAAGAGAGAAGGCACGGTTATTTAAAACTTGCAAAAGCACCTTCAAAAGAGCCTGTTTGTTTTATAGATATAGAGTATCATGGCTTTCTATCAGCATGATGGAATTGATAGAAGAAAGAACTGAATTTAACACAAAAGGATGAAACAACTAAACTTCTGAATGAAACAAAATATATATTTATATTGATTTTTATTTTTTTATCAGGTTTGGAAAACGATTATACATTATAGAGGCAAGAGATCACCATTCTGTTAATACTTCAATATCATGAACAGTTTGAGTTCCAGTTGGATCATCATCTAGAACAACCAACGTTTTTGAATTGCTCTGGTTCAGTCTATGAATATCATCAATGGGATCCAGGGGCCACTCAGGTGGAAGAGACTGCAGGACAACTTCTTTCTTAAGTACAGGAAGTTTTCCTTCAACTTTAACACCTGTGAGGGTCTCATAAACCTGACGCAAAAAAAAAAAAAGTTAAACCTGTGACCATCTGACTTCATTCATATATAATAACTTCCAAATGTTTTACATTTCAAAAGTAATCGATATACCTTAACTACACCTGCATCATCTTGCCGACCCCAACCAGCAGCAGAGCCTGCTCAATAATGAAATTCAACTAGTACATATAAGAAAAGGTAACTAAAGTGAATGTAAAGGAGAATATGTATATGCACTAGCATGAGAAACATTTCAAAACATCGATGAATATTAACGGCATATGTTGCTAGTTTTCCATCACATATCCTGCAGAGAAATTTCCGATACAACCTGCATGTCCAAGGCTTTCGTCTAATTGTTTCATTTCCTTATCTTTGGAATTTGACAAAAAAAATAATTTGAAGTGTTTTGTCACCATTTTGTATAAGTCTAAAGCTATTGAAAACTCTAGTTAATAAGTCGAATGTTGCTTGACTTTCAGCTCAGTTCCCACTTGTATAGAGGTTCAATCGGGGCCATTAGTAAAATGCATTTCTCCTGGATTGTCCAGGTTTTGACAACTTAGATAAGCTTTCTCCAACAACATGAGGTCAGTGAAAAAAATCCCTTAGCTCCATTCTACACACTTCAGAGCATTCAACAATAATGACAAGCCACAAACCCCTGTTCTACCTTTTGGACCTTCAGTGCATGTAGCTCTTTTCTATGCCAATGAAGACACTGCTACTGGTAATAATTCAAGGTCATCTAACATGTTGATCCTACATTTTTTGTCCTTTTCTTGACTATCCAGTCAATCCCTACCTCCCTGTGGATAATTGATCCAAATAAGAAAAGGCAAAGCAGGCCCCAACTTTCCACTATGCATTGTCATATCTTGTGATACAGAATAGAAAAAACTAAGAATTTCTTATTAAATCCAACTTACCTAGAAACACATCATTCTCACATATCTCACCATAAACATAAGATAAATCTTATCTTTAGCCAACTAAAACTTTTTTAAATTAAAAATTATTCTCTTATAGATCATATCAAAAGAAGGACTAGGGAAAACATAACAGCTGGAAACAGAAGATCACGACACCTGCCAGGAATAGTTGGTGTGCAACAGTTGCAATATGAAGTGGAACTTTAAGGGATGATGATTCACGGGTAACAATTCCCTGCAGATGATTATAAAGCAGTTTTAAAAAACTAACAACCAGGAATCAAAAAATTTCTTCATTCAAACATAATGCAGGATATTGTCAGTCAGACCAGATCCTTCACAAAGATATCGAGTGCAGAATACGGTGTATAATCATTGTCCAACATATGCGGAACACGATTCTCAAACATCCTGCAAATGGAAACAATTTTTTTTCCTGAGATTAATCTATGAATTTAAGAATTGAAGTAGCTGAATCCTCTAATGAAAAGGGATGCAAAAACCATCCTTTTTTAAATAATCACTTAAATGCGTAAAAATCACATGTTAATTTCAAATAAAATTAAGTGTTAAAGGCTAAGACAATAACAAAAATTCTCAAATTCAGATCAGTAAAAAGAAAAGAAACTAGAAGAACAGTGAATGTCCCATGAAACAAACCAGGATGTTCCTCCACTGTTCTTGACAAAATCAAACAGCATCCTTGTATTGAGACCTAATCGAGCTCCGAGCGCCATTGCCTCAGCCCCTGATGCTATATGAACTCCAGCGAGCAGCTGATTAATCATCTTTACACCACTAAAGGCAATAATTGAAAAGAACAGAGAGTAAGAATCCAGTTCCCTGGAAAGTTCTATGACTGCATGATATGATTATCTAAGACAATTTTTGCATGTCTGTACACTAATGCATAATTCAATTGATCAATGAACCAACAAACTGATAATATAATGCATGGTGAGAGAAAAATAAATGCTGAAATACCTTCCAGCCCCACAACCTCCTCTAATCACATAAAGCTTCTCACTTAATGCTGCTCATAATTAACAACCATGGTTAAGTTGTAATCTAGATCTACGAAACTCCTCCATTCAAAATTAAGAATAGTTAATGAGATAATCACCTGAGAGAACTGAGCCGGTACATGTAAGAGCTTCATCAGTACCAGAAGCCATTATCTGACAGCAATATAAAATTACTTTGAGAAACAGTTATCAAAATATACATAGCTGCTTTCAAAATGAACCAATTTCGCATTTTTTGTCAGACCGTAAGTGTTCCTTCTGAGGCCCTCTTGACACCACCAGAAACAGGAGCATCCACCAATTTCAAGCCCCTGCCTACAACATTTGCATTTTTTTTAGTAAGAAAATATTGGGAAAAATGAAGCATGGAAACATAGCATCATAGGGGTCATAATCACAAAATAACAAAATAGAGCATCCTAAACAAGCTTAAACCATAAGTTGGTCCTTCAATTAGCAGTGGCACTGCAATTTCATTGCATGCATTTAAAGAAATTACACGCAATATTTAAACCAAAAATAACCATTGTCTTCTTTTGTGAATCGAGACAAGCAAACTCGTTAAAAATCAGGGCCAACTAGAGTACAGGTGACAAATACAGAGGGGGGGAAAAGCCACCTACAAACAGGAGAAGATGTAAAGAAAGTGAAACAGATTTAAAAGAAAAAACAATCAGTAAAATCTAAAATGGTAAAAGGGAAAGGACTTGTAATATTCATCCATGTGTAAACTCAGCTAGGTCATTTTCTGTTACATTTTCTCATGCTTTCTTTCCACACATCAATGTTAGAGAATAATATAAATCATATTATGGGGCCTCACCTAACAGCTTGAGCTTTTAGGTGAGATGGTTTCTTAACATGGTATCAGAGCCTTGATGACCCAGCGGTCACGAGTTCGAATCTCACCACCCCTATTCTATTTGATAAATTCAAACACAAGGTAGAATGGACCTGTGTGCAAGTTTCAAGCCCAAAGGGCTTTCATTTGAGGGGGGGGTTAGAGAATAATATAAATCATATTATGGGGCCTCACCTAACAGCTTGAGCTTTTAGGTGAAATGGTTCCTTCACAATCAATTCTCCATCCTCATTTTCTATCTAGCTTAATGCCAAATTGAAGAAGTTTTAACTTTCCAAGGAGAGAATATTCAACTGTCATGTCATGCTTTTACATCATTAAAAAGAAATGGCATTATTCAGATCCAAGATCTTACATGTGCAAGAATAAAAACTAAACTAAGCAATTCCCTTTTATAATATTCATTTGTATTCCCAAGATCTATGAATATTAGTTTTCAATATCTTTAATTCTTTCCTATGTATTTATAGTAACAGATTGGTTAACAAGACATTAGTTTAATGAATTAGTTCACGCCATACTAGGAAAGGTCAAGCAAGTAAACAACCAGAATCCATTCATGATTCTAGTTGTTGTTAGGGTCAGTTCATTTCTAGTGCAGGAGTGAACATTGTCAAGAAGAAAAAGGAAATGTTTTTTGATATATTCAGTGTAACCACTTCATGCAAAAAAGTTGAAGGGTAGGACTGCTCCAAATTCCTCCTCACAATAACTGGTCAATGGATTTAATTGCCTGCTGATAAATTAACATTTTATTGTGATTTTTAAGCATTCTTGAATTATAATAGAACAGATTAAATATCGGAGAATTGTCAATTTTACAAAACTAAAGACAAAGAATGACGCTAGAACTTACAGTTTTTGTAAGTTGAATACACACACACACACACACAACTATGTATTTAATAAGAACACAACAGATATTCACATCAGGAGTTTGAATAGCTGAAAGTATAGATATTTACGCTTTTATAAAGGACATACTTTGCAAGCGTCGCTCCAGCTGGCTCACAAATGCAGGGGATACCGTAGAAGAAAGGATGATAGATGCTCCTGATGGTAAGGCTATTACACCAAAAGAGAGAGAGAGAGAGAGAGAGAGAGAGAGAGAGAGAGTTAGCATCTTCACTTTAATGTACAAATTTTGCTTTAGAAGGTACCTGCAACGGCTCCTAGATCTCCATACAAAACGCTCTCCGCTTGAGTTTCGTTTGTGACCATAACTACTAGTACATCAACATCTGAACAAGATATGTTAAGGAAACCAATAATTTTAGCTCCATAAAAGGACTATAAATGTTGTGTAGAATATTTGAAAAGGCAAATCAAACTTAAACTTGTGGCTCAAGATAACCTTTAGATGTCTCTGCTGGAGAGTTGCCAATCAAGCCACCAGCATTTACAAATCGAGTTAGTGTTGGTTTATACACCTGCCACCCAAGAAAAGATGCAGCTAAAAAAATTTGCAATGGGAATACAAACACATTAACATCAACTACAAAATATATATGAACTAGACAAGTCCCCAGAAAAAGTCATATACAAGTACCGCAAGCAAAATATATATACATGCAAAGCATAAACAAATTCACATGCAGGCAAGTACACACAGAGAAGCTATAAGCATACATTAAAAAACTGAAAATATATAAAAATTTATTTCTCAAAAAGGTTATAACTGGTTTTTTAATTAAATAACTAGGAAGTTTTAAAAAATTAATAATTCCACTTCCCTTGACAATCAGTATAAACTATTAGAAGACAGTAAGATAAGAATTCCAGGGTCAATTCAATTGTTAAAGAAATTTCACCGGGATAAATGATGCATGGTTATCAAAGGTCTATTCTAATGAGTACTGCATGAAAGATACTTGGGCCAGAAATGGCAGCAATCAATCCTTACACAGCTCCAAGTAGGAACTGACTCTTTTAATCAAAATAGGAAGAAAAAAAAGTGAGGATTTACATCATAACCAACAACGCAGAAATTTGATTTCAACAGGTGAGTTGCCATGCCAAATCCCATTGCTCCAAGACCAATGAAACCAATTCTCTTTATGACAGTAGATTTGGCAATAATTTGTCTTGCCAGTTGCTCAGGTTCATAGAGTTCTGCATTGGCTGCATCTTGAATATTTGCTCCAAGCAACTTTCCCCAGACCTGGAAAAAGATTGCACAAGATAACAAGGCATCTGTCAAGCCGTTTTTTTCAATAATAACAGCCTAAAAGCAAGTCATAATGACCTGCAAGGGAAATTTTATAGCACAAGTAAAGGGGAATAACCTTGACTAATGTGGCATCACTATCATCACCCTGACCATGTGAAGATCCTGATAGGAGGGAGATTTTTGAGAAGGAAACTAGTTGATTAGAGAAATTAAGTAATGAGTATATCAGATTGTGAGTTTACCAAGAATAAGTTGTTGATGGGCAACAGCCAAAAGTGGAAGAGGAAATATAAGCGATTTGGCCATATCCAAAACAACACCCTAAAATTTGAAAATTCCATCAGTCTCAAGTATCATCTGGTAAATGCAAATAAAAGGTTAAGGTACTCATCAAAAACTTGAGTCATTTAGTCAAGAGGAGTGTTAAGTTAGCATTTTTACATGGTGTATCAACATATGGCACGTACCTTCCATGTATTTCACAAATGACTGAGATACGGCAGTCTCAACAAATGTGACTCTCACTAGCACTTCTATAAATTAATTCAGGTCATTAAAAAATGATAGAATGATGATAAATATGTTATCAAAATTTAAATATATGGAGCTTAAAGTTAGCTGAAAATAACTAGTTGAGGTGTTAGAATTACAACTTCCACGGGATTCTCTAGTCTATACTTACATGCTCAAACAGTTTTAGACAAGATCCAAAAATGTCTGGTGGTATATTTCAAAATTTCTTGGAAAACTTTTACAGGCACTAGTTAATTCATATTGGTTCAAATGCCCAGACCCCCACTAGTATTCCACCGAAAATCAAGTTTCCTAGCAGTCAAAAAATACCAGGAGCCTGTACCTCAACTATAACATCTTCACAAGCAACCACGTCTCTCTAACCCCAACTATAAACTCTAGGTCAGCGTGAATTTTATTTTCAACTAAAAAAATCTTTAATACTCATATCCCGCATCATCTCTAACTCCATAGCAGTTTAATTTGCGGAAAAAAACTTTATTTACTTTATCTTCTCACATTATCACTACCAATTTGCTATACTGCTCAGCTAACAGATGCTTCTCCTGATTTTATTTTATTTTATTTTCCTGCCTTGACGTGCTGTACATGATTGCATACAACAATAAACAGCTCCCTGTAGAAGACTTGTAAAGAATAAGTTAAACACTGTCTCATTCTATTTATGTTATTCTCATCCCGCCTCAGTTTTTGTATTAGATGGTTAGCATCTATAAACAGTTTTACAAAGAATTATATATAAATCAGGATGTACGAGTTAACTTGTCTAGCATGTGATCCATCAGCAAAGGAACCAAGTTTCAACCTTCGATTTAATAGAAATTCAGCATTCAAAACTCAAAACTAATTAATTATACCTACAAAAGATGAACCCAATAAACTAAACAATTCAGCCCATAGCTGGAAGACACACACACATGTACACATTATTCTAAATGCAACCAACCTTAAACATGTATAATAAAAGTGTCCCTTACCAAATTTTGGACCACAGTCCTGTAGGAATGCACCTTGGTATCACCTCTCAAAAACTGGGGAATATGATTTTTGAAAATCCTGCAATGACAAAAGAATCACCCCATCGCCAACAAATAATGGAAAAAGACATTATTATAAAGGTAGCAAATCACACAGCGCTAAACATCAAAGAGCATGGCCTGAATATGAGTTGTAAAACACCATGGGAAAGTGATGGGAGGCAAAAGCAATACCACCACCCAATGGATTCTTAATCTCGGTAATTATCACCTGCCTTAGAAATGAGAGATTTACCATGTAATCAATGTGACACTGAGGTGACAGCCAGTATGACTCAAAGCTGTTTATCAGATGAGATCTGCATTCGTGCCCCAAACATGTAAACTTTTTCCTAGTCATGTTGTATATGTTCCAGGAAATGCATAATTGCCACATCCATGCAAGTGTGTTTCACTGGTTAGGGAAATAAAAATAGACAAAATTCCTAGCCTGCATGTTAACCATATATCTCTAAAATCAACAGGTACACATCGTTGAATCACATAGAAATCCTTGCATGTTTATTTTCTCTTTTTTTGTGGGTGCATGTGCCTGGTGGAGCAGCAGGTTGATTAATAGAGAAATTGATGGAGCTAGTTGACAATTTAATTTTAATCTTTGTAAAACTAAACTTTTCACTCTTTTCTATGCATGGTGGGAACTGGGATGAGAAAGGAGTAGGATAGAGAAAACTTGGAAATGTTATCCTTTCTGTGATTTGGAGTATTTGGTCACAGCAGAATGATAGGATCTTCAAACTGCTTCTTGAAGCAATTTTATCCAATAAAACTTTATTCTTTTATCGATAAAAAGAAAGGACCCATCTAGTCACAAACACTCACCATGAGTTTCCAGCAGCATTGGAAACAATATCATAGACTATCCATGGATGAATTCCAGCTTGAGTGCAAAGAGAAATCGCCTCCAGTGCAGCAACAAGATGAATGCCCTCAAGCAGCTCATTTACCATTTTAATTTTACTGTGAAGAAAAGGAGAGCTAAATATCAAATTCTAGATAATCAAGAGGCCATAACATTATTTGAGTAGTCCTATATTCTGAATTCAAACCCAAGAAGTGCTTTGTTGCTTGTCTAAATCACCGTGTCATTTTTCCTTTTTCTAATACTTGCATTTTTTCTAGAATAATCAAAGTTAAAACATGAAAGCAAGAATATATAATTACACAAAGTTTATAATACATTATGGGAAGATTAACAAGACCAAGAAGAAATCACACCTTCCAGCACATACTTCACCTTCAAAAGTGAAAAGCTTTTCACACATTGCTGTAAAAGATAATGATAATTTGTATAAGAGAATACATAGACAAATTGCCTCTCCAATTCTATTGCCTATATGCTCCAATAGAACGATTGTAGATTATAAAATGAGTTTACCAGAAAGAATAGGCTGCGCCTTTGCATTAGCTTCAGACCTTCCCGAGGATGTAATCTAGATAAATCAAAGTAATTAGAATTCTCAACTATTCAAATTATCTGATAAAAATGTGAAATTTGACTGCTACAACTAATGAGCAGATAAAGAAGGCACAGTTGTTAGTGTAACAAACAGTGTTACCATGGTTCTTCCCTCTAAGACTTCAGAAAATCCCCTGGAGACATATGCTTCTATTAGATGAGCCATCGAATCTTCATCTGTGAGATCAATAGAATAAACTGATTTCAGTACCAATGCATGAGGGTCGTATTTCCTAAAGAGAGAAACAAACAGGATCATTAATGATTGCCAAGAAGAAAAAAGAATGCTAAATTGATAATAGTTGTCAGTAAAACTTCTAGTAGATGAGCCAATTTGTGATTGAGGCCAAGTAGTATTACAGCAAAAGTTGGGCGAGCAAAAGAACATGCACATGTCCCATGTCCGTACTTCATTTTTTTATGCATATGTTCCCTTTACATAAGAATGCAAAATAACCTTGCACACCATAACTTATCCAACTGATTCTACCAAGTCCTAGCCACCAATCTTAATATTTATATCACTCATTTGAGTGCAATAACAAGCAGAAAAAAACATCTCAGGGAAGAAATACATTATTAACATTTGATGTAAATGGTTGGCTGTTTGAGATTTAACCAGGAATTATGATAATTTAACCAGGAATTATGATAATTTAACCTATTATGAATGCCTTGCTCCCTTATACTTGAAATCCAAAACGGGATAATATGTTGGTGATTATCAATGAGGTTTCCTAATGGAAGATCAAATGTTATGCATGCATCACTAACAGATAATGAAGACAATCCTAAATTAAGTTACCAGTCGCTAATATTGAGAAAAGTTAGCCCTGCACTTAAATTTCACAGGCAAAAATAAAAAGGTGAGAAAAGATGGAGGAGAAAAGAAAAAGGGCGGTAATGTGTCCTCCATTGCCTTGCCATGGAGAAGTAATCTAAGCAATGAAGTCAAGATTTACACCAGATTACTAACAGAAATGCTTTCCGAAGAATGTGCCACTAAAAAGAAAGGACAACATTATAAATTCACAATATACATGACCTCTGAGACGTTTCTCCAGATTCTGGATGTATGATGGCAGAATAGTTGAACGTAGGATGATGAGTGCCCCTTTCTGCAATCCTGCATACCATCGAGTTAAGAATCCTGAATATCAACAAAGTAATGATAACTTTAGGTATAATGGATAAGTTTCCTGAATACCTTTCAATACACCCTGTTGGCCAAAAAATACATCATTAATTTGATCCACGTGAGATATTAAAACAATCAAAGCTGCAACTTCTGTGTGCCAAAAGCAAGAAAAAAGAGTTAAAGGCACAATTTCATAGGACACGAGACATCAATCAGAATAAACCCCAACACCACATTAATCATCGCTTAGCTAACGCTCCACTTTTTTGTGGATCAACAGTAGCAATGATGAAGATTTAGAAATTTGACTTAGACAGTGTTTTATACTTCCAGGCTCTTACATTTAAAAATGAAATAACATAAAGTTTCCATGCATCTATCAAAATCAGAATACTACAGGGCAGTTTTTTGGAAAAGAAGGGTGTATAAAACTACAAGACATCAAATTAAAACACAATCATGACACTTCAAAAGTGAAATTAAATGTGAAAGTTTCAAGAGCAGAGCATGAATCAAAGAGGAAGTTGTTTATACTTTCAAGGATCCTCCCACTCAAAACTAAGAAGAGGGAACAGAGTAGGTAAGCATCAATCAGTTTCTACTTAGAGTTATCATATGCGTCATTCCATGGAGTACAAGTATAACCTAGGAAAGCACATGTCATCATTGGTACCACGAAAACATCCGATAGAAAAGCAGCAAAGTCTAAATGGAAGCTAAAGGGAAGCTAGGAATGGATTTCATTTTTAAAAAGAAACGCTGCATGGAATATAAACATATTCTATACACATTCCTCTTGAGTGCTGAAACCCAATTAAAAATGAGATTTTGCTTGGAATATAAACATCATGTGTCACACCCATTCCATGCATTATCATGCAATGTATTCCACAAACAAAACGTAGCCATTTAAAATAAGTGGCATCCCACCCCAAATAGCTTAGCTATTAAAACATTTCAGTAAAACATAGACATATCCGAGCATCATTTACCTTTCCCAGCCTCAATAAGGCTGGCACTTCTCGTTCCCCCTAGTTTCAAAAATTTATCAACCAAAGTTTCATCTATCTGCAGAACAAGAAAATCCCAATTTAACAATAACTAATTTGCCAATCAAGTAACCTATTAAAAAATCAGTTAAATTTATATACTGAGTTGCAAAATTGATTGAAGGAGACAATAATAGTATTGGCATAGTCAATAAATACAAAACAAAAAATAAACATGACTTTTAATTAGTGGATTGGACCTACTTTCCACTAATCAAACATTGGGACACATTCATGTCACCAACTTGCGATGGTGCTATGACCTCAGATAAGGCCAAAGGTATGCCTGTGAGATTGATCGAAAGATTAAAAATAAAAGGTATCCTTGGGATGTAACATGTGCATTGGTTTTGATAGGTCCGTCCATGGAAATTTGCCCAGCTGAAGGTATCCAAGGAATTCAATGAAGGCACGTCCTCCTTTAGCATGGAAATTTGACCAGCAGATACTTTTGTGCTTTAAAAGATGGTGTATGACCTCCACAAACGATTAATTTACTGTTTGGAACTGTGATTGTAGTTTTTTTAAAGTGATTTTTTATTAAAAATATATTAAAATAATATTTTTTTATCTTTTAAAAATTATTTTTGACATCATGAAAATAATCTAAAAACAATGAAAAAAATAATTTAAAATAAAAAAATTAAAAAAATTATTTTTTTTCAAAAACATTTTTAAAATATAATGATAATGATAAGTACAAAACATTTATCAGCAAGTGGAATATTAGGATAAGTTGCGCATGAAGATGTCGCAGTAACATGTCGTTGCAAAGTGAGGCGCAATAGTGGAAGAGTAGGGGCCCGTGATTGATGTTACTTCGAAAGCCAAGAAGCTTCCGCATGAACATCAATTTCTCACGATTCGCTATTGATATCATGCAAGGCATAGAGATCCACCTGAGAGCAGATTTTTCTAGTTTCCTTTTTGCTTGCGGACCATATCCAGAGCAGCACTGGCTCACAATTACATTAACCAAAATATACTTTTAACAAGCTTGAGAGCGCGTGGGTAGGATGGTAAACGCGCCACCCTACTAGCCACGATATGCCCAAGATCGTGGACCGGGGAGAGGACCAATTGTTTTTTCTTTTGATAGCATTTTATTTCAAAAATATTTTTATACAAAAATAAAATTTTATTTATTTATTTTAAATATTTTGATATTTTTAGATATTTTGATATTTTAATGTATTGATGTAAAAAATAATTTTTAAAAAATAAAAAAGTATTATTTTAATAAATTTATGAACAAAAACTGTTTTCAAAATCAAACACAATCCTACAATAAAACACGAACAAGTTATATTTATTCTAGTGATCAATTAAAAAGTGAAGAAAAGTACAAGAAGTGCAGCGCACGTTTCGGGGGGATGGAATAATATGGACCCGAAAATCGACCGAACTTTTTTATTTATAAGGATCCGATTGAAAATTCTAAAAATCAAAGGACTGAATTTATATAGCGGACAAAATTTCAATCCTTGGAAAGCCATGACCCTGCTGGCTTCCCCTGAATCGATTTGGCCACCTGGGTTCAAGGTTTCAAGCTCTTCCACTTCCTAATGCCCCTCCCCTCCCCACCAAAACCATTTTTTTCACTAAAAACTCCAATTACGTAACCACCCGGTGATTTCTTGTAATTACGCTAATTAGTATTATCCTTTATTTGTTTCTAAAATAACACCGAATTACTTTTTACTATTTGTCTTCTTAGATAAGTTTGTGTTGGGTTAAAAAAGTGTTTTTTATTTAAAAAATATTTTTTATTTTTATTTTTAATATTAACACATTAAAAATTATAAAAAAAATATTAATTTAATAATTTTTCAACTTAAATATTTTTAAAAAATAAATCCAAATATAGTTTCAATCATACACCTCTAAGTTTGACTTAGAAGCCAGTTGGTTTTTCAAAAAAATAAATTGTTTATTTTTAATTATACTCTTATCAAAAATAATTTTTTAAGAACAATCATTATCACATTATTAAATATTTTTATTAAATTAAATGGATATGATTGATTTTTTATTTAATTTTAAAAAAACACATTTTTTTATTTTTTATTTAATTTTAAAAAAAACACATTTTTTTATTAATATAATTTCCCAAATTAGTTCATTCAAAATATTATCAGTATATATGAGGGCAAGTAATGTAAATAAAAAAAGATTTGTTTTCTTCATTCGTCCTGGCAATTAGAAATTTCAAAAACGAATTCGTTTCCTTTTTTTTCTTTTGAATTTTTTTTCCAAAATTCCGGTTAATATATATATTTCTTAAGTGAATCAAATCAAGAAATTAGAAAAAATCCCTTTTTCATTAAAAGAACAATAAACTTTTGTGAGATTCCCAAACGGCTCTCCAAGACGCGTTTTTCTCGATCAAATCGGTTTTGTTTCCAGGAAACCAAAACGAAATGGAAATGCCCTTCCAGGTTTTTCTCAGCAACCAAACAACACAAATTCAAAAGCAAAATAAAAAGGCAAAGCAAAGAGCAGACGTTTCTTGTGATTACCTCAAAAGCTTGAACTTTGTAGCCAGCACGAAGAAGCGAAGCGGCCATATCTAAGCTCAAATCATCCAATCCGACGAATCCAACAACGCCGTCACCATCAGTCGCCATTGCGCTTCGCAATATTTTCTTCTCTCTTAACCGACTGCTCTTTTTTTAGATCAAGAGATTTGCATATGCCAGTAGAGAGAATACGAGGAGATGGAGAAGAACTCGTAATATATTAAATCGCAATAAGCGTAGAACACGAAATACGATTGTTGTTATTATATGCCTTCTCTGTTAAAGGAGAATCGCAGTGCACCCGCTTAATATCACATGTTCGGTGGAGTGGTTTCTTGAAATATTTGTTTTCTAGAATATATTAAAATAATATTTTTTATTTTTTATATCATTATATTAAAATAATTTAAAAAATATAAAATAATAATTTATCGTATCTCGATTCCAAACAGCTTTTATTATGGCATCTGTCAGTTATTACAAGAAAGTCTTACTACAAAGCTAAAAGCCAAAAATCAATTTAAAATTATAGGAGTAGTTACCATATTTGTCAATACAGTTCCGGGTGCCGTTCCGATTTTTCAATTGGAACGAAACGCTCTGGTTTCGGAGTGTTTCGGCATGCTGTTTCGGTGTCATACTGTTCATATATAATTAATTATATATATATATGAAAAAAATAAAATATTAATTTAACAAGCATAATTAAAATTTGAATTCTTTTTTATTTAAAATATTTGGTGTTTTTAAATTATTTTGATGTATAGATGTCAAAAATAATTTTTAAAAAATAAAAAAAATAGATTTTAAACCCGGAACGGCACGCCCGGAATGGAACCAGGGCGTTTCGGCTGGAATTTGGCCGGAATTTCCAGAACGGACCGGAATTAAAACCGGGACAAAAACGACGCCGTTTGTCACGGTTTTATGAACGGAACGGAACGTTCCGGCCTTTCCGGCCGGAACAGAACGGAATTAATAACTATGGTGGTTACTTAAATTAATTTAATATTATATAATAGTAAATATTTATTAATAGTAGTTGTTATTTTTTAAAATATTTTAAATATATATATATATATATATATATATCAAGATTTATTTGTATATTATGGTATTAAAATAATTTAAAAAAATTATAAAAAGTGTTAGAAAAAGTGCGTCTCTAATCAAATAAGAAAATAAAATTAATTTCCTTGAATTTTGTTTTTTTGGAGACTGGTCACCCAAAAATACACGTCACTGGTACGGGTTGAAATATCTTTCAAAAAATGGCTGCATAAGATTAATTTACAGTAAATTTGCCCTCATTTTTTTTTTTTTATAACTGAGGTGTCCAGGTCAGCTTGTGCGCACTACAATAAAATTCCCAAGTCCGTTGAACATCCTGCAAGTCCAATGAACTAGTAAGTCACCGCAGAGATTACAAACATGCCTGATAAGACTTGAACTTGGAATGGGAGGAAAATAAACTCCCTTTCTAACCACTACGCAACTACCTTGGCAACTTACCCTCATTCTTGAGTTGATGAGCGGTGGAGATAGTTTCGCATCTCATCGAGCCTTCAATCTTATCCGGGCTTGAATAATCCTGCCTCTTAGCTTATCCAAAATAAATAAATAAAATTAACTAGTTAATATTTCTAATATTAAAAATAAATAGATAAATAATCCAATCTTGTCCGGGCTTGATTTAGCATTTCTTATTTGAAAAAAAAAATCATAATAAGTTTTATTATTATTTCCATTTATTTTTCCTCTTAATATTTTTTAAAAATATAAACAAATAAAATAATTGAAAAGGCCAAGTTGTAATTAGTTTTAAAAAAATTATATACTTCAAGCACCACTCCGCCTCGTAGAATTGTTTTAAAATATAAAATAATTAAGTGTTTCTTTGTGAGTCTAGTTTTTACTTTTAAAGTGTTTTTATTTAGAAATATATCAAAATAATATTTTTTTTATTTTTAAAAAATTATTTTTAACATCATTATATGAAAATAATTTAAAAACATTAAAAATATTTAATTTAAAGTTAAAAAAAATATTTGTTTTCAAAAATATTTTTTAAACACAATGTTAAACATGATATAAACATCATAATTAAATAGTGGAAGGATCCATGATTTAATATTTTCATCTCAATCTTAATTTACTCCCCTCTGTTTTAAGTTTATTTTTTATTTGATCCTGAAATACTTTCCAATCATCAAGTTTTATTAAGCAAGTTTAGCATTCAAAATTCAATATATTTTTAGATGTAATGTGTTTTTATATTCTCATTTCATTACTGGGAATCTTATCATATCATAATTTCGTGAAAATAAAAAATGAATTTTTTTCTCATGTTTGTTAAACCTAATTATCATATCATAAATGAATTATTAGTTCTCTCTCTATATATATAAAATGATTAGGTAATATTGTTGAATCCAAACTTAGTCTCACCTAATTACAATTATTAAATTCAAAAACTAAATTATAGTTTGAGAATAATATAAATTATATATTTGGATTTCATCTAATAATTTAAATTCTTAGTTTGAGTTGATTTCTTGACATAATATAGAACTCTGATATCTAAATGATCGTAAATCAAAATTCATCATTCTTATTAAAAAAAATAGTTGAGAGTATGTGTTAAAAAATAATATAAATCATATAATATATATTCACCTAATAATTGAAGTTTTTAAGATTGAGTTAGTTCTTAACATAGTATAAGAGTTTTAATGAATAAATAATCACGAGTTCAAATATCATCGCTTGTATTCAAATCTCATCACAAGGTGGTGTGAGTGTGTTAAAGAATAAACTCGACTAAATTTTTTTGTTAAAGAATCAACTCGACTAAAAATTTAAATTATTATTATTCTCTAGCAATTATGTTATGTACTAAACATTAAAGAGTACACTTAAAATTAGCTCAACGTCTTTATATTTTATGTCTAAGTATTAAATCTTTCCTTATAAACTTAATCACTTTTAATTTGTTTTTTAACATTATGTGATTTCTCAATCTATCCTATGTTATTTTTATGTTATGTTAGTTTGCAAGTGATTAACCATGAAATTGTTTTTATTAATGATGACGTGTAAAATAGGAAACAAACTATTTTTGTTAATATTTTTTTTAGGATCTCCTAAGTTATCCAATAACTACATAATTCAACCTCTATCTCAACCATTCACAAGACAACATGTGGCATCCACGTTTTTTATGTAGACAATTAATTCAAGGAAGCAGCCCTGCATGTTGCTTTCAGACTTCATGAAAAATCTCGGCGTCTTCTGTGATTGAGTGGAGTAGAAAAGAAGAGATAAGAGTTGGACACAGCGTGCGTGGCAGTGACGAGGGTGATCCAATTTCCAAATTAAAAAAACATTGCGTTTCAATTGATCTTAGCTGGTTTGGTTAAATAACTAGGATTTAATTATTTACATTATAATGAGTTAAAAAAAATAATAACTAATAACAATATTCATTTTTCTTAAAAAAACATTTGTGCATCATAAGCTTAAACATGGTCACATGGGAACAAGACAGGAAGATTCTTGGGGATCGTAAAGGCTAAGATGTTGTAAATTTTAAGTTAGCAACCTCAGAAAAAATGGAAGGAAGAACAAAGTTTTCTTAATCACTGGTACAAAACGACAACGTAGGAAACTTCACAAAACCAGATGCAAACAAACGTCCAGCAGCAGCATGAGGAAAAACACCAATGCGACTCTCGCTTGTTATTCCAGTAGTGTGTTTTTGAGCTTGATTATGATTGTTTATTTAAAAATATATTAAAATATTTTTTTATTTTTTAAATAATATTTTTTATATTAGCATATTAAAATAATTTAAAAATAATAATTAATTTAAAACAAAAAAAAACATATTTTTTAAATAAAAAAAACACTATTTTTGATATTTCCCAAACAAACACGCACACGCATTTTATGGAATCATCTTCACAGAGCAAAGATTTGTTTTATTTTCATTGTAGTTTTAAAAGTATAATTTTATATAAATTATAATGAAAAATCTATTTTAAAATCTTACTTACAAAAAAAAAAAATTATAGTTTTATTTTAAACCTATATTTTCGAAGAAAACAAATTGTAACCACAAAAACACTACAAATCTAAACACGCACCAAATAATATAGTTTCAATATTCTCAATGGGACCATAATAACTTACCATAGGATGTATTTAAGGTCTTGTTTGACACTATATTTTAAAAGTATTTTTGAAAAAAAATATTTTTTATTTATTTTAAATGTAATGGAAGAACACTCTAGAGTAGAGTGAATTAATTAGCTCTTCACTATTCATGTATATTGAATAGTGAATTTTATATGGGCTCGACCCGTTTCAGCCCAGCCCACATATAAATATTAATATTATATTTATATAATAATAAAACAAAACAAAACATTCCAAAAAAATTAATCAGTATTTTAAGATAAATATGATTTTTTTTAATATTGTTTTAAGAATTTCGCTTAATATCAGGTTCTCTACTTACCTTTTTAGATACAAACTCGGTATAAAATATCTTATTTTCTCCAAAATTTCTAAAAACAATTAAAAAAAATCTCATTTGAAAAACATAAAAAATAAATGTTTTTGTGTATATGGTTGAATCCTAAATCCTTCTAATGATATTTCATAAAAAAATGTTGCATCTTTTTTTATGTTTTGAAAATGCAAAAAATAATATTGTAACTAATTTACGATTATCCATTGAGGTTTGTTAAAATGTCAAAACTCTTTAATAATTATTTTGTTCATTTTATTTATTAAGGTTTAGTTGTAGACTTTAGTAGTTGATGATGTAAGACTATATTATAGAGTAAAGATATAAAAAGTAAAATGACATGCTAAAATTCAGATTTTAGAACTGTTAAGTTTATGATTTAATAAAGTAGAGACTTTGTTACAAAAAAAGATTTACTTTGAACCTTAAAAAAAATCAATGAATAGATATTTGACAAGAAAAACAATCATACAACAATATATCTTACCTTAGATATAATGTCATAGAGGTGATGTGTCTTTCCTTTGAACAACAAGTCCTCTTACTAAGATTATCACAGATAATTAAGTTTTTTAGTGACTTTAATACTAGATGATGAATTCTAAAATTACTCAATATAATTTTATGATTATTGAAAAAAACCCTTTTCAACATTCATCCCATCTCGAGAAGCCTGGGAAAACACTGTCATGATAGTTTTGTCAAGATTCATTAAGAATGAGCAAAACTAAAAACAGATGGACTAAAATGTAACACAATGAGAAAACTCATATCCAATCTGAAATTTAGGGAAAGTGTTATCCTTCACCTGCATACATTTCTTTCTTTTCCTTTAAAGTCATTGTAAGTTTTGTAATTTCCTTTTAGTTCAATAATTTACTTTCACATTTTAGTTTATGAGTGGTGTGAACCTTAACATAATTTTTAATTGAATTCATGAAAACAAGATCTATCTAATTCAAGCTTGAGATTGATAATTGAGTTTGACATGATAAACAACCTCCTCAAAGGCATCAAGACTACAATAACCACTTATTCCTTACCACGAGACAAGTATAAAACCACAATAAAGATTGATTTATTCTTGAAAAAGTGTAGTTTAATCAAGAACAAAACAAGAAAATCTTTATTTTTATGTTACAATATACAACAACTTTATGTGTCTTTCAATCTGAAAATAAAGTCTTAAAAAAGAGTATTTGTACTCTTGAAAATAAAACCTTAAGATAACTTAATTGAGTTATATGCCCCAATTTGAAACTAGGCTTTAAATAGCCAAATTAAACTAACTAATTAACATGAAAATAATAATATAAATGTTATGAAATTTTATCTTATGATGTCGCAACTAATAGATGAAAAATACAAGAAAAATAATTGTTTAGATGTAAAATCCATTCATGCCTCCACTTATCTTTTTAAAAAATAGGCTATGAAATTTTCTTGTTCCAATAATCCTAGTTTGTCTCCACCTTAGTATTTATTGTAGAGTAGGATTTTTATTTCAATTAAATCTTTGTGATATATTAAAACTTTTTTCTTTTCTAAAAATAGTTTTTTATTCATCACATTCTCTCATCTTAATTTAATGATAACCACTTTTCAAATCAATTTTAAAGAATAAGACCAAACCATCCAATTCATCCAATATATCATCTAAACCAGGGACAGGATGCCAAAATTTATGGTGATATTGTTGATTGTTCTACAATCAACACATATATGCCAAATATCATCCTTTTTTTGTGCTAAAAGTATTGGAACCATATATAAACTCATATTTTCTCTAATGTACCTTTAAAGTTCAACTTTTTTTTTTGTTTATAGAGTTCCTTGGTCTCTTATAGGTTACACTTAAAAATTGGTTGGTCATGTATCGATACTCTAGAAAAAAAATCAATTTGATTGAGTTTCTTTAATTGATTTAGGAGTTTCATCTCAATATCATGACATTTTGTAAAGAGATTTAACAACACTAGAAATATAAGGGTTCAAGTCATCAGAGTTTAAAAATGCATCCTTATATCTAAGTAAAATCATAGGCATTTAAGAGGGAAAAACATGTTTAATATCATCATATTTTTCAAAGTGGTTTTTTTAAGTCACCATTTGTTTTATTTGAACTCTTCCTCACAATCTCACCATGATTGTGTTCTCCAAACTAGATACTAAGTGATGTAAAAGAGCATTTGTACACTTGTAATTAAAACTCTAACATAGCTTAATTGGATTGTCATAATCCATTTCTAAGTTATTCCCAAAATTTACTCAAAAAATAAAAATGAATGTCATGGTGGACAAATCAAGGTAACAAATTTCGACAGTTTATAAGCTTAATCATTCTTTTTTTGTTCCCAAGAATTAAAAAAAATGCAGATTCAAAGTCAACATAAATAATTTTTAGACAAATCTTCATAAAAATTAAATCATATGGCATAATTAAATTTTTAATTGTCTATTTTTATTTATTAATGGGTCAAAATAAAGTTTAATTATATTTAATAATTAATTTTGGATTTACTTGAAGGATTTAATTAAGTGCAATAACTTAATAGTACTTTAAATGAGTTAAATTAATTTTATTAATAGTTTAATTAGTAAAAAAATTATGTTTGAAAGCATAATTTGAACTTAATTGAGAAAAATAGAATTTTAGAATATGAAATTGATTTTTTATCAAGTCAATTGATTTAAATTCGTGGGTAAATTGCAATAAAATCAAAGTATGATGGTCAATTAAGGGTTAAATTGAACAAATCTCAATCAATGACCTTTTTGTAAAAGACCTTAACCCTAAGAACTTAATTATTTAAACTCTGATTTAAATTTAAAAGAATTCAAAGTTTAATGGTATATTAAGATTTAAATTGCATATATCCAAGACCAGAGATCAAAATTAAAAAGACATATAAAGTCAGGGTTGCTATTAAAATTTATGAGGGGTAAAATTGCATAAAACAAAAAATGTTTTGGGTCAATTAGAGTTGAAATTAGAATAATAATAAGATAAAAGACTCAATAGAACTTTGGACAAAATCATAATCCAAAACAATGTTGTTATGGAGAATAAAACTAAAAAAGGATCAACCAAGACATCATCTCATCCAACTGATTGTCCAAATGATGTGTTGTCTCGTCATCATTCATTTTCTTTCTGAAATTTGTTTGAAAAGTAAGGTTTGATACCTAATTTGCAAGTACATTTAATATCTATATTCTTCACCAAATTTGACAGCATATGTACAAAAATCATCCTTTGATTTTTTACCATACTTTGTATAGTCAATTCAGATTGATGACACTAACACCACCTAAAAATTGACAATTTAAACAACTCAAAATTGTCAAATCTAATAGTCTTGTGGTGCCTACTTTGAGTCAATGATTGAGATGCTTTTAGATCTAATCAAAAAGTGAAATTTTATCCTATTAAAAACAAGATTATCATCTTTCACTACCTATAAATAAAGGTTCATCCAATTCTTAGAACATTAAGAAATTCAAATA
Organism: Salix arbutifolia; assembly: GCA_025169955.1. Lineage (NCBI taxonomy): Eukaryota > Viridiplantae > Streptophyta > Magnoliopsida > Malpighiales > Salicaceae > Salix > Salix arbutifolia. The sequence goes on along the minus strand of CM045916.1, from coordinate 2,535,249 downwards.
AAAGTTCTAGAGAAAAAATAGCATTCTCCCAAGATTTTCCCGTCGATAACATTTTTTTCCTTTTCCAACAATTTTAGCCTATGTTTCCTTTACCAATGTCTCCTCGATCAGTGCACAGAACACTGTATGTAATAGTGGACAGACTTGCATTATTACATATCAGTGTACAAAACACTGTATTAGCTGTTTGAAAATTCTACAAAACAACAGAAATATAAATTGATCCATCAATTTATAATTGTTCTAATCGCGCTCCTAATTGACCTTAAACTTTTCAATTTATGCAATTTTATCTTCACTAAAATTTCAATAGCAACCTTAACTTTATGCGTCCTTTATACTTCGGTATTTGGTTTTGAATCTATTCAATTTGACCCTTAATTGACCATTTTTCTTCAATTTCATACCCGATCTCATCCAATTAACTTTGCAAAAATTCAATTTGGTCTCTAAAAATACAATCTTCTCAATTAACCCGAATTAGGCTCACGAACTTGATTTTTCATCAATTAAACCCTTAATAAAATTAATTTGACCAATTTAAAGTATAATTAAGTCCTTGCAATTAATTAAATCATTCAATTGGATCGCAAATTAATTCCTAAACATAATTATACTTAAAATTGGCCCATGATTAAATCAAATTGGCCTATAAAAAGATAATTATGCCTTTAGATTTAATTTTACATAGATTTATCCAATAAGAAATTATTTTAGCCTTGTATCTGCATTTTACTTTATTTTTTGGCACAATGGAGATACGATCAGACTCTCGAATTCGTCCAAAATGTCCACCTTTATTTTTCCACTAATACAAGTCCTTTTTATTTTTATTTTGTTATTTTTTTTATTTCAAATAGATTTTAGAGAATAACTCAGAACTGAGTTATGTCAAAGACTATCAATGTCAAGAGTGTATCCTCACTTCAAACATTCAATGAGAAATTGAAGCTTGTTTTTCAACTCCAAAATATGACACTTAATAACCTTAAATTCGCTATAAAAAAACTTTAGTCCTAAGAGTTTTCTTAGGAAGAGTGTGTCGAGTTTGTATTGAAAGGATAAATTGAGGTGAATGAAACTACTCTTGTTAAATTTGCATTAGGCTAAGCTTTATTGTATGAGATGTTAAAAAGGTAACATTAGTAATTGACAAATATAATTTCAAAATCCCTAACATTAAATATTCTTATAAGATGACATTGCAGTGATTACATGACATGCATTGAAGCTCTTGGTGGTTAATTATCCAAGTTTGTTTTGCCAAAAGTTGAATTGTATAAAAAATATGTAGTCTTTTTATAAAATAAATTGTTCATTATTTCTAGTCACATGTCATGACTAGAATTAAGCAAGAGAATATAATTAACTTTTGGATTTCATTATGATATATATATTAAGCAAGAGAATATAATTAATGAGAGTGGTAGATGCAAGGCAAAACTCTCATTTTAAGATCTTAAACTTTGTTGATATCAATGAAAGTCATCATCTTTGACAACTACATCTATTGAATGAAGCTCAACCATCACATTGTCAATACTAAACCATTTCTTACCTTAACCCATAGATATGCATTCATTCTTGGCAAAGACACTATCTAATGGTTGATCAAAACATCTAGGTAATTGAGCTTTAACTTTAAAACCGCCCAATTTGCCATCTTTCTTTGTGGAATTTGTTTTTTGCTTCCTTTTCCAATAATATGTGCTATTTTTTTTTGCAATATTCACACCACTTACCATGTTACTAATATCATCAACAAAATTATAGCAGCATACTCCTCCAAAATACTATGTTCTTTCTTTTAATTCACACAATTATCATTCTTTACAACATTATTGCCACTGTCATCATCAAATAAAATTCATATAGATAGAGTCCAGGCAAAATGTCTAAGAGCTATGAAAATTCTATTTAAATTTTACTACAAAGAGATGATTCAATACTAGTATGCCTAAACTTATTTGGCTCTCACTTGACCATTGCATATGTTTGCTAGCCTTATTCAACAAACACAAGCATGCACATTAGTATTACTATGATATTTAAACAGAATATGGCTCTCACTTAACCAAAATTATAACAAAAAATCCAATAATATCTCTGTTTTGTCCAAAATTGCATATATGCCAAGATGTAAGGAAAACATACATAAATATGTTGGAGTTAATAATTGGAGTGTATGCCAACAATATAACACACACACACACACACATACAGAGAGAAAGAGTGGGGGATCAACAACCTAGTGTCTATTTAAGAGTATGATTGAAGTTATTTTTTAAAGTACTTTTCATTCAGAAATGTATCAAAATTATTTTTATTTTATTTTTTAAAAATTCATCAATATGTAAAAATAATCTAAAAACACTAAAAAAAATAATTTAAAGAATTATTTTTCAAAAACACTTTTAAAATGCAATAATAAGCACCTAAATAGTCAGTATACACCATGTCATAAAATTGATATTCTAGGCACCACAGTATCCATAAAAAATGGTAAGCATAACCATCTAATAGATGACACAGTAGTAAGAGTTTGAGACTAAAGGATTTGCTTCTCCTGTGATCTCAAGCTCAAACCCTATAATTATTAATATGATAATAACTAAAGGTTTTTATGATTGTTAATTTTACGACTCATGCAATTAATGAAGATAGATGAAAAGACACCCACGGTAATAATAAAAATAAAAATAAAAATGGCAAGCATTTCAAACGAGAAAATGGACTGCGGGCCCTCTTTTGAGTCACATTTCCCACACCCCACCAACTCACACACTGCCCAAAACTCCCTGGCAACTGGTAATAGCTAAAACACAAACAAACCCTTCAAAAATCTCGCTCTCGCCCTCAACTCTAGAGAAGAGAGGGCGTTACTAGTCATTTTCAAGCCCCCCTTTTCAATCAGTCATAGATACTCTCCTCACCAATTCTCCAACGGAACGGCACGACTCGTCGTTTTAAGGCTTGAACTGTACGATTCCAGGTATGGTGTGTGCCATAAGTTTTATTGAATTTTGAAGAGTAAATAAACTGTTTCTGGGCCGTTTTAATTTCTGGTCAAATGAGAAGATGTGGAATTGATTTTCAAATCTGGGTTCTTAATTTTATGTTGTTTGAACAAGAACTTGATGTAATTAACTGTATAATGCAGGTGATTAATTAGTGTTGATGAGTTTTATCCTTATCAATGATCTTACTTAATTTTATGAGGATCATTTTATTTTGGTTTGCTAGTTTGCTTCTTCTTTTTTGCCCTTAATGGTTTCATTAGGAAGCATTGTTAAGGTTATCGAGGTTTTAATGGCAATGGAAAAGGTTAATTTAGAATCAACTGTGATGTTCTTACGACCAATGTGGATGAGCTAGTGAAAGGGGATGAAAGGGGCTGATGAGTTAGATGTTGATCTCATGAATAATGCTAGTTCTTCATCGATTTTATCGATTTAATTGAGATTTGCATTGCATGTCGTTCCAGTCCATTTAATGGCAGTTCTTATGCCAATTATTGTTAATATTTTTTTTTTAATTTGTAGTGGTGATTTGCATAGGAATGTGGCTTTGAGCTGCTGGAACAGTATATAACAATGCTGTATTAACATCTTGCTTTAAAATAGTTTATATTCAATACCATATCTTGGCTGGCATTTAGACCATGTGCTGCATTGCATCTTCAAGGACATCTAAACTACTTCCATTGAGCATAGCTATGAAGCACATGTTTATTGTTTATAAAAATTGTGGATTCAATATTTTTGACTTTCATAAAAGGTTTTTGTTTCTCACTAAAAAGCTTTCATAACTCTTTAAAACTGTATTTTCTTTTCTTCCATCAGTAAATAATTTCTTTTCCCTTTTGCTTGGCATTAATCCACCACATGGTACGTTTCCTGATGTTCAATTGTACCTTTTGTTAATGTTTTTTGCTTAACAACATATTTTTCTACTTCTGTAACACTGGGATTATTTCCTATTGTATTAGCTGCTAACAAATCTGAAGTGAGAACCATCCATGCAATTGAGAACTGTTTACTTAATGTATAGTTACGGGAAGATGGGAGCCCGATCATTCTATGGTCCATTCCTTCCCTCATGCCAAGTGTATACATCATGATAGGTATAAGAAGTGTAAGCATTGCTTTTGGAGCCAACTACATTTGCTTAGAGTTGTAGTCCTTTAGAATCCTCTTTTTATTTGACTTTCTCAGATGAGATGTCAGAATACTTGATAGTAAAATATTGAGTTTTGTTTTAGTTGGTTATATTTGTCAGCAATGAAATGAAAACTGGGGAAATTAAAGAATGCAGTATAGTGAGTAAACACATCAATATTCAAAGTTAAGAAGAATTCTCTTGTTCTCCTTTCCAGCATTGTGAGAACTACATAGTCTGCTCTAGTACTGGATTTTTCATCTCTGTATTAGCTGTTGTTGCTTCCATTTAATCCACAATGAGCTTAGAAATGAGAAGGTTACTGTAAGATTACCTTTTAGAGTTTGGAAAGACTAAACTTCCTCATTATAATCACTTTTAGAAAAAGGAAAAATGAATTGATTGTAATGTGGAGAGGTAATTTTCTTTTCTTATTAATGATTGCTTTGTATGCCTCTTGCTGCATGGGACAACCATGGTAAGATTACTAATTCAAATAACCGAGGTACCTCACAGTAGGATGTTGTACACAATACGCACTTGCATGGTACAATTTGAGCATAGCATTTGTGTATTCAGTAATAGATTTTTTTTCAATTTCATTTAATTTCTGGTAAAACAGGCCTGTTGAATCTCGCCTCATCCATCTGGGTTTGCCAATTTTGCTTATCATGGATAATTCAAGATGATTGCTCACCTGCACCACGTTCACTTTGTTATTTTATTATTATTATTGTTTCTCAACAAAGTGTTCTCTCTGTGAAATTAGAGCTTCAGTGTTTCCTATTTCCACTATTGTTCTGTTTCAAACCTTGTTTTCACGATGTTTTGTCCTAATTTGTACAGTAATTAAGTGGATGTTTTCTCTTTTTTGTTTGGTGAGTCTGACCAGCTCATATGATTGACTGCAGAGGTTGACTTTTCCATGGAGAATTCTGATGATGAAAAGGATGGAGTTTTTGGGAACTGTATGCCCAAAGAACTAAGTATAAGTTTAACCAATGGTACCAAATTTGTAGATGAGGTACTAAGAGGTTCAAGTGACCGTTGTCTGGAAAATTTTCGCATGGATAAGCAGGCATTCTACAAGTTATGCGATATTTTGCAAGGCAAGGGCCTGCTACGCCATACAAACAGAATCAAGATTGAGGAGCAATTAGCCATATTCTTGTTCATTATTGGCCATAATCTACGCACTCGAGCTGTTCAAGAATTATTCCAGTATTCAGGAGAAACCATTAGTCGCCATTTTAACAATGTTTTGAATGCTATTATGGCAATTTCGTTAGATTTTTTTCAGCCTCCTGGATCTGATATTCCACCTGAAATCTTGGAAGATCCTCGATTTTATCCATATTTTAAGGTAATCCTAATGTAATTTGAGTTAATCAGTTTCTTTTGCGTGACTTGCATCTAAATACAAATTATTTGCTGCTAGGATTGTGTTGGAGCAGTAGATAGGATACACATTCCAGTGATGGTTGGTATAGATGAGCAGGGACCTTTCCGTAATAAAAATGGACAACTTTCACAAAATGTTCTGGTAGCATGCTCCTTTGATCTGAGGTTCCATTATGTTCTAGCTGGATGGGAAGGTTCAGCATCAGATTTGCGAGTTCTGAACTCTGCACTCACAAGGCGGAACAAGTTGCAGGTCCCTGAAGGTATTTTGCTTCTCTCACACCATAGCTTACTATTAGTTTATTTGACCACCCTAGCGAAACCCCATAATTATATAGCTTTTGAGGAATTGTTCTTTATTTCCAACCTTATACCTGCCTTTGAGGATTTCTGATGCCAATTTATGTAATCAATCTTATTGCTTCAACTAAGTTAGTTCTCTTGTGCTTCTGCTGCTGGTTGAAAATTTTGATGGTGTAGGTAAGTACTACCTTGTGGACAGCAAATATGCTAATATGCCAGGATTTATAGCTCCATACAACGGGGTTTTATGTCATTTAAATGAGTTTGTGGGTGGTTATCCTCCTCGAGATTCAAGAGAACTATTCAATCAAAGGCACTTGTTACTAAGAAACGTCACTGATCGTATTTTTGGGGCATTAAAGGCACGTTTCCCTATACTGATGTCCGCCCCGCCATACCCTTTACAAACACAGGTTAAGTTGGTTGTAGCAGCGTGTGCGCTACACAATTACATTCGTAGGGAGAAACCTGATGATTGGATTTTTAAAATGCATGACCATGATACTGCACTGCAAATGGAAGAGTCATTGCCCCCATTAGAGGTGGAACCGCCAATCATGCAAGTTGAGAACCCAGCTGTGGACATTGCTTTTGATACAGAACAGCTAGAATTTAGTTCTCAGTTGCGTGATTCAATTGCAGGTGATATGTGGGGTGACTACATCAGTGATTTATCAACCATGTAGATGGATTTATTGTGATTTTCTAGTTTCTGGCTAGGGTTGGATTCTTTTCAAGATCACTGGCTTGTAAATTCATATAATTTAGCGCTTTGTTTATAACAAATAGAGATATGCTCATCATATATTAAAAAAATATAAAACGCATTGCGGTTCTACTATGTCCCTAGATACAAATTATTGTGAATTTTAACAGTAAATTATCATTGTACCCCTCTGGCCAAAAACTTGAATCCTTGGAACTAGAGTCATTTTAGACATTCGAAGGGATATTTGTGGTATTTTCAGATTGTTTGGGGTTTTCTTGTATTTTTCGTCTTAATTTGCACAGTAAAACTATCAATTTACCCTTGGGAGTTGACAAAAAGACGAGGGATAGTTGAGGATATTTTAGGTTTATCACATATTTATGCACAATGAAACTACGTAGATACCCTCATAAAAGACAAAATCGAAGATCTGGATCCGGGGTCATTGTGTTACTTTCATGTTTGGTTTTTCCGTGGCTATTTCTGGATCCAAGGGTGTATAGGTAATTCTGTATTTTTTATTATTTGTTTTTGGAATTACTGCAGACGCGTTATACAAACGCACCAGCAGTGTTTCACTTGTATGCTCCTCTTAGGCAGTGCGTGTGGTGGCTATAGTTGGTGTAAAATGTTCGGTCGTCATATCCCTAGTGCACCGCCATGTCCTTTGCCTCCCGGTGCAACGTGTGGCAGAATACGGTCAATAGTAAATCGTCAATGGATGGTTTTGTTTCCTCTCTTTTCTCTCTCTTGTAGCAGGTAAATACATGTCAGTTTTTCAGGTTTTTGATTGTTTTATTTAAGTCTGCTCTTTTGATTTCGATTTTATTCCTGATTTTTTCAATGAAAATTTTGATTATTTTTAATTGTTTCTTTCAATTGAAACTGATTATATTATGTTGGTTTTCATTTCAGTCCTTATTTTTTTATTTTTGGTTTGTTTTTGGTTCCTTTAATTTTTTTGATCTGCAGGTTTTAAATTGTTTTAATTGTCTTCCAATTGAAATTGGTCATATATGCTAATTTTCATTTTGGTCCTTATTCTTTTATTTTTTAACAAAATTACACTATTTTTTTTTAAATCTCTTTAATTGTTTCAGTCCCAAGGTTTTTATTTGTTACAATTTTGTCATTCGACTGAAATTAATTATATATTTTATTTTTCATTTTGACCCTTATTTTTTGAAATTTTTATTGGTATTAACTCCTTTGGTTTTTTCGGTCTTCCTTGGACTCTATTTATTTTTTACCTATATTTATGCATTTATGCTTTAGTTTTTGTTTTTAATTTTTGTTGTTTTATTTTTTGTTGTCTTGAAATTTTAATTTATATTTGTGATCTTTTTAAAATTAATATTTTTTCATTTCTCCCATTGTTCTTTTTTTTACTATTTTCTGTTATGTTTATATGTTCTTTGGATCAATTGATTTTATAGCCTCATAATATGCGCAATAATAATAACAACTTTAATGATTAATTTTTTTATTGTTTTTTTAAATGTTTTTATAATTGTTTGGGCAATAATGTTGATAATAATTTTAATTGTTATAATAATGATAATGTAGAGAAGGATTTTCAATTATGTTTTCTTCTTTTTGTAGATAAAAAATGAATTAATTATTTTTGTTATTTGGTTATTGCATGTGTTTTTATAATTTTTATTTTGTTTGTTGTATTTAATTTATATTGGATTATAAAATGAACTAATTGTAATAAAGTGAATTCGGTAATTCAGTATCCGAATCTTCTTGTTTTTTTTAATAATGATGATAATTTTATGTTGATGATTTTGTTGAAACCTACTAAATGTTGCATGAATTTATTATTTTATCCAAATTTATATATAATAATAAAAATTTCACATAATTAATATTATTTTGTGTTAAAAAAAATATGATTCTGGTCACAATAAAACATTGGTAAGTGGCTAATACACACACAAATGCTGATAAAAAATATCACAAGTTCCTGTTGCGTACAATAGTTAATTGGAGTAACTAATTTTGGCAATGCATGGTTTATCCGGGGTGTTTGAGAGTGTATTTGCGGTAGCTTTTCAAAATGTTTTTTATTTAAAAATATATTAAAATAATTATTTTATTATTTTTTAAAATTATTTTATACATCAATATATTATATTAAAAGAATATAAAATACTAAAATAAATAAATAAAATATTTTTGAAGTGATTCGTAATCATGTCCTTGCCGCATTCGAACTGCTGTCCAGTTGGTTTTCTGGTCGATTGATTATAATCTCTACAACGGTGCCAAAAAAGAGGAAGGGGGTAAAATCAGACAAAGCTTTCTCGGCTGGCAACCTCATCAACTTTTTGTTTTTTTAATCTGTAACATTGATTTTGCTGTCTGACTTAAAGTGTTGTTTAGGAGTATGTTTTAAATGTGTTTTTAAAAAATATATAATTTTTTTTATTTTTAAATTTAAATTAAAAAAATTAATATTTTTAGATATTTTAATATACTGATATCAAAAATATTTTTTTTAAAATAAAAAAATATAATTTTAATATATATATATTTTTTAAAATACTTTTAAAAACAACCATAATCATACTTTCAAACCGGTGTTTAATTTCTTACCACTTGTCTTGTTGCATGACGGGGGTGACCCAAACAGAATATATATTTTTAAAAAGAAATTGCCTAACTGGATAGATGTTAATTAAATTTTCAATTACAAGTAGCTTCCCAAATTGGGCAGATATTGCCAAATACGATGACGAATTGAACATCATCACTGGTATCTAAAGATAATAATGACAATTAATATGTAATAATCAGGCCTTTCGAAAGTGAAAGTCAAAAAGCAATATTAAAATATGTGAAAGATAATAGTGGTAAGTGGCTTTTAGAATGTGATTTTATTTATTTTAAATATTTTTTATTTAGAAATATATTAAAATTAACTAACTAAAATTATCAAAAAACACAAAAAATAATTTATAATATTTTTTTAATAATACTTTTGAAATTCGGTAACAAGCAAGTATTAGATTTATTAAATTTAATTTTTTTATAAAGTATCTTTTGTAAATATATTAAAATTATTATTATTATTATTATTTTTAATACCAGCCCATCTAAACTATATATATATATATATATAAAACTTAATTTAAAAGGAATTTGAATCAGAATTATTAACCCTTCTAGTACTCAACCACTAGAAAAGAGAAAAACTAATTAGTATAAGGAAATTGTGATTTCTCATTCATGGCGGCATGCCACCATTAATGGATTTAGAGGAGAAGAGCCAAAACTAAAAACATAGATGATTTCAAAATAACACAAATCAAAATCCCATCTATCAGTCTCTCCTGTGTTGCAGCAGCTAGTCTCTCCTCGGACGTCCAAAAAAATCTCAGACAGAGAGAGAGATAGTAAAGAAGGATGTTAGATCCAAGAAACGATATGCTTCCACCTCCATCTTCCCCCACCAACTCCTCCATTTCATCCTCCGATCTTGACACTGAGGTATGCACCAACTCAGTCTTCAAGGTTTAACCTCTCCATTGTTTTCCCGTTCGTGCTCTTGTTTTTCTTTTCTTCAATTGACCTTTTTTTTTTGTTTTTCTCTTCAAATTTACGTATTTCTTGCTTTTCTTTATATGTTTCCATTTCTTGATTTGCTTTTCTTACTCCTGCTCTGCTTTAAATGTTTTCTTTTCTTGCTCATGTTGTGCTGCTGTTATACAGTCTACAGGTTCTTTTTTCCATGATAGAAGCACAACATTAGGCACTCTAATGGGTGTCACATTCCCTGCCATCACTTTCAGAGCACCTTCCCAGCAACGCCACCCCACCGCAGCGTCCTCAGCCATCGACAACGTCGTGAGCTGCGGAAGCCCCGGAAGGAGCACGATTAAGAGAAGGAACCTGGGGGCTTCTGCGGTGGCGGAGCGGAGGAGAAGGAGGTGGTGGAGCCTGTGCCGAGATGGAGGTGGGGCCAAGCCGGCTTCTTTGAGGGAGTTTCTGGAGGTGGAAAGGAGGTTCGGGGACGCTGCATTGGAAATTGAAGGCGTGATGGTGGCAGAGCACCCGAGGAACGGAGGAGTGAATGGACGGTTGTTGTTTGCCGATGGAAGGGTTTTGCCACCTGCTGACGCTGTTGATGATGGTAATTCATCATCATCGGCCGGTGCTCTTTGGCGATTTCCGGTTTCACTCACTGGGATCTGTAGTGGTGGTTCTGGATAACACGTAACTTGTTAAAAATTGTTCATTGCTTTTCCTTCTCCTTTTAATTTATGATATTCAGTTTTATCCCACTTCCTTTACTCCTTGTCTACTTCGATTTCTGTACAAAAAACACCATAGTTTTGGCCTTTCTGGGGTCACATTTGTCTTGTTTCTTCTGAGAAAAATCCCAGTTTAATTTAATATAATTAATAGAATTACTGTTCATTGAATGGACGGCCTTGCTCGCCCTTTCTGTTTGTATTGAAGGAGAAATCTATTTTCCTTCAAAAAACCCCAAAGTTTCGTAAAAAGAAAGGAAAAATAAACTTTATGATAAAAAAAAAGAAAAAGTAAGAGGGGGTGCGCAGGGAATCACATGGTTCGGAGCAGCTGATGGCATAATTCACTCGACGGAGTAATGATGGCTCTGTGATTTGTGAGGCAGCCGAGGTGCATGGATCGTGCTCGAGTTACCTTTAATCAAGCAATTCATGAACAAAAAGCAATAAATCCAGACATGTTTTAGGTTCATGGCTATCCTTTGAGTGGTTTCGATGAAAAATACGATCGATCATCTTGAAACACACAAGGGTTTTAGAAGTTCTAGTTTATGAAATTCTCAGCACCAATCTCATCGAAGCCAAAGAAAGTATGGCTCTTTAGGTTGGTTTTCAAACGATTTATAAGTATAATTAAGATTGTTTTTTAAAATATTTTTTACATAGAATTTATTTTCCATGACATTATCATTAGCATTGGACCAAATTCTATTAAAAGATAACGACATTATCTCCGACCAAACCGGGCAAAAAGAAGATTGACATTTACTATCAACAAGGAAATTAAAAGAGGTAGCCCTTTCACGGTTGATTTCATTGCCTAATTTCCTCCTCCATCCTTCAAGTTTTTATTTTCTTTGATCTTCAAGCTGAAGATTTTTTCAATCTAGTTCCTAGAAGTTCTTTTGTTTTTGTTCATTATTTTTATATTTCATGTCTTCTGAGAATTGTTTCAGGGGGTGATTTTGCATAAAAAAATATTTTTTTTGTAAAACGATATAAATAATAAAAAAAGGATTAAAATTGACATTGCCAATAATTGCTAGTCTATTTCCATGTTCACTATTCAAAAAGGCGTGGTCCAGACAACTTAGTGTCTGTTTGAGAGTTCTTTATGTATTATATTATTTAAAAAAAATATTTTTAACATCAGCATATAAAAATAATCTAAAAAAACCAAGAAATTTTAATTTAAACCAAAAAATTCATTTTTTTCCAGTGTCAAACACTCTTTTTATAGTTATTAATAGTTTTGTTTTATTAAATATATGTTATTATTTTAATTTTAAATTAAATTATTTTTATAGTGTAGAAAAATATGTTCATAGTACAAACATATTATTTTTTATATTAAAAAATAATTTAAAATTCCAGCCCACTTGGCGAGTTGTCAATGTGGAAAAAACTTTGCCTTTGTGGTGCCGTTAAGGATGAGAAATGACCCACTAACATTGACAGTTTGACAAACAATATACAGTTGAAGGTTCCTGTCAATTCTACCCTGGCCCATTTAGCTGGAAGCAATTTTGAAGGCCCCTCCACGGAGATATGTTAAGATTGTTAGAAATTATTATAAAGGTTATTTTTAAATTTTATTTTTTATATTAGAATATGAAAATCATCTAAAAATTTTAAAAAATATAATTTAAATTAAAAAATAAAATAAAAATTTATTTTTTTAGAAGTATTTTGAAACGCAATGCTAAACAGGAAAAATAAGATAAAAAATATTATTATATTATGTCATTATTTTTTATTTAATGACTAAAGGTAATTGAAATTCTAATTTTACAACTTTTCCACCAAACTAATATAATAAATTTTCCAAAAATTAATGAAGAACTAAAACTTAGTAATTAGTATTTCATCCCTTTTAGGAGTTTTTATTTATTTATTTATTTATTATCAAAAACTTCATTTGCTTAATCCAAACTATATTCTAGTGATAGTAATGAGTGGAAGGGACAAATTATCATATTCTCTAGCTACAATTTGTTTCTTGACTCATACAGGTAGATTTTTTTATTCTAACCTATAAAAAATATAAAAATGTTAGAAAGTTAAAATTTTGATTTATGATGGCTAAAACACTTTTTAAATATATAAATTGAGTAAAATAAAATTTTCAAATAAAAATAAAAAAATATTGAAGGCAAAAGGAGAAAATAATATTTTTTTATAAAAAAATGAAAAAAAATAACTTCAATAAACCCATATAAGCAGGCTTGTCAATTCTGTTCCGTTCCGCCCGGAACATTCCGTGCCGTTAAAAAAACTGAGACAAAACGACGTCGTTTTTGTCTCGGTTTTAATTCCGGTCTGTTTCGGAAATTCCGGCCGAAACGTCTCGGTACCGTTCCGGCCTTAAAATCCTCTTTATTTTGATTAACTTTTGATTTTTTTTTCTAATTTTGAGATTATGTTTGTTTGACTTTATGTTTATATTGTATAATTTAAAGTTAATTTATCTTGAATTTTAATTATGCTTGTTAAATTAATATTTTAATTTTATATATATATATATAAAATTAATTATATATATATATATGAACAGTACAACCCCGAAACGGCATGCCAAAACGCTCTGAATCCGAAACGTTCCGTTCCAATAGAAAAACCAAAACAGCGACCGGAATGATATTGACAACCTTGTATATAAGTGGTCGGCGCAACATCTTAGGGTAAATAAAATTTTCAAATAAAAAAAAAGTTAAAAAGATGCGAGGATTTCTAAATAAGTAAAAGAAATCCAAGGCCTGAGTCATTAAGTCGATTGAGTTTAACAAGTTTGGTTAATCTGATAACACACATACAACCCTAATTTAATAACACCCAAAACCAAAAAAACCCAAAACCCCCTATAAAAGAGGTAAATTTTTAAAAACCATAACCAATAAAATCCTAAACTTGGGCTAAAGCAAGAAGCCCAACCCCAAAATCAATTTAACTTTAAAGAATAAAATTGAATTGAAATAAAATAAAAGTAACGATATCCAAAATTAAAAAAAATCAAGATCAAATCATACGAAACAAATAAAATTTATAAATTATCTCAACAAAAAAATAATCAAAACAAAATAGAAAAACTTTAAGAGATGAAAAATTGAAGCATGATAAAATTTTAAAAAATAATTCCAATTTCAAGTGATTTTTCAAAACAAAACAGGGATTAAATCTAAAAGAAAAAAATAATTGTTGCAAAGCTGATAGAGAAAGAAGAAGAAATGGGAAGGAGAAGAGGAGGGCTCGTTTGCCAAGTCATAATTTACAATATAATTAGCATTCATCACAGCTAACTGTGAAATATACACAATTGCTTTCGATATATTTTTTGTTGAACAGAGAAACACAAGTCTTTAAAGGAGGCGTCGGCATGCATTACACGTGACCGATTTCTTTCATTTCCGGTCAACCAAGAAAGGAAAAGGGCATTAATGCTGAAACTATATCAAACATTGGATCCGGACAACTCTATATAAATACTATATAATAAATATGATGCATTACAATAAGACCCCCCAAGCCTTATGAAATTACAAAGATGTACAAAGAATTTGAAAATATTACACAAACCCTTTTTTTTACCTAAAATGCCCTTCATGTTTAAGAGCTAATATTGCCTTATAATGGATGGTTTTAAAAAAAAATTGACAGCATTTTAGGTATTTTGTAATATGTTTTTAACATGAAGAGCGTTTTCAAGTCAAATCCACAAGCTTTTAAATATTTTATATGAATTTTTTTTATATAAATTACTTAACTAGACTCATACAACACGTGCCTCTCAAAACAAAAAGAAACAACCTTAACCATCTAGAATAGGTGATCCGGTGATTAAAATTTAAAATTAAAGAATTTGTTCTCCTTGTGGTCTCATATTCAAATCCTATGATTGCTAATATGATGGTCACTGAAATTTACATAATCATTAATTTTAGGATCTATAAGATTTGTCGAGGTACACACAAAATAGTCTTACTATCTACGGTAATAATAATAAAAAAAACAATATATGTAATAATGAAGCTGGCTATTGTAATTATCCTGAGTGTCCTTCCATATATATCCTGAGTGTCCTTCCATATATCGCAGGATTGGAGAAATCAGACATAGTTCTATTCTATATTTAATTGATATAAAAAACACACACATAAAAGTCTAAATTCCGATACAAACATTGACTCTTGGTATGAGAAAACCATGCCTAGTTGTCAAAATGATTAACATAATATTTGATATTGTGATAATTTTTATTTTTTTATTTAATTAAAAAAATAATTTTATTAGTAAAATAACTTTTGTTTTTTGCACTGGATATCGTATATAATTGTGTTTCGAATATTACTATTGTAGAAGTTAAAATAACTTGGTTTTCATTCATGATGTTTGCTTTTCATTTATCTTGCATGTAAATAATCATCTTACAATAGCTTTAACCTAACATAATTTTTTAAAAATTTATGTTAATTATAACTAAAAATATTTTTTTATAGAATTATTTTTGAAAAAACCATAATTGCAAAAGCTACCACAATATCAAACATATACTAATACAATGCTTGAAATTATGGTAGCGATTATTTTTCAAAGTATTTTTTATTTTAAAATGCATTAAAATAATATAAAATTTGTTTTTGATGGCATCATCATCAAAAAAATCCAAAATAATATATATATATATATATATTATTTCAAGAAAAAAATAATTTAAGTTTTTTTTTTAAATATTTCTTGAATGCAAAAGCAAACACATTCTAGAATCTTTAAGATAAGATTTTTACATAAAAGTTCAATTTGCCTTAATAACTTGGGTCAAAACCAGCATAAGTATGACAATCTGTAAACACCAACCCTAATTTTTCTCCTATTAAAAACAATTTGTCCAATATTTGAGTCATAGTTGTCAATACTGTTTCGGTTGGTGCTTTGTTTTTTTAAGTGGAATATAATGTTTCGATTTTGGAGCATTTTGACGCGCCATTTTGAGATTATACTATTTATGTGTGTGTGTGTGTGTGTGTGTGTGTGTATAGAATTAAATATATTAATTCCAAAAAAAATTAGTTCAAATCCAAAAAAAAAATTATTTAGAATTGCGCAATTTAATCTAAAAAAAGACACAATAAAATGATTTTTCTCAATAAAATTATGAACATGTATGATATTACGAGAATATCATTATCAATCTCGCATGGTTACTGCATTCTCTGATTGCTCTGAAATTTTAACATAATATATAAATATGTCAAGAGACTCCATATAAAATTTCATCTTAATATAATGGTCGTATTAAGAGATATGATTGATATTGTAAAATTATTCATTATTTAAAAAAACACTATATGGCCAAAACAGAACGAGCGAAACGAAACCGGTACGTTTCGGCTAGTATTTTGCCGAAAAATATGTAACGGGCTGGAATTTAAACCGAGATAAAAAAGACATCATTTTGTCTTGTTTTTTTAATTGGTACGAAACGTTTCAACCGAAATGGAACGAAACCGACAACTATGATTTGAGTCTCAAACCTGTATCTTTTAATTTGATGATTGATTCAAAATTTTATACCTGTAAAACTTACTTATAAGAGATTAATTTAATAATTTATGGTTAATAAAATATATTTCTTTCTTAAAATTATAAAATCAAAATCTCATTACACCGTTGAAAATATATCCCATGTGATTTTTTTTCTTGATGCGAAGAAACCACATATCCCGGAAAGCGTACTTTGTGAGTTTAGATGAGTGGGTAAAACCTCGGTTATTTCTGGCTCTTAAAAGCATAGATGTCAATCTTGTTTTGTTTCGGCCGAAACGGTTGAAACGTTTCGTACCAGTTAAAATACGAGATAAAATGACACAGTTTTTACCTCGTTTAAAATTTCAACCCGTTTCGAAAATTCCACCCAAATTTTGGCCAGAACGTTCCGGTTTCGTTCCGCCCGTTTCGCTTCGGCCAAACAGTATTTTTTTTAAATAATGAATAATTTTACAATATCAATCATATCTCTTAATCTGACCATTAGATTGAGATGAAATTTTACGAGTAGTCTCTTGACATATTTATATATATTGTGTTAAAATTTCAGAGCATTCAGAGAATATACTGACCTTGCGAAATTGATGATGACATTCTCATAATATTATATATGTTTATAATTTTGTTCAAAAAAATCATTTTATTATGTCTTTTTTTAGATTAAATTGCACAATTGTAAATAATTTTATTTATGGATTTGAACTATTTTTTTCAATTAATATATTTAATTATATATATATATACACACACATAAACAATACAACCCCGAAACGGCGCGCTGAAACGCTTCGAAACCGAAATATTCTATTCCAATTGAAAAAAAAAGTAACAACTGAAACGGAATTGATAAGCTTGCTTACAAGGGGTGCACGTTTTGACTCGAACTCGAGATCTACTAAACAGATCGCAAACCTTCTACCATTATGACGCGCCACTTGCGGACTCCTATGTGATTTCTCTAATCCTGATAGAATGGATTTATACTCGGAACACGAAAAAACTAATTCTAGGATGCCCACGAAGAGTTAATATAATGTGAAAGACACAACTACCAATTTCCTTACAGAAATTAAGTGATCATATCTTAAGAATTAGAAGTTCAAATAATGAGGTTGAGGTAGAGCAACAATATCATTTAAATTTCATAGGAATATATAGCTGTAACTCTAGTACAAACTTGTCTATTTCTGAATATAAATAGCTGGAGAACTTATACTATAATGAACTTGACAGGCAAATATTGCTAATAATCTACTCAAAATGTCAGCCAAAAACAGAAAAAGAAGGAACAGAAGAAGGAAATTGGAAAAAAGAGAGAGAAAAACCATGTACTCTGATCGTCATCAAGGCCGCCTACAGCTAGGAGTTTCAACAATGGTTTCCAAGGCGGGCTTCCATGATCTTTGCTTGGAATACCTCATCACAGGCTGCTGTTCTGCGGCCATACTGTCCACTGTTTTCCCTTCTGAAGGGAAAATGCAAAACTCGCTAAGGACTGGAAAAATCTTGACAAAATTGTTGTACTTCAATGCTCTGGTAGCCTTGTAAGTGAGCGAACTCATTTCCTCACGAGTTAGCACTGAGTAGAGAAGTTCCATGGGCAGAACAAAGTAGAGTTGGCGCCTCTCGAGCTCATCATCAGCCATCAGACCATGAATTCTATGACCAACTTTTAGACTGGCAGAGTCACAAACAAACTGGCCTGGGTTCTCTAGCATCACTTCTGCTGCTTTAACTGGTTTTGTGTAGATCTGCAGGTTGCCATCATCACAGAACAAGACCTTGATCACCACCCTATTCGAGATGATCGATGGAGCACAAGATGCTGCATTCCCCATAATTAGACACAAATTGAGAGAGAGAGAGAGAGAGAGAGAGAGAGAGAGAGAGAGAGAGAGAGAGAGAGAGTGGCTAGCTATTTCTTTAACACGAACTGATCGAACATGTTAATAAGGTTATAATCAGATGGAGAATAAGTTGATTTGAGGTTGATGGGGTCTCTCAAAATGATCCAATTTATCATGCATAATGGTAGTTGAAGAAGAGAGGAAGGGTCTCTGTCCATTGTTGGTTAAGATGTCTCGATATTCAATACAAGATCACACACTCCACTCATAGGGTATGCAGGAAGGTGCACGGATTATCTGTGCAACACAACGAGTTAAGCTATGAATGTTAGAAAATAATATAAATCATATTCTGATATCTCATCTAATAATTTAAATTTTTAGTTGAGATGATTCTTTAATATGGTATCAAAATCTTGTTAACTCAGCAGTCACGAATTCGAATCTCATCACTCTCATTTTAGTTGATAAAATGAGTCTTTGCAAGTTTCAAGCTTTAAGGATTTTCACTTGAGAAGATATGCTAAAAAATACTATAAATGGTTTCTTAACAAAAAGAGACACGTTATAGCTACAAAATGAAAAACTAGGAATATGGACAAACCTGTGGAGCATAGAAAAGTCACAGTAATGGACTCCATTTTCGATTTGTTCTTTTAGGGTTTAAATAAATGTTTCCAATTTTTTGTTTAAGAAGGAGAGCACATGGCTAGGCAAATGGAGCAGAGCTCACTTACAGACACCACCAAACTCATGATTGGGCATGTTAACAAGCTAAGTCTTTGATACGATTCCATCCTCGGGTCACCTAACTCCTTAAATAAATATATAGATATACTTATTTATTTATAGTTGTTCTAGCTTTTCATCCACCTACATATATAGTTACTTCTGTTTGGAAGAGAAGATATCAAATTAATAAAATACAAAACTATGTATTATAAAGAGTATATACATGTATTTTATTATGTATACTTAGCTTGTTACCAGTCATATATACAGGCAGATTTGAAAGAATACATGTGCAGGAAATAATAGTAATCTCAGAAATCTTTTCACGATGTATGTGGTCTCTATATGCTAGGCAGCAAGATATTCCATAATCTAGCAATAATTTGCTTACGAATACTCTTTTTCTTTTTTTTTCATTTTCTTGCATATAACTATATTGGATTTGGATAAGCATATTCATATCGAAATTTGTTTTTCGTTTTTTTTAAATAACTTTTTTCCATCTTTTCACATAATTAATTGATTGGCGTGTCCAAATATATATCTTCAAAGTGTGACATGATGATAGAAAATTTATGGTCTACATAGTAAATCTCGCGTTCAAATCAGAACATGTATTTCTTGTAAGAGCCTAAGACAGATGAGATTTTACTTGCTCACTTACAATCACAAAATATTTTTTCTAGAGGGTGAGGTTTCTCGTATCCAAATTTTGTTTTTGGTCCAAATATACATATTCATGCCAATATATATATATATTAGACACTGAGTAATCTAAGATAAAAGTGAAACTTAGAAATATTATAGGTTCCATGCAATCAACCATGCTTGAATAATAATATTTGTTAATAACCCTTCTACGCAATGACCATGAAATTAAAACCCATTTAATCAATATGAAAAATAGAACAATTTGTTTTCTGATTAGATCGATGAAGAGTGTGTTTGGCATTACTTTTGCTTTTGCGATTGAAGTTGAAAAAAATTAGTTTCAAAAAAAGTGCTTTTACTATGGTTCAAAATAAGCAGTGAAATGTTTGGTTAAAACTATGGTTGAGTTGGAGGTTGAAAAAAAAGCAGTTTTGGGTGTTTGGTTACCAAGCTTTTCATATTGCTTTTAACTTGTGAAATTACATTAAAATAATATATATATATATATATATATAATTTTTGTAAATATTGTAAATTGTATAATTTTTTACATCAACACATCAAATTTATCTAAAAACACAAAAAAATTAATTTAAAATAAAAAAATAAAAAAAATTCAATTTTTTTCAAAAACCTCTCTCAGACACCCCTTTAGAATCACACTTAATTAAAAGTTGAATGAATAATAAAGATGAGATTGTGTTAACGTTAAGATTGCGTTAACTTTATTACGATAATTATTATTATTATTATTAATGAATTTAATTTGCATATGTCATTTTTTATAGGAATTTGACTACATTAATTGAATAATCAAATTTAGAGAAAACATGATTTAATGGTTTTACTGAAATAAAAAACAATCCAACTAAGGTATATGAGAGAAAGAAAAACAAAATATATGGAAAATAATAGCCTGAAAAATAATAATAAAATTCAAGATGGAAAATTTTGAATAGTAATAAAGAAAAACCCCAATACCTATCGTGCTTATTTCACATTTTGTTTTAAAAATATTTTTAAAAAAATAAAAAATTTTATTGTTTTAAAACTGATATTAAAATTATTTTTTTTAAATAAAAAATAATATTATAATATATTTTTAAATAAAACATATTTTATAAAACAAAATTCCAAACAGGTATAAAGACCGGCTTTTAGTCGAAATTTGAATTTTTTTTTACATTATAAAGACCGGAGGTTTGGTGTTTTGAGATCAATTTGATGTGCTGATTTCAAAAATGATTTTAAAAAAATAAAAAAACATCATTTTGATGTATTTCGGCACGATAAGCACTTTGAAACGCAATCGCAATCGCATTCAAAAAAACATAAATTTGAATTATTATTTTTTACATTATAAAGACCGGCGGTTTGGTGTTTTGAGATCAATTTGATTTGCTGATTTCAAAAATGATTTTTAAAAAATAAAAAAACATCATTTTGATGTATTCCGGCACGATAAGCACTTTGAAACGCAATCACAATTGCACTCAAAAAAGCATCAATTTCCAGCTTTTTTTGAATCACCGTTTTGGTTAAAAAATGGTGTGGGTCCCACATAAAAAAGTGTTTTTTAACGTTAACCAAACACCAAATTGTGGTGCAATCTGCGAATCGCAGATCGCACTACAATGCCAAACACCATCGAAATCTTACAGAACAACTAATGACGAGCTTACAGTGGTTGTAATATCTATTGGCTCCAATTGACCTGAGACAACATTGGAAAGATGCTTCTTGACAGCAACAAATTAAGAGCTAGAGATAGTTCAAATTAATGATCATAGCCGTAGCTGGCAAGGATGGATGTAGCTAGGTACGTTTACATTTTTCACCACCCGTTCCTGCCCCGGCAAAACTCTTCTATCTCAACAAAAAAAAATTGAGCACAGAGTTGAATTTTATGAAAACTTATAGTATACTGTTTTTTATTTATTTATTAACAGTAGTAGATGTCTGGTCAGTGTGCTGCATATATTGACTAATCTTATTAATTTTTTTCAGTGATTATTATATTAGTAATCATATAATTGAAATTTGAAATTATAATATATTGTTTTTATTTAGTATGTTTTGATTTAAACCTCTAAATAGGTGGATTAATCCAAAAATAAATTATATTTGAAACCTATTCAAGCAGGTTTTAAGTTGAGTTAGAAATGTTTTTGATCAACTTGGCTGAATCAGATGGATTTGAGGAAGCCGAGGATAAGAACCATTGCTAGAAGAAGAAGAATCCATTTATGTAACTAAATTGTTTGATACTGTGTTTCAAAAATATTTTTAATAAATTTTAACAAAAAAATATTTTTAATTTTAAATTAATTTTTTTAGTGTTTCTAGATCATTTTAATGTGCTAATATCAAAAATATTTTTTTAAAAATAAAAAATATATATATTATTTTAATATATTTCTAAATAAAAAACACTCTAAAAAATAACTATAACTACAATCTTAAATAAGCAATAAATAATGCTCGGACATGAAGACGGAGGAAATTAAAAGAGTAAAATGATAATCCAAAGCCCAATGTACTTTTCAATTAGTACCATCGAATACATTTAAAAGATTTGTCGTGTCGGCCTACCTCCTCCTTCACTGTTCATGTTCATCACAGCAAAAGATACATCATGGGGAGAAATTACTATGGTGGATTTCTACGGTATAATTATTTTTATATTCTTCAGGTGTTAAAATTAAAATTTTTGATTTAGGGTTTTTTTGGTATTTTCTATGGCCTGATTGTCATTAAAAAAATGTTTGGAGGTATTTGAGAATTTTTTAAATTTTTTACACATTAAAAATAGTCTTTAGCACCAAGGGTTAACAAAATTTAAACTTTTCACAGGTTTTCTAATAGTTAAAACGAGCAATATACCCGCGCGTTGCGCCGGGGCTTTTTTTTATCTATGTAAAAAATTGATTGCTTTTATATGTATTGTATTGTTATTTTAATATTTAATTAATAAAATCTGTATAATCGAAATTGAAAGTGGTTCGTATATTTTGTAATTGCAAATAACGCAGGTAAATTTTTTTTTGAATTGCTTTTTTATCTCAGTAATATTAGATTGACACATTATAATTTTTTTCCACAAATAAACTTATATTTTTTGCGTGCTATAATTAGTTATTTTAATGTTCAATTACTAAAATTGCAATAGATTAAATATGTTAGAAATGAGTTTTTTGCGTTGTATAAGTAGTATGCTTGGTCGCGTATTGCGTTAGGATTTTTTCAATGTAGAAAACTAATTGATTTTTTACATGCTGTAATTAGTTGTTTAAATATTTAATTAGTAACATTATAATAGATAAAATATGTAACAAATTAAATTTTCCCCCGCCTAAAAGGAATAGTGTAATCGAAATGGGAAGTGGTTCGTATATTTTTTAATTATAGATAACCTAGGTAAATTTGTCAAAAAAAACTTTCCCAGTAATATTACATCTGACACATGAAAAATAAAAATATTGTAAATTTCTGAAGAAATAAACATAATTTTTTTGCGTGCTATAATGACTTATGTGCCGTATAAAAGGAATAGTGCAATCAAAACGGAAAGTAACTCGTATATTTTTTAATTGTAGATAACCTAGGTAAATTTGTCTATTTTTTTAGTTGTTTTTTTTCCCCAGTAATATTACATCTGACACATTAAAAATAAAAATATTGAAAATTTCTGAAAAAATAAACTTAATTTTTTTGCGTGCTATAATGACTTATGTGCCGTATAAAAGGAACAGTGCAATCGAAACGGAAAGTGACTCATATATTTTTTAATTGTGGATAACCTAGGTAAATTTGTCAATTTTTTTAGTTGTTTTCCCCCAGTAATATTACATCTGACAAATTAAAAATAAAAATATTGGAAATTTCTGGAAAAATAAACTTGATTTTTTTGCGTGCTATAATGACTTATTAGCCGTATAAAAGGAATAGTGAAATCAAAACGGGAAGTGACTTGTATATTTTTTAATTGTAGATAACCTAGATAAGTTTGAAAAAAAATTAGTTGTTTTTTTCCCCCAATAATATTACATCTGACACATTAAAAATAAAAATATTGTAAATTTCTGAAGAAATAAACTTATTTTTTTTGCGTGCTATAATGACTTATTTGCCGTATAAAAGGAATAGTGAAATCGAAACGGGAAGTGACTTGTATATTTTTTAATTGTAGATAACCTAGGTAAGTTTGAAAAAAAAATTAGTTTTTTTTCCCCAGTAATATTACATCTGACACATTAAAAATAAAAATATTGCAAATTTTTGAAGAAATAAACTTATTTTTTTTTCCGTGCTATAATGACCTATTTGACGTATAAAAGGAATAGTGAAATTGAAACGGGAATTGACTCGTATATTTTTTCATTGTAGATAACCTAGGTAAATTTGTCAACCTTTTTTTTAGTTGTTTTTTTCCCCAGTAATATTACATCTGACATATTAAAAATAAAAATA
Organism: Salix arbutifolia; assembly: GCA_025169955.1. Classification (NCBI taxonomy): domain Eukaryota; kingdom Viridiplantae; phylum Streptophyta; class Magnoliopsida; order Malpighiales; family Salicaceae; genus Salix; species Salix arbutifolia. The sequence continues at coordinate 2,511,178 of CM045916.1, read as the reverse complement.
TTGCAAATTTCTGAAGAAATAAACTTTTTTTTTGCGTGCTATAATGACTTAGTTGCCGTATAAAAAGAACAGTGTAATCGAAATGGAAAGTGACTCGCAAATTTTTTAATTGTAGATAACCTAAGTAAATTTGAAATTTTATTTTTGAGTTGTTTTTTTTCCGAGTAATATTAGATTTCAAATATTAAAAATGAAAATATTGTAAATATTTTTTTAGGAAATAAACTTAAACAAAAGAGTATCAAATTTAAATTCAAAGCCAAAATTGTTTTATATAAGATTTATTAATCACATTATTATATTAAATGTATTTAAGAATATTGATATTAATTTTTTAAAAAAAAATTCTAGGTCATTTTTCTCTTTCTATATATATTTTTTACGTGATAATATTCAATAAATATTAAAACATATAATTAGTCTCACATACCTTTATAGAGTAATTGAAATGGGAAGTGCTTCATATATTTTTTAATTGTAGATAACCTAAGTGAATTTGTTAATATTTATTTTTATGAGTTGTTTTTGTTCTTAAGTAATATTCGATCTGACACATTAAAAAGAAAAATATTTTAATTTATTTTTGAAAATAAACTTAATTTTTTTGCGTGCTATAATTACTTATTTGCCATCTAAAAAGAACAGTCTAATTGAAACGGGAAGTGACTCGTATATTTTTTAATTATAGATAATGTAGGTAAATTTCTCTACCTTTTATTTTTTGAGATGTATTTTTTTTCCAGCAATATTAGATCTACAATCTTAAAAATTAAAGCACTGAAATTTTTTGTAAAGAAATAAACTTAAACAAAAGAGCACAGAATTAAATTTTGAAGCCAATATTTTTTGTTTATAAGATTTATTCATCATATTATTATATTAAATGTATTTAAGAATACTGATATGAATTTTTGTCCTTAAAAAAATCATGGGTCATTTTTTCTCTCTCTATATATTTTTAGGCGATAATATTCAATAAATATTCAAACATATAATTAGTTTAACATACTTGAATTTGACATAAATATAAAAATATACAATTAATTTGACATACTTTTAATAATATATTTAATTTAAAAGACAATCTTATGTTATTTTTTTCTCTCTCTATACATTCTTAGGCGATAATATTCAATAAATATTACAATATATAATTGGTTTAACATATTTTAATTTGACATAAATATACAAATATATAATTAAAAAATCAAAAAACTGTAATTTTTTTTTAAGAAAGAAACTTAAACAAAAGAGCACAAAATTTAATTTTGAAGCCAATTTGTTTTTTTATTTTATAAGATTTATTCATCATATTATTATATTAAATGTATTTAAGAATACTGATATGAATTTTTGTCCATCAAAAAATCCTAGGTCATTTTTCCTCCCTCTCTATATATTTTTAGGCGATAATATTCAATAAATATTGAAACATATAATTAGTTTCACATACTTTAATTTGACATACTTTCAATAATATATTTAATTTAAAGGACAATCTTAGTTCATTTTTTTCTCTTTATATAAATTTTTAGGAGATAATATTCAATAAATACTAAAACATATAATTGGTTTCACATATTTTAATTTGACATAAATATACAAATATATAATCAATTTGACATATTTTAAATAATATATTTAATTTAAAGGATAAAATTGAAGTAAATCCGAAAATTGAAATTAAATAATTTAAAACAAAATACTAAAACATATAATTGGTTTCACATATTTTAATTTGACATAAATATACAAATATATAATCAATTTGACATATTTTAAATAATATATTTAATTTAAAGGATAAAATTGAAGTAAATCTAAAAATTGAAATTAAATAATTTAAAACAAAACCTGAAATTAAAAGATTTGGAATCGAAATGAAACTGAAATCCATAATTAACTTGCATAGAAGGATAAAATTGAAAGAAATCAAACTTTGATACCGAAAATATTAAGGATTTATAATAAATTTGCATGGAAGGATGAAATTGAAATCAATCAAAACTTTGATACCAAAAATATTTAGAATTCCAGCCCAAATCGCAAAATTAAAAGCCTGAGGACCGAATTGAAACTTCAATATATAATCAATTTGAATTGAAGGATAAAATTGAAATAACTCAAAATCTATATAATAGCATTAAGGGCAAGAAAAAAAATTATAATATTGAGGGACTGAAATGAATTTTGATAAAAAACAGCTTAGCTGACGTCATCTGGCGCAGGCAAGAGAGAGAAATTAGAGGAGAAATTCAAACGACCATTCACGCGTCTCCGGACACCATGGTGCCACACGCCCCGCACCAGGTGGAAGAGCACATGACTGAAAACCATTCTAGACGCCGGTTGGGCATTTTCTAACGTCGGAGAAGGCCGCACGCGTCGTCCGAAACACGCGTGAGCACGAAGACGAACGGCGCGTTAGGCGACGTGCCAACAGTAATCAACCGGAAATTTTTTTTGGCTAATTACCGTGAAGCCCCTCCCGCACAGGCATTTTTTTGTCCTTTTCGAGGGACGAAATCGTTAATTCACTATTCAATGAAATATTAAAAAATAAAAAAACCGGTCGGCCGAACCGGGTCGAACCGGACCGGAAATGGCCAATTACCCCAGAGCCCCTGAAAATGGCGGCGTTTTTTTGTCTTTTCGGTTTTTTTTTGTTAATACACTGTTAAAAAAGCAAAAAAAAAAGGTGGAGGTGCACCTGCGAAGCACCGTGACAAATGGCCAATGAACAGTGGCCATGAGTCACGGTGTACAGTGATTAAACAGTAAAACACCAATGTATTTTAGTGTTTTTGTTAATACTTTTTTGCCTTGAGATTAGAAAAATATTAAGCTGTTGTATTTCAGATTTTTCAAATTGTATATACAGTGAAATAACAATTTTAACTTTGTAAAAGACAAAAAGAACCTTTGTCAATGGGAGTATTTTGATATTTTCATATGTTTTTTAATTAAAAAATTATTGGCAGTGTTCTGGATACGCCAATATTTAGGAGGCATTCGCTTCAATAAATGGCATGTGTGACACCATCCAATAAGCAAATTTGATCATCTGTTGTCTCAATAGATGCACCACTGTGGTCTCTTCCACATGAAGTGACACATGTAGTCTTATAATTTTTGGATGATTGATGGTGTTCATTTTTTTTCTTTTTTCTCTCTTCTAAAAACTAAAATACATGGTTATCTTTTTAGTTTGTTGTTTGTTAATTTTAGTCCTCATGCTTTTAATTTCTTATTTCATCAAAATTTCTTTGTATGCAAGTTTTTTTTTTTGTTGAATTGTAATTTCTTATATATATATATATATATATATATTGTTTTTCATTTCATTCCTCATTCTTTTAATTTTTAATTTTTTTATTCCTTTTAAAGTTCATGATCTTCTAAAGTTGTCCCTAATTTTTGTTGGTGTTTCTTGATCTATCCTCTTAGTCTTGCTTTTTGATTTTGGTTTTTTTCTCTTTTGTTGGAGTTTTATTTATTTTCAATTATAATTTATGCATATGATATTTTTTGAATTGGTACTTCTTTTGATTTTTGAATTTTTTCTATTAGCTCTTTTGTCAAAGTTTTTATGGTTTTTGATTTTGTCCTACAAATCAAATTTATGATTTTTTCAATAATAATAATATTTATTTTAATTTTTTCCTTTTCTTTTAATATTGTTTTTCATTTTCCATTCTATCAATTATTTTTATCTTTCAAAAACAAGTTTATGATTTTTGTTATTTAAATAATAATAATTATTATGATTGTTGAAACAATAATAATAATAGTAACATTAACAATCATTATAATAATATTTTATTATAATAGTTATAGTGATCATGATATCAATAATTATAGTGATGATAATAATAATAATATAAAAAATTATGATGATAATATTAATATTATTATTATTAATAGTAGTAGTAGTAGTAGTAGTAGTAGTTGTAGTAGTTATAATAATAATTGTTGTTATAACAATAATAATAATAATAATGATGATAATAGTAACAATAATAAGAATAAAAATTATGATAATATTAATTATAGTTATGATGATAATAATTATAAAAATAGTATAATAATAATAATAATAATAATAATAATAATATAATGACAGTGCGAGATCCAAATCAATGTTAATTTTTACAAGTAATGTATTTTAAAAAAATTAATGTATTTATTTTTATCATATGGTGGTGGATCTTAGATTATTTGTTAGTTGAGAGTCTGTTAAAAATTGATTTTTAAAATAATTTTTGTTAAAAAAATATTAATATATTTTTTTTTTATTTTTTAGAAGTTATTTTTGAAACAATCTAAAAACACTTTTTTTTAAAAAAAAAAAATTTAATTACAAACTCCTCAAAACCTCAGCAAAAACATCAAAAATATTTTTGCTAACAAAAAAACAGGTTGCATTGCTGTGCACCACGTTACCATTCAGGATCTAATAAGACACCTATAGGTCCATTAGCGTTGGTAGAACTATGGGGGATAATGTAATTTGGATATTTCTCTTATAGGGCTCCAACTTCTTGACTTGAGGGACTAAGCTGCAATTATAGGAAATATATAAAGTAAAAAAAACTGTAGAAGCCAAAGCCGAGAGAACTTTTCTCATATCCTCGTCCTTCAACATCAAAGAGCGCTACTAGATCGAAGCCAGGATTTCCATTGGTGAGCCCTTCCTTTCTCTTTCATTTGCAATTACGAAATCCAGTTTCCTTTTTTCCTGACACTGATTTCCCTTCTAGAATTCACACACACACACATATATATATTGTTCTTTTTCCTGCCAGTCATTGAAATTCCACTCCTGGTCAAGATATGTTTTTAGTGTCAATTGTAGAATTTGGATGAAAGTAATGAATCAGTGCCTTAGCATTAAAAACCCCATTTCACAATTTTCATTAACTCCTGTTTAGTTTGTTAAAGTTTTGATTTTTAATTTCTGGGTATATAAAATCATTGCTTTTTATTATTATTATTATTATTATTGAGACCAGCATTGCTACTCGCTTGAATTGTATGATTTACTTTTTAAAAAATTGGGTTTTTTTAGTAGGGAGAGATAGTTAATGATGGATGGAGGAGTGCCAAATATAAAGAAATGGGTAGTCGTATATCCTGTTTACATTAACTCAAAGAAAACAATAGCTGAAGGGAGGCGGATTAGCGTGGAAAAGGGGTGTGAGAATCCCACTTGTATTGAGATTGGTGATTGCTGTAGCCATCTCAAACTTCCTTTTGCAATTGAGGTTTGTTTGAATCCACAATTTTGATTTTTTAGTTAGAGCTTGTGATTGCTGTATTTATATGTCTTATGATGATTTTTTGATATCATAGATTGATAAGGCATATCCTCGAGATTTCATGCAAGTAGGTAGAGTGAGGGTATTACTGAAAAGAGAAGATGGGAGTTTATGTAATCCTGCCATTCCTTCCAGTAAGCATCCTTTACCCTCTTTTCTGTCTATTTCCTTTTCATTAGTTACTTTTATCATTTTATTTTTTCTTAAATATGCGTAAACTGATGGATACACACAGTTTTTTCCATGCTTAAATTTTAATTTTATTGGTATTGGACAAATGTAATTGTGCAATCTTTTGTCACCTCTTCACCTAGTAACTTGAGATTTCAGGGTAAATGCTTTGACTTGGTATGGAACTGAGCCATCATGGTGCTGTGTTTAGTTATTGATTCACAAGCTAGGACCATTTCCATAGTTATGATTAAGTGAAGCAGCTGTTTGGTTGGATACTCTGACAAGAACTGTGTGAAATCTTCGATCAAGTTATCAAATGCTAAACTCCTGCAAAAATATATAGAATAATCAAGCATCTTTGAAATGATAATATATATTCGAAAATATTTTATCTGATTTCCTCCTGTAAGTGAGATAAACTTAGGAAATCTAGCTGACTTCCTTTTTCCTCCAATCCCCTTCTTTTCCTTTTCTCATTTTACCATCCAAAAGAACCCAAACTTGCTTCTTTTAACCTTGTAAATCTTCCACTTTCTTCAACCTGTACATACTAGTGAATTCCACAACACTCGTAAGAGTTTTTTTTTTATAAAAAAAATCTATTTCCTGAATGACAGTATGTTTTTATACTTCCCACTTGAAATAGATTGGCCCCTGCCCCTGCCCTGCAGACACATGTTTATTTTTGTTCTCTGATAATCCTAAAAGTGAAATATTTGCAATCAATTTCATTGTGGATAACATGTAGGTGACTCAGTGATCATTCAGTGGGCCTAATTTCCAAGGGGCAGTAATCATTGACATGAGTGTTGGTTCCTGTTAGTCTGCATATAAACCTTTCAAGCAGGGATATTGACACACAAAATTAACATCTAGTATTGCACGAGACTAGTTTCTACTAGGGATTCACTACCTTTTAAGCTGAATCAGCCTTTTCATATGTATTGTAGTAATTGATGATTTGGGAATACCTTTTCATGTTGCCAGTAGTTACCAGCATTTTTCATGAAATGCCAGCTGTACACTTGGTGATCTGGATTGTTTGATAATTGTTGCCTTTTAGTTTAGTTGAGAAATTTGAGAGCTGTTTCTAATCACGCCTGATATGCCATGGCACTGTACTTCACTGACCTGGAGGAATGAAAGGGGGAAATAGAAGAAAAATAATTTTTTTTTGCATTTTTGTTGCATCTATCATGAAAGTAAAGCATCAGGGGAAAGAACTAATAAAAAAAATCAGTTCAAAGTTGAGTGGGCTGATGTCACTTGTATATGAGTATCTGCCCAATTTTTCATATGTGATGGATTTGAAAAACTTCAACTTTATTGCAGGAAAACAGCTTATGCTCCATGTTGCAGAATTGGTACCTAGACATCCTGGGAGGACCAAGAAGCAGGAGCCGGTATCCACATCAAATGCTGCAACATCCAAGTCTGGGAAGGGTGGGAAGAAGAAAAGATAGTCTCTTCATGAGAGAGTATCAGGTTTGATTTGCAACTAGCTGGTCGAAACTTGGCTCTTTTTTTTTATCATGAAGAAATTTGGATGAGAAGTGGCTCCTTATCTCATCAATCAATGAATGCTAAAATTCCAGAATCTTGCTTTATCAATTTTTTTTGTTCTTGTACACCCTTGTATTCATGCCTTCTACAAAGTGAATTTGCATGCATGTCTTTTCACGAAGTGAAAAATGAAACCTCAATTCAAGTACTATGGTGTGTCTTTCTTTATTTGTAGCATCTTTGCATCAGTACATGCATCTTGGAGTTGCTGGTTTCATCATCTTGCTTAACATTAAGAAATATCATCTAGTGTCCACTCAAAAAACTTTCATAGAACGTATTGCTGACATTCTTGGTCCTTAACTCTACTCTCCTGCAATTATTGATGAGAAAATGTATGATCAACTCGATGGGTTTAACCTGACTTGTATGATCAATTGTTTTGTTTTGGGTTTAACCTGGCTATTTTAGCTTTTAATATGGCACACTGTATTCTTTTTTTAGCTGAAGTTGACCTGCTAATAACTAAAGGACCATGGATATCCCATGTTTAATTTGCTGCACATAGACATGAACTGTTTTGAGTCGTTAGTTTGGTGCCATGTTCTAGTTCTAGGTGTGTTATCATGCTGGGCCTATCATCTCCATTCCTTTGGAATTTGGAAATATGCATTAACTGAGCTTGTTTATTGCAGGAAAATAGTTGCTCGTAATCGGTGAACCAGGAATACAGAGCATGGAACCTTCTCAACACTCTTACTAATCTGGTGTGACGCTCTTTGATGCCAAGATACTCAGATATCACTGAAATGTCTAGGTACACCACTTGGCAACTGAGGGTGCATGGAACATTGTTTTTTTTCGTTTCTTGCTCTTTTGTGCTTTTGGATTATATCAAAGTTGATACTAAAATTTTATGCAATCAGAGAGCAGCATGCATAAGAGACGATATTCCAACCGATGGATCTATCAAGTAGTGCAAATTTTGTTGCAGCTGTTTTCGTTTTCTTATTTATCCTCTCTGCTGCTTGTCCAGTAGTAAAATATTGGAAATCAGGACAGAAATGGACCTCGTGTCTTATTGTAGTTTTATTGGTGCAGTAGAATGGTTTATGGTTTATGATGCGTTTTGTCATATGACCAAGATGATTTCCTTCTTTGGCTAATCCTTTATAGAGTGGAGCTGGGGATGAATGATCGTTTGATAGTGAGATGCGCTTCTGGTGTTGTTTTCTTGATGGGTTAGGCTTCGTGCTTTATCCATTGTGTACCACAAGAATATTTTTTTTTTTGCATGGCTACCCTATATTAGGGTTATATACAAAATGCCTTTGTCAATTCACTTCTTTGTTTACACTAGATAGGTGGCACGAGGTGTAAGGGTTAAATCTTTAAATTTTTCATAAACTTTTTTAAAAATAGCTAGAAGAAAATAGTATTTTTAAAGTGCAAGAAAAAAAATCTGGGATTGTGAATTTAATAATATGATTATAAAAAAGAGTTAATGAAAAAAAAAACAATGACTAATTGAGAAAAATAAATTTTTACCAATATTGTTTGTAACAACCTCAATAAACATTTAAATTTTAGAATTATCATGATATTTAAAGTACACAATATTTGACAAAAATAAACAGAGAATACTTATAATTGAAAGTTAAATAAACATATTTTACATGCGTAAATGAGATTATAATACAAGTCAAAATATCCCATGATATACCTCATTCATATCATTAGTTTCTCAAATTTGGACAACTAATCAAATTTGAGAATTGTTAATATCAATATTGAAAAACTAGTGAAATTCACAATTTCTTTTTTATTTTTTCACCTTTTTATTTTTCACACTTTCTCTCTCAAGCTCCTTTCCTCCCTTGAGGTTTTTTTCTCTTCACACTTTTGGGAAGGGTTTTTCAAAAAGTTTGAAGAAAACTTAAAATAAACCTTACTCCCCCTCTCTCTCTTACTACTGTTATAATATAAGTGAACAATTACATGTGTTGTAGCTATAGCGTTGTTATCTTGGTTTATTACCAATTCGCCCCTGTTTAGTTCCCCCTAAAGTTTATATAATGCAATTACCCCCTAACTATCATTTTATCTAGAGATCATCTCCAGCTAAGATTGCCATGAAACATATCTAAGACAAAACAATATGTTAAGACACTCATTGTAAAATTTTAGCTCGATCAAATAATTGAATTTAAAGATATGTTTAATGCCGTAAAATTGGACAACTAATCATTTATGTAAAAAATACAAACTTTTTCATAATACTTAAATCATTATGAAATATTCATATTAATTTATCATTATTAAATTAAAATGCTACCATATTTATCACTGATTCATCAAATTTATTGCTGTTATGGCTGAAGGTTACATTATTAAAGATACTGTTTAAATATTCTCAAAAGTAAAGGTGAACAAAAAAAAATCAAGAAAAAAACAAATAAAAGAATTTTTTTTTTTGAATTGATTGATTAGAAAACTGTAAAATTATGATATGGTAGAGTTTCAGTTTAAAATATTGTGTAATCATGTACATGTGTCTAACCATCTAGAAGAGGATGTCATGTCTCTTTTAACATTGTTTAAAAAACATAAAGTCTCCCACCTGGTGGCGCGTGTATTTCATGCGCCAATCATTTTTTATTTTAAAAAATATTTGATATTTATTAAAACACTAAATTGCCTATTGTTCAACATGAATATAACTAAAAAAATCCACGATAAAAACTCAAAAACACCCCGGAACACCATTTCAAAAAATCTTGTTTTAAGGGTACTTTAGTAATTTTATTTTACATTAAGAGGTAAAAACTTGAAAAACTCTCCGGAATACCGATTTTTTTTAAAAAAATATTTTTAAAATACAGTATCAAACATACTCTTTGCTACCGATGTATTTTACCGATGTTTGACCCTTGGTAGAAGTAGAACTGAAATTGTGAATGCCCTAAACTCAAAGGCTCCATCTCACAACTTTTCCAGGGATTATGATCATTTACATGTCCACGCTAATGCTGATTGCTTGCCACTGGCTTGTTCATTGTTGGTGAACCTGATGTAGTTGAGAATCTCCAATGTATCATTAAAACCTGTTGAAGTCTTGGAAGAAGATGGATATCCAAAGTTAATAAATTCCCATTTGCTATGATGTTTCTTGAGAATAAACGTACATCTCCTGACTAGTTCCCCTTCCAAAATTTTAGAATTATCCGTTGATGATTCTCATGATGAAGTGAAAAAATGCAGTGAAATAAAAGGAGTAACTATCCATGATCATGTGTGGCACCTGCAAAACTAGAGACCCGAAGCGTCCATTTTCAGGTTTGGTTTATTTATTAATCACATCATCTTCAACCTCAATGCTGCCCAGCTAGGTAATGAAATCTCAAATGACCTCAGTTCCTCTTTACTCAGATAATCAGATATCAGCAACAACAAAAAAGAACCCATTAACTTCTTGGAACTTGAAACGAGTCTCCATGGTTGAGCAGATGCATTGAGATTAAAATCCCATGAATTCTGTTTGTGAACTGAGACAGTTTTATTCCCAGGAATTGGGACAATAAATTTACATATTAAACAGCAAAAACAGTAGTTAATCACAAGCATTGCTAGCCTCCACGTAGTGTCGTCAATAGAAGGAAATGCTATACACCAGCTTCCTCCGGTGCTTTGCCTCAAATGCGGCGATAATCTCATCAATGGAATCCTCCCATGATTCAACTGCCTCAATCTATATATAACAATCATCCATTCAAAATCTATTCACATAGAGAACTGAACAATAGATGGTATATTTAATGCAAAATAGGATTTCTACCTTTTGGCAGAGTTCCAAAGTGAGCTGACCTCCTACAGCTGCCTCCTCATGATTATCTTTTACTTCTAAGTTAATCACCAGCACACTTTTCAAAAGAACATGATCACGGTTATGGAGATCTGCACATTTCCAAAGCAGTGATCAAAAAATTGTATGAAGAGATTTTGACGTGGGCAAACACTATCTATATGCGCAGCATCACAACCCGAATGCATCTGCCTACATTGTGCATCAGGGAGATCTTCAGGGTGCAGATATTAAATCAAATTATAATTAAATTCAGCACTCCACAACTTATGTTAATGATTTTTATGCAAGCTTAACTCCATGAATAAACTCGCACTTCAAGTAAATTCATATGTTGAACAAATCTAGTCAATAGAAAGTACTTGTAAACACTTGACAACTCCACAAGGCAATCTAGGAGTTATTTGGAAACTTTATGGACTAAACTCTTCTTTTTCAGTTTCAGTTTCCTTAACATTTCTGATCATGTGTTCTTGTATATTCAAGAGACTCTTCATTCCCTCACAAACCAGTCTATTGCATCCATTTGAGCGTGTGTTAGACAGCTCGTCAATATATATCCATCCAGACACCATTGCACCAACTAATTCCTTATCATAAGACCCATTGGAGCTCGGGCTTATAACAGCGGTAAGCCTTCCTTTCCCCTTAATCTTCCCATCTCAATTGTCAGCATGATTTGATCCCGGGTTATTTGTTATGATACCAAGAGACCCTTCTGCTAAGCTAGCTAGCACCCACCCAATTAGTGCCTATATATTTTCTCTTTCCATACGACATGTAATAGATATCAACATACTTATTTAAATGGATGCACTTTGAACTTATGATAAATGCATTGCCTTCCAATTACCAAATCAGTTTCCAACCAGGAGAACAAATGTAGATCCGGCTTTTTAAGTTGATTGCAGAGCTTCATAATTTTGTATACTCATATCGAAGACATGATTATGAGATGGATCAAATTAACACAAATGTTATCAAAACTTTGAAACAATGGGACTGGGACAACAATTGCTATAGTTCATAAATCTTATAGTACAAGAAAAAGGGAAAGCTGAACATTTGTGAGTTAGCTATAACACCCTGGACCTTCATTCAGGTATTTTTAACAGTATAAGCTATTTCTTTAAACTAGTCTGGTGATCTTGCTTGAACTATTTCCTTTTTATTGTATCTTTGGGAGTGATCATCATTCGTTCTTTATCCTTTAGCCTCATATTGAGATTTCCATAAAACCCATCAACATGACATCCTTCTACAAAGTCCTATGAAATCTTAGCCATTCACTGTTGACATAGCTTAGAAGAGACCATCCATGTAAAGAGATATTTTACATTACAGACCGAGGGGTGTGGGAAGACATGCCTAGAACAGCGAATGTCACCCTATTTCCATTGTTCTTCCCAAGTACCCACAGAAAAATCCAACATTACCGTTTTGGTAGCTCAAAACATACTGGCCAGTGCAAACAATAAGAAAGCCTGAAAGGTTCCCCATGGCATGAGTTCTAGATAGAAAGTAAAAAAGGACAGATAAGAACATGAAAAGGCTGGCTATATTCTATTTCTCCCTCGTGCTCCAAGTTTATAAAGGGAACAGAGGCGCTCAGATATTAATCATGCTAAAACATGCAATCCTAAAAATTCTAAAAGAAACTTAAGAGGGAAAAAGGTTTTAGACCCTGTTTGGAAGTGCCTTTGAAAAAAAATGAAAATTTTTATTTTTATTTTTTACTTGAAATAAAAAAAAAATGATGTTTTTAGATTGTTTTGATGTGCTAATATCAAAAATATTTTTTTAAAAAATAAAAAAACATTATTTCGATACATTTTGAATGAAAAACACTTAAAAAAAAACATTTAGCACACTCCTAAACAACCCCTTAATCAGTAAGAATCTGATAAATCCAGAAGGACAACTAGACCCCCAAAAACCTAATAGTAATTAGGCCGCAGATTGGTTTCATCTAATGTTAGCTATAGAGGTAATCTCAATTTAAATTAACAAAACAACCTAGATACCTTAAAAACCCCAAACTTAAAGCAGTATTTGTTACAACTCTCAACCTAGACAGGAAGAACACTCTTCTTTAAGTTGGTTAACTTATCATGATCTATTGGAATAGCAAACAGTTTTGTCCACCTGTTCTTCCCATGTTCTTCTACATAAACGCACCACATATTAGATTCATTTAGTTACATTGAAATCTTTAGAATGAACTTCCACTAATGAGGAGCTTCTTAACAAAGCAGCAAGGAGCAGTGCACCATAAAAAATAGGCTCAATTTCATCTTCACTGTTCTTGACCCCATTAAATAATTCCCTAAAGACATTCTATCAAGAGTTATTGAGCATTATAAGTAAGTAACAAGACTGAGCTAAGAACCTCAAAGAGTAGCACTTTTAAGATGTCAACCTATTTGATTTAGCCAAAGAACTTAACTCTACCATTTCACCATCAAGATTAGTATCCAGACATTACTTCCTTTTCTTTTCGTTTTTTTTTTTTTTGAAAAAAAGATTTAGACATTAATTACTAAATAACGGAGAATCCCAATCTAAAGGCTCTTTTCATCAATGGCTAAAAGTAAGTTTTTATACAAGCATATGAACAGAGTAACTGCAAAAGTCATTATTACCTAAATATCCAAGGGAACAAAAATTGCAAAACGAAAGATACATCTTACCTTCAAGAACCATATCAAAGACCTTTTCTTCAAAAGTTAACACCACAGTAAAGGAACCATCAGCAGCATTGTCTTGCCAGCGTTGAGGTGCCAGTTTCACACCTGAATTTCTTTTAAGCATGGGCAATATCCCATTTCGCTTGTAGCTGAAACTCTTGTCAAGGTTTCAATTTTTTCTTTAAAATCACATACATAGTTACCATTAGCTTTTCCTTTCACATTTAAGAAGCGAAATCAATATATATATATATATATATATATATATATATATATATATATATATATATATATATATCAATGAAACCCCATGATCAAAATTCAAATTCCTTTCAATTTTTCAATAAAACACACTCCGGTTCCATCATCAAATGCAACCATATCTAGCTATTTTCTTCAAATCCCCTTTCTGGGTTTTGAAGTAATTCCCAAAATAACTTAAGAAAAAAAAACTAACTTCGCACCAATTAATACAATACCATAAACCCAATTAAACAACCCCTTCCCCCCCAAAAAAGGGAAGGAGATTCTCTCAGCAACCAAACATTCTCGGTTATAGAAAATGAAGACTAGAGAGGGAGGGAGGGAGGGAGGAGGATACAGTTCAGGGTCTTTTCGCCTGAGATCATCGAACATTTGCTTATAAGGGGTGCCAAAGTCGTAAACGTTTGGTTCTCTAAGGGAAGGTCCAGGCAGCTTAACGTGAGCTCCAGTTCCATAAGAGGAGACATCATATCCGTGCCTCTTAAGCAGAGAATGAGCCTCCATGCTTCTGTTCTGATTGGAGGAACATACCATGGCGTACCGGTATTTCATGGCCTGCTAATTGGTGGCAGAGTGGTAAAACGCCGGTGCTAAACACTCGGTGGGTTTAGTCTTTTAGAGGCCGTAGCAGATTGTTAATCACCGGCACTGTACAGACTCGGTAGTGGTTTTATTAATTAAAGAAACTACTGATGTTTTCTTTTGTTCTCAATTTAGTCCTTACTCAATATACCCATTCTTAATCACCTCCCAAACTTGTAAAGTTTATAAATTAGATCCCAAGATTTCCCATATTTCTCAATTGGGTCATGTTGAGAATTTCTATTGATATATTTCTTCTAACTATATTTTAGGGTTTTGAAGAAAATTTAATGGAGACGTTAATGAAAATTAATTAGGACTTGATTGAGAATTGTTCATGGGAAATTGCTACAAATTTTTGAAAGCTGGACAGCAGGATATATGTTATCATGGCTTGGGGCTAATCCATACAACTGGTGGCTTTATAGAATCAAATTTTGTAAAATAGAATGGTTTAGCTGTAGATTTGTCCATTACCTTACCATTTCAATGACTTTGGTGCTCCATTATGAACATCTGAGTAGCAATCCACAAATTGTAGCCCTGAGAGTGTGCATGCATTGTTTTTTCTAAATATTTTATGTTCAGAAATACATCAAAATATGTTTTATAAAATCTAAAACAAACTCTAAATGAACACATCGTAAATCCATATAACAAGATTCTATTGAAAAACTATAAAACAAGTATTAAACACCCAAACAAAATCAATATACTTAAAAGATATGAAAAATTAACATATTAAAATAAAATACAAAAACATGGTGATTTGCTTACTTTAAAGTTGAGAATCATACAAAAAAAGTTGAATCACAACACAAATGCCCACAAAGGTAGCCAAGCTTATTATGAGAGGTTGAATTGTGTTGAAATTAAAGGGAGGGGGTGACTAAAAGTGGTTGTTAATTGCAAAGGAAAAATGGAATGAAGAAGGAGAAAGAGAGAAAACGTAAATAATTTATTTTCTTATAAATTAATTTATTTTTGAAAAAACGTAAGAAAAAAGTGAAAAAATAACTAAATTGGGTGATGGCAATTTTTTTCTTTTATCATATCTTTAGAAAAAAAATGTTAAAGTTTAATAGCCATTGCTTACAGAGGACTTCAAATATATTAACATTCAAATCATGTGTTTCAATTTATTTATTTATTTACTTTTGTGCTGTTTTATTAAAAAAAATCACCAAAAATTGAAATAGAAAAATTTATTTTCATGCAATCAAGTTTTAATTTTCCCCCCATAAAAATTCAAAGGATTAGACCTCTCTTAAATTTTAAAATAATTAAAAACAAAAACTTTTGTGTGCCACAAATTGCAAGGAGGCGTGTCAAAAAAATATAAGATTATATATATATATTATTTAATTCAATTTAACTTATCAAATTTGAATAATATAAATATTGCACATTATATTGTATTAAAAATCTTAAAAAATAGATATAATGGGTTGAGAGGTGGGTAAAATTTTAAAACTCGATTAAATTAATCCAACCTTTCTACTCCATATTATTTTTATTTTTATTTTTATATTTAATAGTTTATAAATTGAGTATTTATTTTTATTCTATTTAAATGTGTTTTTTAATTAAAATATATTAACAAAAAAAAAAGAGAAAAGATTATCTCTTTACATGGAGGCAACTATAATGTAAGCAAGGTATGAAAATTAAATCTAGGTTCCATGACACTTACAGGCCATGTTGTAGGCTCAATGTCTGGAAGTTGTAAGCTTTCTAGGTTGATTTCTGGATATATGTCTGTCTTGTTTGTGTTTTTGCAGAGACAAAAACGTGTGATTTCATGGTGACCAAACTATGAAATCTGGATAAGGGTCTGGCCTCAATTGCTTCACAGGCCAAGCTAGGGGCAACTCAGCTGGCAAAGGGAGACTAAATGGTTCTCAAATCTTTGTTCCTTTGTAATTCTTCCTTAATAATCTCAAAGATACGAGTTAACATCAGAAGCCCTTCTGCAATTTTCTCGTCGTCTATTACTAGAAGTAACAATCGTTGCTCTTATTATTACTTTTTCTCTAGTTCTTCTTCTAACAACAAGAACTGGAGCCTTACACACCAAATTGCTAAAGCCTTTCACAACCATCAAAGCCCTAAACCCTTAAACCCTATTCTTCTCTCTAAATTACAACTCCATCATGTACCAGACATTATTATATCCCTTAAGTCTAAGCCCTTTTCGGCTATTGGATTCTTTGAGTGGGCTGAGAGCTTTTTCATTTCACCACTCTCTGCATCATCATTCTGTGCCCTCCTCCATGTCTTGCTTCAAAACCAATTATTTAGTCTTGCTGCTTGTGTTTTCGATAAGTTTATAATGCAATTTGGAAATAATTATGACACTTTAGACGCCTTTCGTGATGGTTTTTGTGATTTGGATTCGACAAACCCTAGTGTTGTTTATGGGTTTTTGATTGAGAGTTACTGTCGAAAAGGGATGTTTGATAAATCTGTTGATATATTCATGCATGTTTGTGTAAAGGGCATTTTTGTTTCACCAAATGTGGTTTCCTTGTTGTTGGGTTCTTTGGTTGATTCACACTGTGTTGATGTAATTGTGGATAATTATGGTGAGCTGTGTTCAGCTATGAGAGAACAGTCTTTTAATGTTTATGAATTTGTAATGAATAGGTTTATGAACAGGGGTGAGGTTGAAATGGGTTTTGGTTTCCATAAAGCTTTGATGGAAGGAGGTTTTCGTCTGGATATCATTACTTGCAATAAAATTTTAAAAGCTATTTGGATGCAAAATGAAATAGGAGTTGCAGATGATTATTTTAATATGGTACTGAGGACTGGCCCAAAACCAAATGTTGTCACATTTAGCACATTGATTGATGCATATTGCAAAGAGAGAAATTTGGATAAAGCATTTGTGCTTTTTGATGTTATGGCAGGGAATGGTGTGGCACCTGACTTAATTGTCTACAGTATTCTTATTGATGGCCTGTTTAAGGCAGGGAGGCTGGAAGATGGATATAGGCTCTTGTTGGTAGCATTAGATAAGGGTATCAAGTTGGATGTTATTGGTTTCAGCTCAGCCATGGATGCATATGTTAAAATTGGGGATTTAGGGAGGGTAATTCAGATATATAAGAGAATGTTGAATGAAGGTTTTTCACCTAATGTGGTTAGCTGCAGCATTCTTATAAAGGGGTTCTGTCAGAATGGTAGGATCTTAGAGGCTTGTGGACTGTTTGCTCAGATTCTGAAACTTGGTTTTGAGCCATCTATTTTAACTTACAGCGCTCTCATTGCTGGATTTTTCAAATCAGGAAATCTAAGGGATGGGTTTTATTTATACGAGGATATGATGAAGAAGAGATGTGAACCTGATACCATTGTTTACAGTGTTCTGATAAATGGTCTATGCAAACAAGGGTTGGTGGGTGATGCACTGAGATTTTTCTTTCAAGCTATGAATAGGGGTTTAAGTCCCAATGTTTTTACTTTGAACACGTTGCTAGACAGCTTCTGTAGATTGAAATGCATAGTAGGTGTTATGAAGGTGTACAATCTAATGGGAATGTTAAATACAAAAGCAGACACAGTGACCTACACCATCCTTATTAAAGGCGCTGCTCAATTAGGTAGAGCTGACGAGGCATTGTTATTATTCTTCCAAATGCTCAAAAAGGATTTCAAACCAGATGTTATAACATATTGCACTCTGATTGATGGTCTTTGTAAGCTGAAAAAAACATCTGCAGGATTATGTATTTTTGATTTCATGTGCAAGAATGCTGTGGCCCCTGATATTGCAATTTATAATGTTCTCATTAATATGCATTCTAGGGAAGGCCATTTGGAGGCTGCACTTGGACTCTTTGTCCATGTTGTTGAGAGAGGGCCAAAACCTGATGTTTTTACTTTCAACACAATGATTTGCTGTTACTGCAATTTCAAAAGGTTAGATGATGCAGTTCAGCTTTTTGCGAAGATGACAAGTGAACAGCTCAGACCCAATGCCATAACTTTTACCATACTGATTGATGCATTCTGTAGAGAAGGTAGAATGGATGATGCCATGTTGATATTTTCCAAAATGTTGGAAGAGGGTCCTGAACCCAATTTGGTGACTTATAGTTGTTTGATTCATGGTTATTTCAAATCTCAAAGTATGATGGAAAGTGGCTTAAAGCTGTATAATGAGATGCTTGAAAACAATATTGCTCCAAATATTGTTAGTTACAGCATTCTCATTGATGGTCTATGTAAAAGAGGTCTAATGAAGGAAGCGTCTTGTGCTTTTCATTGTGCACTCGACAAACATTTATTGCCTGATGTGATAGCTTATACGATTCTAATCCGTGGATATTGCAAGGTTGGGAGATTAACTGAAGCCATGATGTTGTATGACAATATGTTATTGAATAGACTCACTCCAGACCACTTCCTGGAAAGAACACTTCAGGAGTATCAACTTCAAAAAGCTGGAGCAAAACATTTGTGTGCTTGAGGAGGATGTATGCAAATCTTCCTATCATCATCCTGCAATTAGGCATCTTAATTGTGAATGAAATTACTAATGCTGCTTTCTAGGTGCTGATTATAATGTATATTAGTGTTACATATTCACTTTTAAGTATAGACAAAACTCTGTTCTTACCCTGTAAAGAAGATAGCTGTGAACTCTTGTCTGGATCCATTGTATTATCACCTGGAACACCAGACCAAACAATCTACCCTTAAAGAATATCACATTTCACATTTCTTTTCTTTCTAATTTTGACTGTTTAATCTCTGTCTTGAACGTTAGCAGATGTTTCTTCTCAGGGAAAAAGTAAAATGGCCTCGTGTTTATTTCTTTTGGTCTTCTTTCGAGAACCGCCTCGCATGCACAATCAATTACAATGACATTATTCATTTTTCAAAGCCTGACGGTGATCGTCAGGAAGCTACGAGTTAAAACTTAAAATAAGCGTCAATCAACCCATGCGGCAGTTATACCAAGAAAAATGATTTTTTTGTGAATAATTATTTGCCCATGTGGTTTGCTGTCATCTTTTGTTATCCCCTTGCAATCTGATATTACCTCCAAACTGATGGGTTTCTATTTCCAAAGGTCAGCTTAATGATTGCAGAGGTGTTGATCCATGGAGACCTTTCTACTCCTTCAGGTAAACATGCATGTGATAAATAGTTATATGACTATTGCGAGGTTAAAAGATTTAGATATTCTGGAATGACAGTTGAGTGCAATAAAAGTAGTACTTTGACTGGAGATGGTTATTGCTCTGTAGCTTAAGCTCACAATGAACCTTTTGCCGTGATGGAAGATGGCAGAGGCAAAGAATGGAACTGGACACGTTTACATTGCAATTACTCCAAAAATGGGGTGAAAATCTTGCAAAGAAACGGCTCTCTCCAACCTGTATTTCATCAACAGGTAATGACAAAGCTCAGCTAAGAAATTGTACTCGGCCTTTGCCTACATTCTACATTTCAGATTGCCCAGGTTTTCTCCGGTAGTATCAAGGTGAGCTGCACGGTTCAGAAGTGGTTTACTTATCATTCAATCATAATCCAATTTTATTTCTGGAAGGATTTGTGGACAGACTGAACAGATGAAATGTAGAAGAGCTCCAGAGATGGAATGAAGAGTTTTGGATGCAAAGGAACGGTTCTCTGGAAGAGGAGAGAATTCTATCAGAAAAGGAAAGAGGTAACATCTCAACATCTGCCAAAGTTTCTCATTAGGAGTCGGATTAAGCATTTGTAAGATTTCCAGAAATATTCTTCCAATTTCTTCTGGCAGCTTCCATTCATCTGCATCACTCCAAGGACACCGAAAGAGTTTAAACTTCAAGTGTGGAGGCAGTTACGCTGAGATTCTTATGGATCATACTAATGCATATTTAACATTTTACATCAATGAAATGATAATTTTGGAACCATAAAAGTTTTCTTGCTGTTTGTGAAGGGTGGTACGTGTTTCCTGAAGGTATGATCTGTTGTTCCCATGCAACTAAACTTCCTTGTCATTGACTGTTCCTTCAAAGTCCTAGAAAACTAGATTCGGTCTCGTAATTTCAAGAAATTGTAGCATGTTCTATATCTCAAACCCTAGTGGGAAGGTCATGAAACACTGCCGTTTTACAAGAGATGACAGAGACAGCAGCAAGTTTGTAAATCTTTATTTGACAAGTATTAATGGAATGATGCTAGCAAGCAGGCTGTTTATTTTTACATGCAGCAGAGCAGAGCCAGTGCTTTATGCTTACTATCATATCTATTAGAGTCCTGTTTGAGAGGGCGGTTGCGGTTGTTTATGAAAGTGCTTTTCATTTAGAAATACATCAAAGTAATATTTTTTATTTTTTAAAAATTATTTTTGACATCAGCACATCAAAATGATTTAAAAACATAAAAAAAATATTCATTTAAAATAAATAAAAAAATTCAAATTTGAAGGAAACGGCAGTACAACCATCCTCCCAAACAGCTTCTAGGAGACCTAACAAACATAACAACAAAAAGGTAGAATGAACATGGAAGGCATAAGTTCTTCTGCAGGTTCTTCCTTGGCCAACATCAATTCCTTGTTGTATCCTTCAGTTTCTAGTGGCGGAGATAATTTTCGGTTTGGTTTGGTTTGGTTTTTATCTATAAAAACAATCAAATCAAATTAAATAAAAAAACTGAAACCGAAGTAAACCGACTAGTTTCAGTTCGGTTTTTTCATGTAAACAACTGAAAAATAGTACATTGTTTTTTTATTTTATTTTTTTTTACATTAATCAAGTTTTTCCTTTCTTTCATTTCACTAAAATATAAAAAGATTAAAAAATTTGAACCGAATCAGAAAAAAAAAAAATTATAGTATATTTTTTTAATTTGAACTAGTTCAGTTCAGTTTTAAATTATCATTTTTAGCTTTAAAAAACCAAAAATAAACCGGATTTTTTGATTTTTTTTTGTCCTCCTAGTTTCTAGCTTGCCCTCTGGACCGACCTCCACGGCTCCTCTCTAGTCATGATGATCACGAACATCATTCTATTCTTTTGTTTTTATTCTCTACTTTTATTAACTTAATACCCCCTCTACTTTCAAGCTCTTTTTACTTAGGTCCTTATTTGATTGGAAACTATTACATATAACTAAAACAGATCGTCTTTTCTACTGTTCACCGTGACTCATTGCCACTATTCATTGGCAATTTATCACGGTGAATCGCGAGTGTATGTGCTCTTTTGTTTTTTTTTTTTACGCCGGGACTCTTTTTGTATTTTTTATGGTGGAAATGGACAGATGAGAGGGTTTGGCCGAGCGGTTGTCTCGCGCGCTGCCAACACAGGCGCGCGCGAGTTCGAGCGCTCGTCCACCAATTGTGATTTGTAATTGTGATTTCGTTTTTTTTTTTAAATAACAGTTTTTTTGCAAATGATTTTTTTTTAATTTTTTTTAAAAAACATGGTTTCTTTTTTTAAAAAAGCTTTTTTTTCTTAATAACTAGTTGTTGTTGTTTTTTATTACAAATCTGATTTGTTTTTTTTTTAAAGAACTGTTTTTTTTCTGGTTGTTGTTTTTATTTTTTTACAAAAAAAAATATTTGTATTTTTTGTTAAAAAAAAAATGAATAACTGGTTGTTGTTTTTATTTTTTTACAAAAAACAATTTTTTTTTTAATAACTAAAGTTTCCAGGGCAACTTACGTGCACCACGACTAATCTCCGGATCCACTTTTTTTTTATAATTATTTTTACACAAGGATTCTTTTTGTATTTTTTATGGTAGAAATGACAGATCAGAAACTTTGGTCGAGCGGTTGTCCGCGTGCTGCCAACACAGGCGCACGTGAATTCAAACCGCTCGGACACCAAAATGTGATTTTTTTTTTTTTTTTAAGAACTGAAAAAAAAAATTGTTTATTTTTATATATTTTTTAATAACTGGTTTTTGTTGTTTTTTTTTACAAATCTGATTTTTTTTTAGAATTGTTTTTTTTTAAATGTTTTTTTGTTAAAAAATGATTTTTTTTAATAACTGGTTGTTGTTTTTATTTTCTTGCAATTTTTTTTTCCTTTGGTTAAAAAAAATGATTTTTTTTAATAAATGGTTGTTGTTTTTATTTTTTTTCAAAAAACAAGATTTTTTTTTAATAACTAAAGTGTCCAAACCAACTTACATGCACCACGACTAATCTCTGGATCAACTTTGTTTTTTATATTTTTTTCCCTATTTTGTTTTGCTACTTATACATTTTTTTTCTTAACCGAGGTGTCCGGGTCAGCTTACGCGCATCACGGTTCTTTTTTCCCAAGTATATTTTTTTTCCTAGCCAACTGAGCGCGCCGCGAATAATCCCTTGGCTCATTATTATTTTCTTTTATTACCTAACGAGCTAAAACAACTCGGTTTTCTGCTGTAGCCCGTGACTCATAGTCACTATTCATTGGCAATTTGCTCCGATGCATCGTAGCGCACGTCTATCTTTTTTTTTTCTTCAACCGTGTAATACATTTAATATAATAATACAAAGAATAAATCTTTTCAAAAATAAAAAAAATCTTCGAATTTTAATTTTGTGCTCTGTTTTTTAAAATTTATTTCTTAAAAAATATTTATAATATTTTGGTTTTTAATATTTCATATCTAATATTACTGGGCAAAAAATACAACTAAAAAAATGACAAATTTACCTAGATTATCTACAATTAAAAAATATTCGAGTCACTTCCCGTTTCGATTACACTGTTTTTTTAGACGACAGATAAGTAATTATAGCACGCAAAAAACTTGAGGTTTATTTCTAAAAATAAATTACAATATTTTTATTTATAATGTGTCAGATCTAATATTACAAGAGGAAAAAGGCAACTCATAAATTGTTTTTGACAAATTTACCTTAATTATCTACAATTAAAAAATCTACGACCCACTTTCCATTTCGATTACACTATAAAGTATGTAAGACTGATTTTATGTTTTAATATTTATTGAATATTATCACCTAAAATATATAGAGAGAGAAAAAATGACCTACTATTTCTTGCAAAAAAATAATTAATATCGGTATTCTTGAATACATTTAATATAATAATATGATTAATAAATCTTATAAATATAACTTTGGCTTTAGCTTTGAATTTAAATTTCTATTTTATAATCTTTTTTTTGTTCTTTTAATAAACGATAACCTTTTTTCGCCTTTTTTTTATTTTTTAATAACCGTCGTGTTCAAATCTTTTTTTTTAAACCGGTTTTTTTTTGTGTTTTTTTTTTTAACCAGAGTTTCTGTGACAACAAGTTTCTAACAAATCATTTCACCTTCTTAGTAAATTTTCTAACAAATTTTATCAAAAGTTTTTTAGCAATAGCAATATTCAATCATTTTTTAGTTGAAAAAAACCATTTTTAACAGATTTTATCAATTACAATTTTACCAATTAAATATTAAAATAAAAAAATACAATATTTATAAAATCAATCAATTTTCTATATATATAAAAAATCCTAGCGGAGCGGGCAAATTCGCTCGTGGTTGCTAATCAATCAATCAATAATTTATATCTAAGACGTTGTCATGTATTCAAATATATTTTCACCTTATTTTTTCCTTTCCTTTTTTCTTCTTATTTTTCCTATCCCTTCATAAATCTACGTAAAAATCTGTATATTTATTTATTTATTTATTCTTCAGCAAAATAGAAGGAAATCATAAAATAGATAAAAATAATTAATTTAAATATTTAATTTGCATAATCATTATCCTATGAACAAATTGAAAAAAAATACTTAGTTCTGTGTACTATACTCTGCCCAAATGAAAAATGCATCCTCTAAAGATATATTGGCATGATTTTATGTATTAGATTTCTTTTGGATTTCATGCTATTGCATATACGAAAATTTAAGAAAACATTTAACGATAGATTAAAGGTAAATTTTAAGAAATAAATATAAATGTCAATCAATTTTTTTTTTTTCTGATAAGAGTTTAATTAGAAGTGGTGTTATCCTTTTAAGGCCGGTTTGGGTGTGCGATTGCGGTAGCTTTTCAAAGTGCTTTTCATGCTGAAATACATCAAAATGATAATTTTTTTATTTTTTAAAAATTATTTTTGACATCAGCACATCAAAATGATCTAAAAACACCAAACCATATTCATTTAAAATGAACAAAAATTCAAATTTCGGCAAAACACCGATTGAAACGTACAGCCAAACGGGCTCTTAACCATGTTGAAAAAAGCAAATGGAAGTCTCTAATTTTTTTATTTGTTTGATTTTTAATGTTTAGAGAGTGTTTTAGGGATTGAAAATAGATTTGGAGAGGTTTTCGAAATGTTAAATGTTTTCAAATAAAAATAAGTTGAAAAATTATTAAAAATATTTAATTAGCATTAAAAGCTTTATTTATTTATTGGTTAATATATGTTTAATTTATCTTATTAAAAATAAATAACATCTTCTATGTTAAATATTTGCTTAAACATCAATCTTTTACTTTGTGGTTTAATATTTAATTAGCATTAAAACCTTTATTTATTTATTGGTTAATATATGTTTAATTTATCTTATTAAAAATAAATAACATCTTTTTATTTTTAAATTAAAGGAATTATAATACTTGAAAATACATTAATAACACCAACATTCATTTCTCATACGGGACAAATTAACTTGAAAACCTAACATAATTACAGCTTGTATTAATTAATTACTTTTACTAATCTCCACCTTCTATGTTTCTAATTTATTTTTTAAAATCCCTAAGGGTATCTAAAAAAAGAAAAAAAAATATTTTTTTAGTTTTTATTTTTCTTGATTTTGTAGCCCCATAAAATGAATCAAGCCAAAATAACTTTGCTATCAAAGAAAATTCATTCATACATATCTATAAAAAGAATAAAATATTTAAAAATCCATTATTTCATGAATTAAACTTTTTTCAATAACGTTTTTTTTTTAAAAAAATATTAATATTAAGTATATTAAAATACAAATAGATTGTTAAATAATTTTTTATTAGAGTGCAAAAAGAATTAATTATATTTATATTATTCAAATAAACATATCAACAATTTATTTCTTCAAAATTGCTTTTATCATCTCAAAATTTCCAGAAAAATATTAACAAACTTTTTAGAAAAAAAAATACAATGTTGATATTTTGAGAGAGGGACCCATAAATTTCCCTCATCCAGAGGCCTTACTGCAACGACCACTGCTTCTACTTCCAGCTACACCTTGCTTCCTCGTTCAGGTAAACTACCATATTTCTCTCTGATTCTGTCTCTTTTATGGACCATATTGAGAGGGAAAGACAAAACAAGTTTAAAAGACCTTTCTTGATTACTGAGTTCATCTAAAAGCAAGAAACAAAGTGGTAGATGAGTTTAGTAAAAAAGTTTTATTGTGTTTTGACTTAAGAGATGAGTACAGGGATGTCTTCTCTGCTTCATGGAAACCCAAACTGCAGCATCCTACGAAATAATGGAGCTATTTCCTTTGTGGGGCTCTCTGCTCTTCCATTCATGCAATTGCGAGCTGGAGCTTTCATGAGAGGTCAGTTAGCAGGTTCTTTTTTTTCTTATTATTTTAAATTTTGTCTTGTTTCTGTGTTACTCATACGTGATGAAAGCTATTTAGATGATATAATTCGTTTTGAACTGTTTGTATCTAAAAGTGATTGTTTTTCTTAGTCTTTTTGGATTCATTTACTTTGAATTGCTTCAAATGTATTGTCATGAATAACTGTGGTTGATGTTTTCCTTATCTGATGGAAGATCGATTGGTCTTATTGATATCAGCTCTATAAGTTCTCTTTTGGGTATAAAAGTACATGAAATCTAGGCATGTTTTTTCCACTATTGAAGAATGCCACTGGACTTGAGCCACTTTTTGAAACTCCAATTCATAATCTAAATTGTTCCCAATCTATGAGGGTAGCTATGAATACTTGTTGAGTGTCTTTAGGTTGTTGATCCCTGCGGAAATGCCCTTTTATCTCGTTCCTTTTGCAGCTGATTGGATACCATGATTGCCTCATTTCCTCCCAAAATTTTCTTTTGGTCCTTAATGAGGCATGTGATTCTTTATTATAATTTTGCAATTAACTTGTGTAGCCCGGCCACGATGCACCGACATCAACTTATGCTATGGATTCAGTATTTCATGTGTTTCATTTGCAATGATGTCAGTTAACCTATAGCTCTAACTGCAAATTAATTACATGAAGTTAGAAATTTCTGTCCCTATTTTAAATGCTGCCCTGAATTCAGCATGTGCAGAATGTTTCTTGCTTCATGTGTTATTGTGTTGTCACTGATATTAGTTTACCTTGAGCTCAAGTTCCAATAAATTATAAGCAATTAACAACTGTTATTCTCTCTTTCATGATTTGAGTATTAGTTATTCTTGAAATCCCTGTTTTGACAATATTTATCAAGCAGACTTAATGAATACTGTTGCTAGGAAACTTATTGTTTTCAAGGCCTGTAGTGCTACTCTTACTAATACTTAAGATATTATCAACTATTCAGGAAGATTAATTCCACGAAGCTTGTATAGAAAAGAGAAATTCTGTTTTCCAAGAAAAGGATTTAGCAGCATGTTGTCAAAGAAATTTACCTTTACTACCCGTAGTAGCAGTGAAGATGGTTCGTCCGGTCAAGGCAAGGCATGTACGCGCAACTACTCATGATAAATTTAAGTGTTTTAATCGTTCGTTTTTTTTTTTAAAAAAAAACTTGAAAAAATAAAGGATTTCCTTGTTTGTGTAAAAGTGGCTGGCTTCTAAATGTCAGTGCCTCTTAAATGAATCCCAAAGTCATCATTGGTGTTCTAATTTTGTTGACTTGGATGTTGTATTCATATCTTTCTTGTACTTGTTCCTAGAGCAGTCTCCTTTTGGGTACACCAGGAAGGATGTCTTGTTGATTGGACTTGGAGTCACAGTTCTCGGCATTGGCTTGGAAAGTGGATTGGAGGTATCCTGGCATTATCATCCTTACAACCATTCCAACCTTTTCCATTTCAATTCTTTTCCGCTTCCTCTTTACTTACATCCCAATTTGTACTGCCTCATTGATCGATGGAGTAAACTGCTATGCAATGCATCAGCAATTTTTATTGTGCTGCAATGTTTCGCTTGTTATATTATGATGTTTTCTGGAATTTGTTTTTTCTTAACCATGAATCGATACCATGCATTGAGATAGTTTGCTGTATACTCGCATCATCTGACGGTCCTTTTATGATGGCTTCTGCAGTATGCTGGTGTTGATCCTTTACAAGCAGGGAATGTTGTTCAATTGGTATTAGTTTTGGGTCTAACAGTTGGATGGATTTCAACATACATCTTTAGGGTTTCAAACAAGGAAATGACATATGCTCAACAACTTCGTGATTATGAAAACAAAGTCATGGAGGTATTGTTTTTGTAGACTTTTCTTCTCAAATCTGCAAAAGTAAAGTATTTATTTGCCAAAAGTCATGCACAATGCATATATGACATTCGTTGATTTACGGCGACAGTGATTCCTTTTTGATCGATTTTGTATGCTTTATCTTAGATGCATATCTTTTAGTATCTCGTAAATGGTTGAAAAAACTAAATAAAACTATATATTTCTTTTCTTTCTTTCTTTTTTTCCGAGTCCTGAATTGCTCTTAGTAACAAATTAGTGCGCAAGTATTTCATACAATTCTCATATATTTTCATAAAGAATGTGAAGGGTAGCCACTGAACTCCATTTCATTTAGAGGAAAAAGAGTTTTGGTAAAAGCTAACAATTGGATGTTTGATATGCTGCAAAATTTTTCTTGCATCTAATCTTTTATCTGTATCTTTGTTATATGTATAGTCAGTCATTTCACACCTTTATGTGTAGAACTGGACTCTAGATATGATTGTTTTAGTATATGGGAAAAGGATGGAAAATACCCAATAACCACTTTGAATTCCTCTTTTGTTTGTTCCTGACATGGAATTGGGCCTCAATCTGGTTTTGCAGAAGCGGTTAGAGGGCTTGTCAGAAGCAGAGTTAGAAGCGTTGCTTGAACAGGTTGAAGAAGAGAAGAGTCGTCAAGTAAGTGGCGAGAAGATCAACTAAAGCTCCATTACCCTCTACAAAGCCCTTTGTCCACAAAAGTTGCTGTAAAATAATCAAGTATGGTGTCTACATTCATAGGTTATATAAATTTTAAAGGTCTGAGGTATATCTCAGTTGTATGCAACGATATGTCGCCATGTGATGGTCCAACTGCAAAATCTTACAGTGGTGATCTTCATTGTCCAAAGTTACTGTGGTGTCATTCCTTTTATATTCATAAAAAATGTGGCATATTGAATCAAAACTAGCTAGTTGCAGTTCACTTCTTGCTTCCTCCCATGGCGGAAATGTGCAAGGATCACAAGAGCTTGACAAAGGCTCTTGGTAAGTGGATTGAGATCTTGGTAATTTTCTTCTTCTTATAACTGCCATCCCTTTTGAATGGGAAAGCTGTAAAGTTTGAATGGATTCAGATTGAGCGACTCTTGGACAACCCAATGCTAAGAATCCCCCTTTACATTAACTTGGTGATCTCTCTAAACTAGTGGTGTTAATTTCGTTTCATTTCAGTTGACATGGACAAAACGTTTCATACCAGTTAAAAAAATGAGATGAAACAACGTAGTTTTTACCTTGCTAAAAATTTCAGCCTGTTTCGGAAATTCTGCCCGAATTTTGGCTGGAACCAAGGTAATCAAACTCGCGAGTTAACTCGCAAACTCGTATGAGTTTGCGAGTTGGCTCAGAAAACCTGGTTGGACCGGAAAGAAAAATCGAAACCGGTCAAACTCGGGTTGACTCGTGAAATCGGACCGGATCGGTCTGATTTCACGATCCCAGTTGCTCAGCCTTCGCTCTTCACTTCAATCTTTCTTTTTCATAGTCGGCGGCGTGAAGAAGAAGATTAAGGATTAGAAAAGGATGAGGATTAGAAAAGGACGAGGGAGATGATGGATGACGTGGGCGGCTGCGTGAAGAAGAAGATTAAGGGATTAAGGATTTAGCCATTTAGGGTTAGTAAAAGGGCCCTTTTATACTAACTTTTAATAATAATATATAAGGGGGAGGGGTTATAATAATAATAATAATAATATTAATAATAATAATAATATATACGGGGGAGGGGTTATAATAATAATAATAATAATAATAAGGTTTATAATAATAATAATTAGCATAAAAAATAATTTTAAAAAAATTCTATTAATTTAAGATAATAAATAACATTAATTAATTTCAAATACAACAATCATAAAAAAAAAATATACAATTACTTGTACGCCACCTGAAGATTTGTTTTAAATTTGTTAGTTTTTAACTTATGAACTTTTAGGGACGTAATTATTTTGTAATGTGTTTTGAAGTTATTTTACATCATGTATGAACCTAAACTAATTAAGTTTTATGTCCATAATTATGCTATTTTGTATTCAGAAATATTTTACATACGATTTTATGATTTTTCTTCTCACACGATTTTAGCTGTGATTTTACGATTTTTGTACGAACAAATTCGGGTACGATTTTATGATCCGATCTTACGATCCGATTTTTCGAAGCCCCTTCCGATTCGTTTCAAAATCACAATTTTGACAACCTTGGCTGGAACGTTCCGGTTTTATTTTGCTCGTTCTGTTTCGGCCAAATAATATTTTTTTTAAATAATGAATAATCTAACAATATTAATCATATTTTACTCCAATGGTTAGATTAAAATGAAATTTTACAAAGAGTCTCTTGACATATTTATATATACCATGTTAAAATTTTAGAACAATCAGAGGATGTAATGACTATGCGAGATTGATGATGACATTCTCATAATATTATACATGTTCATAATATTCAGAAAAAAATATTTTATTGTCTTTTTTATATTAAATTGCACAATTTTAATAATTTTATTTTTGGATTTAAAATAATTTTTTTTGAATATATATATATATAAATATAAACAGTACAACACCGAAACAGCGCATCGAAACATTCCAAAACCAAAACATTCTATTCTAATTGAAAAAACGAAGCACCAACCTGAAACAGAATTGACAACTTTACTCTAAATGACTTATTGTAATTAGTGTAACACTTTTCTATTTAATATGAATGGTACAAGAGATTGAATTCATTATTGTTTAATCTCCAAGTTACTATTTTTTGTTGGTCAATTTGTGAGATTTGTTTTGGGTTTCTCTCTTAAGACTCCTTCATGGTTTAGGGCTATTAATAATTTTTGGGCATGGAGAGCTTCTATTTTGGTTAGGCATAACAACAACAAAGTTGGGTGGGTATTTTAACAATTTCCATTCTCGATAATTCAAAGTCTTTTTTTGCAACAACATCCCTATACTAATTCAATACTTTTCTTTTGACTATCTTGTCACAAGATTTATTATTTATTTTTATAAAAATAATTAATCCACTTTGGAGTTTTAATTCAAGATGCTAATGAAGGGAAAATAACTATGAGGTCATTGATGCAGATTTTGGTTGTCTTGAATTTTTCTCAATAATTTGATATGCTTCAATAGGAAATAAAAGGGGAGAGGCAGGAAAAAAAGAAGAACTAAATTCATAATTTGATAGAAACTTTGGTGGTCAAGTAAACACTAACCAATAAATAACCAAAATGAGCATATGAACAATAACCAATAAATTATAAAATATACTTTATTGAAAGTATACAGTGACTATAAAATTAAACTTGTATAAATTTGAGAGTTTGGATAAACTCTTAGCAGTGGTAAGGTATTGTCACCAAGTGGAAAATATTGATGAGTTGACATCTTCAATTGGTGTATAAGCCTGGTGTAATTCATCAAAGTCATTGTACTTTTAACTTGTATTAGTAAAGAATACAATACTAAGATCAATTTAGTGCTTGAGATGTGAATATAGGCTTATCGAACCATGTTAAGAACCGAATTTTCAAATTTTATCTCTATACTTTTACTTTAAACACTTTAATTAAATTGTTGGTTAATTATGTTTGTTGTGCTTAATTGAGTTGATTGCAATATTTGTTATTATTAGTGGAATAACTAATTTACTCCTTTAAGTGTTATTGTTGCCTTAATCCTATAACAATATAGACAATTTGTAAGAAAGAAGATAATTTGAATGATATTAGGACATTAAAATACTAATGTTAATAATCATTAAAATGTATAATGTTAATGACAATTTGGATTAAAATGGTGTTGTTATAGATAAGGTTATTGATGATGAGAACATGAATAATAAGGTAAAAAGACTACAAAAAGTAAAATAAGTCAATTTTCTAAAAGAGTTAAACCCTTATTCATCCCCCTTTAACCTTTGTTTCTGATTAGATGTGCCTCTATCATCTTTTGGTGCCGCAACATCAAATCATGAAGTTTAAGAAGCTAATGATTATGCAACCAGAACAAGAATAGAAAATGGCGTTAGACTTCAAAATATTGTTGTGGATTTAGCCCCAGCTGGGAAGAAGAGAAGTTACTACTCTTGTGTTCAAAAACTAGGAAGGAAGGGTTTACTATTCTAGTGTCAGGTTCGAGCCATGTGATTATTAATATAATGATTATTGGAAACTGACATGATCATTAATTTTAAGACCCATGAGATTAATCAATATGCGTGCAAGCTGGCTCATACACTACATTAATCTAAAAGAAACTAGGAAGGAACCATGAGATAAAGAGCAATAGTCTTCAAATTCAAGTTCTTTCCAACCATTTTGCAACCAAAACTCACCATCATCACACTCGACCAATTTTATTTTCTATTTTGCACTTGTAGAAATCAAGGTTGTCAATTCTGTTTTGATTGTTGTTTCGTTTTTTCAATTGAATTGGAATGTTTCGGTTTCGAAGCGTTTCAGCACGCTATATATAAATATATTAAAAAATTAGTTCAAATCCAAAAATAAAATTATTTAGAATTGTGCAATTTAATCTAAAAAAGACATAATAAAATGATTTTTCTGAACAAAATTATGGACATGTATAATATTACGATAATGTCATCATCAATCTCGTAAGGTCATTATATTATCTGATTGCTCTGAAATTTTAACATAATATATATAAATATTTAAAGAGATTGCTCGTAAAATTTTATCTCAATCTAATAGTCGGATGAAGAGATATGATTGATATTGTAAAATTATTTATTATTTAAAAAAACACTATTTGGCTGAAATAGAACGGGCGAAATGAAACCGAAATATTTTGGCTGAAAAATCTAGAATGGACTGGAATTTAAACTGAGATAAAAATTATGTCATTTTATTTCATTTTTTTAAATGATACAAAATATTTCAACCGTTTTGATCGAAACAAAATCAAACTGACAACCCTGATAGAAACCTCTATGATGGAATTAAATGCAGATGCTGGACGAAAATACGCTACAGCAAGAATCCAAAATGGAAAAATATCTCTCGAATGCAACAAAACCATGCTATCTTACGCTGTGTTTGTTTCCCAGAATTCACTTTCCGGAAAACCACTTTCCAAACTTTCCTGTGTTTGTTTGCCTTCCGGAAAGTTGGCAACGGAAAACACTTTCTGGTCAACGGAAAATACTTTCCAGTCAAAGAAAAATTTGGCTTGGTTTTCAGGAAAGTATTTTTCGGAAAATTTGGGCGGAAAACACTTTCCGGAAGTTGTGAAAAATTTAGAAATGTCATTATTTGCTGATTATATCAAATTTGATCCTCAAACTTTTGATTGTTATATATAATTTGTTTTTGAATATTTATTTTTCAATTCCATCTCTTAAAATTTAATTTTTAAATTAATTTTGGTCCTTATTTTTATAATTGCTATTTGATTTTTTCTTATCATTTTTTTATTGAAATTTTTTATCTATCAAATTTGGTCCTCATTTTTTTTATTGTTACTTATTTTATTTGAAATAATTTATGAAATGTTAATTATTATTATTTTAATTTATTCACCTTTTATTTTTTTTAAATTTTTAGATTTGATCTCTATTATTTTGATTATTATTTATTTTATTTGAGATAATTTATGAAATTATATTTTTTTTTTCAATTTCATTCTTATTCAACTTTTTAATTTGTAAGATTTGGTCCTCATTATTTTAATAAACTTGAAAAAAAAAATTAATTTATTAATAAATTATTTTCCAGTTCATTTTCCATAACACTGTCAAAAATCGGAATTCACTTTTCAGGAATTCACTTTCCATGAATTCACTTTTCAAAAGGAAAACACTTTCTAGCAAACAAACAGGGCCTTAGAAAGAACGCCTGTTTTAGTGACAAAACTACGCGAACAAAGAATAAAAGAACAAACGATCAAACAAAGAATTGAGAGATGGAATAGAGAAAGCTTTCATTTCAAAGAGGACCAGAATGAGCATAATGCATGAGATTATGTTGAAATTTGCAAGAAAAATGCTTTGATCACATTCCTTCTCCTCTGAAGTCTGTGCTCCCATTATGCTCATTATTTATTAGATGGAGAATTATCTTGAAAAATGGCTTTTCTGCATCATACTGTCTGGCACTACGTTTCAAAAGCAATTTTTTTTAAATATTTTTTTTACTTGAAATTAAATGTTTTTGGTGTTTTTAAATATTTTTTTATACGAATATCAAAAATAATTTTTAAAAAATAAAAAAATTATCATTTTGATGCATTTATGAACAAAAAACACTTTAAAAAACAATTTCAACCAAAATTCCAAATAGACTCTTAGCATTCCTTGTCTCTCTTGCGGTCAGAAGCCATTCTTCAGCAACTCCAATTTTCTCTCTGACTACTGTGTTTATATAGTGAAGCTGATGCTTCCAAGTTGTAGTTTAATGCATAGTTATCTTTTTCTTTCATTTTAGTTGAAATGGACGAAATGTTTCATACCAGTTAAAAAAATAAGACAAAACAACATCGTTTTTATCTTTATTTAAATTTCGGTCCGTTCCGGATTTTTCGTCCAAATATCGGCTGAAACGTTTCGGTTTCGTTCCGCACATTCCATTTCGACCAAATAATGATTTTTTTAAATAATAAATACTTTTACAATATCAATCATATCTCTTAATCTGATCGTTAGATTGAGATAAAATTTTACAAGAAGTCTCTTGACATATTTGATATTATGTTAAAATTTTAGAGCATTCGAAGAATGTAATGACCTTACAAGATTGATGATGACATTCTCGTAATATTATACATGTTTATAATTTTGTTCAGAAAAATTATTTTATTGTGTTTTTTTAAGATTAAATCACACAATTCTAAATAAATTTATTTTTGAATTTAAACTATTTTTAAATTAATATATTTAATTATATATATATATATATAACTTTGAAATGATATGCCGAAAAACTTCGAAACTAAAATATTCTATTTCAATTAAGAAAATGAAACACCAAGCAGCTCATTTGTTTGGAATTGTATTTCAAATGTGTTTTATAAGAAATAAATTAGACTTTTAATACTTTAATGTTTTTTTAAATAAAAATAAATTATTTTAATATATCTTTAAATAAAAAATATTTTATCAGGAACACATTTATCTGCTTCTAGTCCTGTGCTGAGATGCTGCAGTCAAAGCCGAATTTTAAAATATCTATGCCTCAACCCAAACAAACAAACTCGAATTTTAAAATATCTATGCCTCTACCCAAACAAACGAACTCTCCCTCTCCCTCCAATTTCCTTCTTCACCCAAAACCACGACACTCAATCCTCTCCTCTTTAAACTCCCCTAAACCTCCTCTCTCTCTCTAAATCCCTTAAGCCTCTCTCTCTCTCTCTCTATATATATATATATATATAATGGCGATCGTAACAGGAGATCGTTATCTGGAAAAACTAGTCAAATTCGTTGAAGAACAAGCCGGTCCGTTAATTGAAGGGATCCTTGTCTTAAAGCTTAACCCAGACGGTCTCCGCTACGTCAATTCACGACTCGAATCACTACACGAGTTAGAGAATTTATTATCCGGAGCTCCAGTTGATTATCTTCGCGCTTACATTTCCGACCTCGGTGACCACCGTGCTCTCGAGCAGTTACGGAGGATTCTCCGTTTGTTGACGGAGTTGAAGGTCTTTTCGGTTTTGCCTCCGCCAACGCGTGATCCGACGCCGGTTTGTTTGGTTCCGTTTGGGAGATTGAAGGTTTTGGAACTTAGAGGTTGTGACTTGTCTACGTCGGCTGCCAAAGGGTTGCTTGAATTGAGACATACCCTGGAGAAGATTGTTTGTCACAATTCTACTGTGAGTCTTTTTTTTATTAGGTTTTTGTGGTATTTTTTTAGTGTTCAATCTGTTTATGGTTAAAATTTAAGCCCTAAAAAATATAAAATGGAATAAATTAATCATGACTTTCTATACGAATAATGGCATTGATTAAAGGAGATTCTTGTTTAATTGAAGGATTGAATGAAGGGATTGGCATGGCAATCTTAGTTAGAGAAATTATATTATAATTAAGCAAAGAAGCAACTTATTGATTTTCTTTAGTTCTATGTGCTGATTAATTTTAGCTAGTAATTAGGGCGTGATTCTTCGTAGTTACCTTCTGTTTTTGAAATGGATGTTTGTTAGTGAATTATATATTTTATTTTATTTATTTTATTTGGGTTATTAGGATGCATTACGGCATGTCTTTGCAAGTAGGATTATGGAGATAAAGGACTCACAACAATGGAAACGGTTGTTATTTGTATCGTGTGCGTGTAATCGACTGGTTTTGATGGATGTGTCCTTGCAACTTCTTCCTGTTGTCGAAACTCTTGATTTGAGTCGAAATAAGTTTGCAAAGGTGGATAATTTGCGGAAGTGTACCAAATTGAAGCACTTGGATCTTGGATTCAATCATCTGAGATCAGTTGCACCCTTGTGTGAGGTAGGGATAACAGCCATTATACTTTAAATACTATGCTTAGGATTTGGTTGCTTTGAAATTTCAAAATGCACTATACTTTCATTTCAAAGTACATTTCTGGTTTGTTGATTGGTGAATTTTGTATTCTAGTTGGAGTTGTATTCATTGCTTCTTTTTTTCTTAATGTTTTTAGTTGATACTGTTTTTTATTGCATGCTTCATAATTGCTTTCCGAGAGTTTGACCAACACTTGAGTTATTAAAGATCACTGCTGCAACCTGCAAAGGAACGCATCTGCTGCAAATTTATTGACCTAAATTGACTGAGGTGCTCATTTGTTTTTTTTTTTGGCTACTAAATAAGCCAAACTCAAATTTTGATGTTGCTGCTCAAATCCATGGCTTGACTATGCATGTAAATCTGTAATTATGCACAAAATAATTTTATTGTAGTTAGAGGTGGCTGAAGTTGAGATGCATGATATCAAGTACATTTATGAATCTAGGTTTCAAATCCATAGAGCTACAAAGAATGATATTAGAGCTTCAATTAGCAGGCTAATAGAGGTTGGTTCTAGTGATTTGGCTAGGCAAGAGGTGCTGTATGGAACATGATAACGTGGAAAGTGGTAAAACAACAATCAAAGGGCAGTGAGTGATGAGGGTTACAAAACTATTTGGTTTCTTGGAGGATGTCCCAGTTGTAGGAACTTTTTGTGGATTTCATTGGCAGAGGGTGTGGTTTTGTGGAAATGAGTGCACACGAGATGAACAACAATAGAATGTGGCTTCAAGGTGGTTATGTGTGCATTTTGATCCCCTAATTTCGTATAAAAGAACTAAGATTAGGGCATGTATTAGTAAGGCAATGTAAGTATGTGATTAATATTTGCAGATTTGATGTATGCAAAGCTTATGCAATCTAGCAATTATGTTGGGTAAGGGTGGTTCCAACAAATTTCAAATACATTTTCTTCTTTCCAAGAACTCTCCAATCTCCAAGATTTAAGGATCATTGTCAGAGATTATCTTGCTTGCAAACACTTGGGGAGTTGTCTGCTTTTGAAAGACTTCTTTATTTTAAACTTCAAGTAGTTCTCGACTTAGCTCTAATTGAAAGAAAATGCTATTCAAGGATGTAAAATTACCAAACAATTTGAGAATCCCTGACAGAAATTTCTCCTCACCTTATGGTAGGTAAGGTGAATGGAAAATGTTCAAGCGTGAAACTTGCTTTTGCTCAGATAGCTCTCTTTAGTGCTGCCATGGGTATTTTGAAACTTCATTTGCTTGTTATTTTATAAGTGATTCGTTTATTAGAATGATATATGTTAAACATGAATATCTACTTTGCAGAATGATTCAATGACAGTAAGATGACAGTAAGATAAGTTAAGAAAGGAAAGCATGCTGCAAATAATGGGAGATTGGCAAATATACTCAATTAGAGTAGGCAATTAAAGCAAAGATATAGCTTAGCATATATAGAAGATATTGTAATTAATGTATGAGGTATTCTGCCCTATATATTGAGAAAGTAAATAGCAAGAAAGATATTCAAACCATTTCTGTTATGGTATCAGAGCCTCTTTCATAGAATTCCCAGATTTCTTAGAAACCCTCTTAGAAACTCTAGAGTTTAAGAGTCTTAGCTTGATGGAGAAGGCAGATAATGTTTGTGTCAGATTTACTGGCAAAAAATTATGCTGCCTGGGCCATTTCAAATGGAGATTTTTCTCAAGGGAAAGGTGTTATGGAGTCATGTAGATGACAGTGAGAAGGAAACCTTAGATGCTGAAGAATCAGCCAGTGAGAAGGATGCTGAAAAATCAGACAGTGAGAAGGATGCTGAAAAATCAGCTAGTGCAAAGGCTGTATGGGCAGCAAAGGATGCACAAATCATGTCCTGGATTCTAGGTTCTATGGAATCTCAATTAATCATGTCTTTGAGACCTCATAGGTCAGCAAAAGCTATGTGGAATCATCTTGCACAAGTTTATAACCAAGATAACAATGCTCGAAGATTTCAGCTTGAATTGAGCATTGGAAACTACACTCAGGGAGATTTATCAATCCAGGAGTATTATGCTGGATTCCTAACACTATGGAATGACTATTCTGATCTAGTTACAGCCAAGATATCGGGAGAAGGGATTCTAGCAGTTCAACAGGTTCATAAAGTCAGCCAAAGAGATCAATTTCTGATGAAATTGAGGCCTGAATTTGAATCTGTTCGTGCCTCTCTAGTGAATAGAGATCCGGTTCCATCTCTAGATGCTTGTTTTGGAGAACTCTTGCGTGAAGAACAACGTCTTCATACTCAGAACACCATGGAACAAACAAGAGCTGCTCCTGTGGCTTATGCTGCTTATAGCAGGGGAAGAGGATCTGAGATGAAGAAGATTCAATGTTACAGCTGCAAGAGGTATGGACACATTGCACCCCACTGTCCAAACAAAGTCTGCAATTATTGCAAGCAGCCTGGACACATTATTAAGGAGTGTCCCATTCGACCACCTTCAAGATTCAACAAGAATCAGCACACAGCCAACACTGCAAATGTTGTCACCAGTAATGTGTCTTCTACAGAGACAGCCTTAACAAGAGAAATGGTGCAAGAAATGATTGTAAGTGCATTCACCACACTTGGCCTACAAGGTAATGATGCCTCTGCACTTTCTTCTTGGATATTAGACTCTGGTGCTTCTAATCATATGACAAACTCTTTGAAAGGTCTAAAAAATCTTAGAAAATACTGTGGAACTTCAAAGATTCAAACAGCTAATGGGAGTATTCTTCCTATTGTGGCTATTGGTGATAAACCTCCTCTAAAGGATGTTTTTGTCTCTCCAAAACTGGCTGTTAACCTGGCCTCTGTGGGGCAACTTGTAGACAATGATTGTAAGGTTCATTTTTCTAAACAAGGTTGTATTGTGCAGGATCAAATGACAGGACAACTGATAGCGAAGGGGCCTAAGCATGGACGTCTATTTCTCTTACAATCTGCTGTTCCACGCAGCTTAGTTTCCTTTCCTTTTGTTTCTCTTCTCTGTACTATTCCAAAAGTATCAAAAGAAATGTGGCATAGACGTCTTGGGCATCCAAATCATATAGTTTTGTCACATCTTTTGAAATCTGGTCTAATAAAGAATAAGATGTTTTCCTCTTCTAATCTGTTTTTTGATTGTACTACTTGCAAGCTTGGCAAAAGTAAAAGATTACCCTTTCCTTCTGAAGGCAGTAGGGCAGTAAAACCATTTGATGTTATACATAGTGATGTATGGGGAATAAGTCCAGTTTTATCTCATGCAGGTTACAAATATTTTGTAACTTTTATAGATGATTACAGTAGATATACATGGGTTTACTTCCTAAGAAAGAAATCAGAAGTATTTGCTATGTTCAAACTCTTTCTAGAACTGATCCACACTCAATTTCAGACCACTGTCAAAATTCTTAGATCAGACTCTGGAGGAGAATATATGTCAAATGAATTCCAGTCATTCTTACAAAACAGAGGTATCATTAATCATAGATCATGTCCCTATACTCCACAACAAAATGGAGTAGCAGAACGTAAGAATCGACACCTCTTAGATGTTGTGAGAACCCTTCTTATTGATACTTCAGTACCACCAAAGTTCTGGGCAGAAGCCCTTGCTACTGCCACATACTTAATCAATAGACTTCCTTCACAAAAATTAGGTCTAGACTCTCCATATTTTAGACTTCATCACTGTCAGCCCACATATGAGAATCTACACACCTTTGGGTGTGTATGTTTCATGCATCTGCCTCCACCTTACAGAAACAAACTTACTGCCCAGTCCATGAAATGTGCATTTCTAGGATATAGTGTCAATCAAAAAGGTTATCTATGCTTTGATCCTCATACCAATCGCATTCATATTTCTAGAAATGTTGTCTTTCTTGAAAATCAGTGTTTCTTTCCTATGTTTTCCTCAACATCATCCAACACACTTGCCCTGCTACCTTCATTCCCTAATCTTAACACAAGTAGTGAAGATGAAACTCTACACTCTGCTGCTATTGATAAATCGGTGTCTTCAAACATTGATAACCTACCACAGGTATCTTCAAAGCCATTGCTTGTATATAGACGTAGACAACCACATGTGCAGCCCCCTTCTGCTACTGTCCTGGCATCAGATCCCAGGCATCCTACAGTCTGTGAGGTAAATGACTTACCTATTGTAATGCCTTCTATAAGGAGATCTACTCGAGTTTCTGTTCCTCCTGACAGGTATGGGTTTGACCCCTCTAAGACTCAAGATTCTCAGTCAGCTCTCTCTGCTTCATTGCATGCTACTTCAGTACCTACCAGCTATTCACAGGCAGTTAAAGAATCTTGTTGGCAACAAGCTATAAAGGAGGAACTTCATGCCCTGGACACTAATCACACCTGGGATATTGTTGAGTGCCCTGCAGGTGTTACACCTTTGGGCTGTCGATGGGTATATTCAGTGAAGGTTAGAGCTGATGGCAGCTTGGACAGACATAAGGCTAGGTTGGTAGCTCTTGGGAATCACCAACAATATGGTATTAACTATGAAGAGACCTTTGCACCAGTGGTCAAAATGACAACAATACGAACTATTCTGGCCATTGCAGCCTCACAACAATGGTGTTTACACCAATTGGATGTGAAGAATGCCTTTCTTCATGGGGATCTAGCTGAAGATATCTACATGCGACCTCCTGCTGGTCTGTTTTCTAGGCCTACTACTGCTGTGTGTAAGTTACGAAAGTCCTTGTATGGACTTAAACAAGCCCCTCGTGCCTGGTATGCCAAATTTGCTTCTACTCTTATTGATTTTGAGTTTATAAAAAGCAAGTATGATGCCTCTTTATTCCTGCGTACTACTGCCATTGGTGTTGTGTTTGTCCTAGTCTATGTTGATGATATAATCATCACTGGCACTGATTTAAGCCTAATACAGCACCTAAAGCAACACTTACAACAGTCCTTTCACATGAAGGACCTTGGTAATTTAGCCTATTTTCTTGGTCTGGAAATTCAGGCTGGTACGCATGGATTATTTTTATCACAACACAAATATGCCATGGATTTGGTGGCTGCAGCTGGACTCAAGGATTTACCACCGATGGATACTCCAATGGAAATCAATGTCAAGCTTCGAAAGGATGAGGGAGAACTACTACCTGATCCGACAGTGTTTAGAACACTTGTGGGGAGTCTGAT
Source organism: Salix arbutifolia (assembly GCA_025169955.1). Taxonomy (NCBI): domain Eukaryota; kingdom Viridiplantae; phylum Streptophyta; class Magnoliopsida; order Malpighiales; family Salicaceae; genus Salix; species Salix arbutifolia. Next base: position 2,469,705 of record CM045916.1, on the reverse strand, counting down.
CTATCTAACAAATACTAGGCCTGATATTTCTTATGCAGTTCAACAGGTGAGTCAGTTTATGGATTCTCCTAGACACCTTCACTTGGTGGCTGTTAAAAGGATCATTCGGTATGTGAATGGCACTTTACAAAGAGGGTTATGCTATCCTACTGGTACTTCTCCTGATCTACATGCCTACTGTGATGCTGATTATGCTGGTTGTTCAGACACTAGAAGATCAACTACTGGATGGTGTATGTTCCTTGGGCCAGCACTTATTTCATGGAAAAGCAAGAAACAGGATAGGGTTTCGAAGTCATCCACTGAGGCTGAATACAGGGCTATGTCTCAAGCCTGCTCAGAAGTAGTTTGGCTACATGGGCTTCTTTCAGAGCTTGGTTTTCCACAAACTACACCTACTCCTCTTTATGGGGACAATACAAGTGCCATACATCTTGCTGCTAATCCTATTTTCCATGAAAGAACTAAGCATATTGAAGTGGACTGTCACTTCATTCGAGATGCCTTTGAAGACAAATTGATCTCTCTACCTCATGTAACCAGCAACCTTCAAGTTGCTGATATCTTTACCAAGACACTTACTCGACAGAGACATCAATTTCTAGTTGACAAATTGATGCTGCTGGACACACCAGCATCAATTTGAGGGGGGATGACAGTAAGATGACAGTAAGATAAGTTAAGAAAGGAAAGCATGCTGCAGATAATGGGAGATTGGCAAATATACTCAATTAGAGTAGGCAATTAAAGCAAAGATATAGCTTAGCATATATAGAAGATATTGTAATTAATGTATGAGGTATTCTGCCCTATATATTGAGAAAGTAAATAGCAAGAAAGATATTCAAACCATTTCTGTTATTCAATTGCTGAGAGATTTATTTTCTTCCTCACTATTTTTCTGTCTCAGGAATTAGCTTTGGACCCATACACTGATTATTTTTTTTTGTGCAGATCTCCTGTTACATTGCTAAACTTGTTTTGAGGAACAATGCCCTAACAACATTACATGGACTTGAGAATTTGAAGTCACTTGAAGCTCTTGATGTATCCTATAATATTATTTCCAATTTCTCAGAGCTGGAGTTCCTTACTGGCCTCCCATGTTTGCGAAACTTGTGGCTGGAAGGAAATCCTTTGTGTGGTGCCCGATGGTATCGGGCTCAAGTGTTCGGCTATGTTGTTCATCCAGAAGTAGTAAGTGATGATCTGGCAGATAGTGATACTTAATTTATGCTAATTTAAGGTCATAGAAAAGTTGTAGCTTTTGGATGAGTAGAATATAAATTAATATTTTAAGGACGCTTCTCATAACTTCATTACGAATTTTGTAGTCCTAGAAAACTAACAACTTTTTATTGTTTCCTGATGTGTGGTTTCTCAGGTGAAGTTAGATGATCAAGAAATCAGTGCAAGAGAGTTTTGGAAGAGGCAAATCATAATTTCCAGGAGGCAGAAACAGCCTGTCAACTTTGAATTTTATTCTCCTGCTATAGGAGATGATGAAGGAGATGGAAATATCAACTGGAAAAGGGTATGTAATTATAATGGTGTGCTGAGCAAGTCCACATATGATCTTTCCATGTGTCGCTTGACACTACAGCATTTTGCTAAACTGAATTCATCCCAGCATCAAGTGTGTGATTTGTTTTTTTTTTAAAAACAATTTAGTAAATTTCTGCCCTTTGTTTATTATGTTGGAAATTTTTAAAATATAACACTTTGTATTCCTTTCTACCAGTCAATTAGATTATTGGTAATGACTTGGAGAGTAATGACATCTCCCCATATTAATTTTTCAGAGAAAAGTATCTCGTCTTGCTTCAATTGTGAATAAAGAAGAGACCATGTGTATTTCCTCTGACCAAGAGTCTCCATCTTGTGATAATGAGATTCAAAGGGATGAAGGTGAAATAGTTGATCTGATTAATAGAGTTGAGCTCATGAAAAAGGAGCATTCTACTCTTTGGTTGCGAGAATTTAAGGACTGGATGGATCATGAATCAAAGAATAATGTGGATTGCAGTGCATATTGTGGCGTTACATTGCAGCATACAAAGGACAATCATCCAACAAACAAGTCAACACAGAAGGACCATTGTGATAGTTCTAGAGATTCCATGGATGAACTTCAAGCTTCTGGAGATGAGACCAGTACAAATATCCATAAGCCTGATAGTTCATTTGTTGGTGCTGGTTCATATGGTGGGGTTGCTTTACCAGGGATGGGGATCATGAATCTAAGACAGAAGCATCAAAAGTCTTATTTACATGGAGGGTCTGGTAGTATGTCTGTGCAAGGTAGAAGTTCCCACACAGATAGCTCTACTGTCCAAGGAGTCCATACAATAGTTGAAAATGGAAGCATATCACTGTTGACCACTCTTTCATCTCCTGCTGATCCTAGGTCTCCTCCTCATTATGAAGAAGACATTTTGCAACGACGCAACAACTTGGTGGAAGAAATTTTGCAGCTATCTGCAGAATCCTATTCAGTGGCATCGTCTAACAGTAATACTAGTTCTAGTGATGATGATATATATGAATTTGGAGATTCATCATATGAAGCTGATAAATCACAAAATGAACAGTATTTGAATCCCAAGGCTGGGGGGCAATTATCTTCTAATCCTTTGAAGGATGAAGGACACGGAACTCATCATGTGATGGAAAACGACAGTTATCTAAATGATTCAGAAACCTCAAATTCCACAAAAAAATTGAGGTCAAACTCTAATTTATCTGCTGGCTCTCATGATGGTGAAATTGTTCATTTTGCCTACCAAGAGGCTGATATACTGGAGAAAGGAAAAAACATAAGGAAACCAAGAAGAAGAGTCATTTCTATACAAGAGAATATGGTTGGCAGGATAGGGAGACCAGAAAATTTAAATGGAAATGGGGATACTTGTGGTGCTGATTTGGTGGATGAGCAAGGGGAACAAATTGTTATTGAGAGTGATTTTCATGTTAATGATAAGAAACAGCTACACACAAATTCTCTTACAACCCTGGATGCTGTAAATGTCAATGGATTCTCTGATGATTTTATTGAGAATTATTTTAATGAGAAAGTAGCAGATTCCAGAATTAATGAAAGCTGTAGGAATTATATGCGTTGTGATTGTGTACTAGAGCCAGAATCCATGTACAGAGAAAGGTAAACATTTTGTAATCATTAGGAAATGTTGCCTATGAAAGACTTTTGGCTTTTCATTATTTATTTTCTTTTTTATAAGCATCATAACCCTTACTATTGAGCTCTGGAGTGCCCATAAACTAATTGTCACTATGCTTTTGCATTAGGTTCTCTTGCTAAAAATTGATTTTTCCTCATTATATTCAGTTATGCAGCACTCATCACCATTGTTGAGCATCTTATAGATCTGGTGATGCTTATTTATTTTTTTCCATAAATTGTAGCTCATGTCTTCTAGAAACTCTAGATTAATTAAGTTATCAGCGAGTTGTTTTCTTTTTCCTCTGTTTTTGTACGAAGAAGATCTCTTGATGTCTTACTAACAAAATAAAAAAAATAGATTTGTAATTAATTTGAAATAATAGCTCTCATGTTGTTTTATAATCGGTTGTATAGAGACAGAGAAGATGATTTTGCTTCAATAAAGCTTAATAGATAAGATATAAAGAATCAAAGTATATCAATTTCTTAGAATGTTTAGGGTTTTTTGCTGTGAACAATTGTAAACACTACTTCCAAAGAAAATAACAGTAAAAGCTTAAATATGCATGGAGCACCTACTCACTACTTGACATTTAGTACATTGATTTTATATAGCTTTGCATCTTCAAAGGCTGATACTTCTAGATTTTCACTTTTTGCATGTTTTAGCACTCAGTTTTCTGGATTTCAAATATGAAATGCAACCTCATGTTGAACTTTGCTCACTTGTCTCTTTTTTATCTAATCATGAATCTGTAAACATGTTATTTTGAAAATTCTGATTTTTATCTTCTTTTGTTTTGCATGCAGAGAATTAGTTTTGTTGCTGAGCAATGAAGACAAGCTGTATGTACTGCTCATTGATGCAGCATTTGATGGATCGGGTTAGTTATCGAGTATTTAGGAGAGACCTATTTTTCATTTGATGCTTCTGAAAGCTGATTGCATGATCTTAGTTGCTGAACTTTGGAAAATCGCAGGAAGCATTTTAAGTTTGCTGGGTCGGCACAGGGTTGAAGATGTTAGAGAAGTTTTAGTTGGTATAGGACTTCAGGTCATGAGGTCAGTGATTTATTTGGTACTGTTTGTAATTAGAAGACAGGTGTTTCGTAAAACTTGAAAATCGTTTCTTGCTGCTATTGGTTAGTGTATACATTGAAAGGGGAGCAACCTACCTGTTTCTAACACGGAGCATTGAGAAGTCAAGGAAGCTACTTCATATCTTGCAAGTTTGTGGACCATGTGCAACAAATAATAAGTGTTTGTTGAGAAGGTAATCTAATCTTATCCCCCCCCCCCCCCCCCCCCCCCCCCCCCCCCCCCCCCCCCTCATTCTTGAATGGGAAATTTAATGCCAGTTTTTTGCTTATGTACTCTTCTAAAATGATTTTTTTGTTTTTAAATTTAATAATTGCTCGCTCTATATTTGTGTGTTTATTTTCTTTGTTGTAAGACTGGGGTTGTGGGAATTTATATGGCAGTTTGGAGCAGGTTCAGGTTGAGTTGTTTGATCAACAAATATGTCGGGGTTTGAAACTGAGCATATTCCAATATTCTATGGTGCATTTTTGGCACAAGAAGAATGAAGGTATACATCTCACTGCTTTAGGTTGATGAAGTGTTATTGCATAAAATTGTTAAATGGTCCCTCAGATGTTGTGAAGTTGGATAAAATACGGCATAATTCATATACTATGATTTTTTTTCCAGAAGCATGATTAATCAAGCCCACTGTTTTTATTGTGTTTTTTTCTTTCATGTGGAGCATGAAAGGTTAATAACAAACAAAGACCTCAGCTATATCTGTTTCATACAAAATTTTCTTGATGACTTTTTGTGTAGGTTGTTAATTTAAGAATTGTTAGTATTGGTTTTATACGGAAGATTTATTAAATATATGGATGGATCATATTTGTTATAACCACTGAAAATCCAAAATTTCTTTATGAGTTGTAAATTGAAATGTTCTTAGATGCATAGTTGACCCGTGTATGATTAAATTTGTGAAGTGTTTGATGAACATATACACCACACATTATTTGGAGCCTAATTTGTATAGTTTTATCATTAAATTTCTGAAACCAACATGCTTTGGATATCTCCTAATTCAATTGAAATACAAATTTCCATCATAGTAGTTTCATGATTTGATTCAATGACATGACTTCCCACAGATATGCATCGGACTATTTCTAATTATGGTGGCATGCTTTCTAGCAGATACTCTTATGATGTGAAAATAATTTGTGCAAAATTTTTTTTGAATTTTTTTTTTCTTCCTAAGTTAATCCTTTTATTGCTTATATGTATATGACTGCCAAAAATTCTCTTATGGACAGAGGACTCATGGCTTCCCAGATCACTGTTTGTAAGTGGGGGGCATGTGCTATTGTGTGTTGAAGATCTTAAGCAGTTCGGCAGTTCCTCAGGGAATGCATCTTCGCCTCCATATTTCTTGCTTGATTCTTGTTGCGCCATAAGTGATGTGTCTGAGCTGGTATGTTTAAGATTGCTTGATCCCAATTGTCTGCCCCATATTTCTTCCATTGATTCTTGCTCATAAAATTGCTTGCTTATAAACCACAATTACCTGAATTTGAATGCTGGTTAGACTGGCATATTAATTCTACATCCAAAATGCTTTGAACTAAATTTGTCTTGTATAGTCTGGCTCTCTTTTCTATCATATTTTTCAACATCTTTGCGCGTCTAAGAAACTGCTTTTCTCAAAAGTAGTGGTTTTTTGGGCACAATATCCTGCTTCTATTGCTTTGTTCTGTCCTTTTTCTATTGAGAGGGTGAAGGTTATATCCCATTAAGATCAAAATTCTATTTTCAGGTTATTGAGGCCAGGGAGAGCTGGTTTATAACCATAATCCTTCAACATGCCACAAAAAGGTTCTGCCTATCATCCAAATCTCAAAAGAATATAAAAAAAAATGACAAGGATAATGAAGGTTCAGGTTCTCTGAAATGGAAGCTTAAGTGGTCCTCAAAAGAGAACCTCTTCAATTTCGTGGCTTTGTTAAGGGCAATTCATGCAGAGGTAGTCACGCTACCGATGCTAGTAACATATACTACGTGAGCCTTGCTTTCATGCTTCTGTTTGTCATATTCATTTCATTCTTTTTGATTTAGGGTTTTCACTTTCCTTCACAATTATATATTTAGTTTGCACGTCTCCTGTGGGTGGTGAGTCAATAGCTTTCATATTCTTTCATTGGTATTCTTTATTGGCGATCCTTTTCTCCTGTACAGAGTGTAGAGTATAGAACAAAGTAAATTGTCATCACCTCAGTTACTGGCTTTTCCATGGACTGCCTTGATTTTTTCTCTTATCCTTAGGAAACTGATTTATGTCCATTGTGCCGTCGAAAATGGGCAGCAGTTAGATTAATATGTTATACACTCACTCTACTCTTATGACATGATCAAAGTACTTTAAGAAATGCTGTAATTATTATTTTTTCAAGTATATAATAATCAAAATTTTATTTGAATTTAAGAAGAATTGCATGATAATACTAACAGGACCATTAATGTTCTATGTCTATCCTGCTAGTGTAAATTATAGGAGCAACTGCCAGTTTATCATCCTTGTATGCAGACCATACTACCTATAGTACAAGTGTTAAAAATATACGACAATGGTAATAGGTAAAAGTTAAGTTTAATTACAAAACAAATTGTTCAACAAATATCTGGAAAGACTGCTGTCTATGTACCTCGCTTCGATAAAATGACACACAATTGTGAGATTACTCTAATTCCATATCATCTAACATAACAAATCGCAAGCTTATTAATAAGATTTTTAGTCATTTTTAGACAATATAGTTACATATAATTATTTAAAAACTGCATTACATGCATCCTGATGGAAGTTGAAGTGTAATCCTTGGGGTAGTCATAACTAGCTTTCTTGGAAGCTAGGGACAACCCATGTCACGAGGTTCCCCGATGACATCAAGGTTTGGGAGTCGCCATCTAGTTATTTGGTAAGGGTTGTTAGAAAACCTGAATGTTCTAGTCTTATTTAGAGATTCGAAGAGTAAGTATTAGTGATGGTAATAAAGGGTACTGTCATCCCTATAATACCCCATCTAAGGTAAGCTCCTTTTTTGTTTTAATGTGATTCATAAATTTGAGTTGTTTCTTAGTAGGTGTTTTGCATAATAAATTTGGCTATTTGAATCTGTTATTGGCTCGTGTATCCAAATAGATTTTTATATAGCTAAATCCATGCAAGTGCCCTGACAAAGTTCACTTATCCTATATGAAAGATTATTTTTATTGTGATAAATCACTCAATTAAAATTGATGAATATTTAAGATAACTTTAAGCACTTCCATATAAATTATTGATATTTTAAAAATTAGTTTACTCGTAGGTGTAATATTTATATTAGGGTTATTGTTATTTCTTATGAACTAAGAGAAAACTAATTGAATTTGTTTTGAAATATTTGCCAAATTATTTAGGATTTAATAAACTCGTTAAAATCCTAAGATGAATGCAACCCCCTCTAAAAAAAAAAATCTAACTTATTCTGTATTAAAACATAAATTTATTTTTGAGATATTTGACCATATGCAATTAAAACATTTAGAACCTTTTTTTTTTGTCTTTTTTGGTTTTAATCATTCAAAAACATATAATAAAAAAACATATTTTTTACTATATTTTTCACACACCCTACACTTAGTTTTTTACAAATCACTGAAAAATCAAAATAATTCAAACAACACCCTAAAATGTTAATGTTAAAAAAGGGATGTTAACATACTAAGAATTGGGGTGGTTATATTTATGGTGATGGGAGTTTCATTTGTGATAAAATAAAGAAGAAATGGAGGAGGAGAAGAGGGGATGTCGCTTGCTAGGTTATAACGTAAATGTTAATGATGAATATTTTAGATAACTTTAAGCACTTCCACATAAATTACTAATGTTTTAAAAATTAGCCTACTCGTAAGTCTAATATTTATATTAGGGTATTTATTGTTATTTCTTATGAACTAAGAGAAAACTGATTGAATTTGTTTTGAAATAATTACCAAATTATTTGGGATTTAATAAATTCATTATTAAAATCCTAAGACATATGCACCCCTTTTAAAAAAAAAATCTAACTTATTTTTTATTAAAACATAAATTTATTTTTGAGATATTTGACCATATGCAATTAAAACATTTAGAACCTTTTTTTTTTTTGTCTTTTTGGTTTTAATCATTCAAAAACATATAATAAAAGACATTTTTTACTATATTTTACTCACACCCTAAAATTAGTTTTTTACAAATCACCAAAAAGTCAAAATAATTCAAATAACACCTAAAAAGTTAATAATTTACAAAATGGTCCTTTAAAAGGTTAGGTAACGTGTTGGAAAAACTGTGGGAAGAAAAATCTACTTTGGGCTTTGCCATGTGTGACCTATAATTAAGCAACCTTATATTCTTATGGTTACAAAACAAATATATATTTATTCTAGCTTTCAAGTTGTCCTTTGTTTTTCTTTTCACATTCATCATCGTGTTAAAAATATTTATAAACACTATTTTCAATATGTATGATATCCCGATCATGACGAGAGAAGATTAATCTTCCAATAAAAAAAACTTAGAAAATTCTTTGCTTTATCAAGTTATGAGCCACACCAAAACCAAAAAAACTTCTGCTTACTGAAATCAAATACAATGCTATCGTATTGATACATCACGTCATAAAATTCTTCACCTAATGGTACTAGTAATGCAACATCACTTTCAACACTACCAAAAAAAATCATTTCAATACTTACGATTAGTTAGTAAGAACTATTAATGATAATAAAAAAATATTATACCATTATTTGTTAAGGTGACTATATTTTTGGATTCGAGGAAACCCTATTCCTGGAAAGTGCACTTTGTGGGCCCAGATGAACGAGTAAAACCCCGATTATCTTAGACTCTTACAAGTGGTGTATATCTTGACTCGAACTTGAGATCTTTTATGTAGATCTCAAGCCATTTGTCATCACGCCACGCCTATTGGAGACTATTAGGTTGAAGGCCTTGTTATTTTATATACATTATGCATGCGTGACCCAACCAGAACGATCTTATATGCATGAAAATCATTAATAATCCATATCAAAGTTGCCTTTATTTCAAAGCTCTATTTTCTCTAGACATCGTAAGTATAGTTCTCCATGACCAAAACTATTTCAACTCATAGTTCGGTTAAAAATAAACATCCATATTCCAACTTCATCAATCAACGGTTAAAAATAAGCATCCATATTCCAACTTCAACTATTATAATCAAATATGATCATAGAAAAAAGTATGAACTTCAGCATCATACACATCCTTAATAGCAAGTTGTAAACTGTGAGTATCACCAACCAACATGAATAAGGAGCAACAAATGACCTAAATGGATTGAATCTATTTATACATAACCCAAGACATATTGTTCTTGATTCCATTGAAAACTAAGGATGCACCCTATTAAAATGTTTCTAGGTTTTACCATTAGAAGGGTACAACATGACTCCATCCTTTCATATCATATGAATAACATCATGTTACACTCAATGGTCTTTAGAGACATAAATAACCTTTGCATTCTAAAGTGATTGAGAAGTACATATATGATAAGAGTCCTTCCTCTATTGGTTTTGGTTTTATAACGAGCATGCTCATAAATTCTGCACTTCGTCAAATTTGTATTTTAAGGAAGTATAACATGTAGACGTTTGGACACATGTTACTTTTTTGGCATCCTATGTCGAGGGGTTTCATCATTGATTTAACAACATAAAAGTTTTCTTTCATCCTATTCCTTTTAGATAAAATGTTTCTCGTCTATTTGACAATTCTATTGTAATCAACCTCATTCAGCCTATAATTTGGCTTAGTGAATACTTATGCAAAGGTCAATACTTTATGGTCATTTTTGCACCCATTCCATAATGGTTTATCAAAGTCTTTCAGAAGATCATATATTTTGCTCATCTTTTCATTTAGCTCTTCATTTATGATTAAATATTCATCTACGTAACCCTCATTATTTCTCATCGCATCCATAATAATCATTTTCTATAATGATTAATATTGTTATCTACATCTCCATGCACATTGCTAGAACAAGAAGTACCCAACCATTCTTTCTACCATGGTCTCGTAAGGAACATATGGTTCTCCATGTGCAAACAAACACAAATATTTCTTCATATACCTTTTTTTTTGTAGAAGATGCATTGTTATAACATCCAAATCAAGAAACATTGGTTTAACAAACTTATTTAATCTATTTTAATATTACCCATAAATGATTATCAATCATCTATATAAATTCAAATTCCTCCATATTTATTAAAATTTTCAACTCAAAATAAAATTGACAATATATGAAACATGCCCATCATATAATCCATTATTTATTTTATTTCAAAAAACCTAATTCATAAAATCAAAATCATTTTTATCAAATTACAAACAAATATAATTTTTTAAAATCTCAAACAAACTCTAAAATATACAAATCATTAATTCATACAATGAACTTCTATAGAAAAAATCTATAAAATAAGTAAATATACAAACAAACTACATATACTACAAAAATATACAATAAAAATTAACAGTTCAAAATTGAGTTTACACAAAAAATAGGTAATTTTATTTACTTGATATGGGAAATCCTAAAAAATATAAACTAAAAAAGGGATGTTAACATACTAAGAATTGGGGTGGTTAGATTTATGGTGATGGGAGTTTCATTTGTGATAAAATAAAGAAGAAATGGAGGAGGAGAAGAGGGGATGTCGCTTGCTAGGTTATAACATAAATGTTAACGATAGATTTACAAATAAATTTTATCGACAAGTTTATTTCATGAACAATACAATTTGTAAGCATGCCAATCTATTTTTTCTTATTAATTCTTATTTTTCTATTGTAATTTTCTTGGTGTATACTGATGAAAATTTTTAATATCGAGAGACATAACAAGAAAATATTTCATTGGTAAATGAAATTTTGACTATTAGTATTTCTATTACTATTTGTCAATTTTTTCAGTCACCTAAGCATAGTTTCTTGATACCTAATTCAAATATATTTTCATGTGACCAAATTAAAAAAAAAAAAAAAGATGAAAACAAGGGAAATATTGTAAGTGCTTGAAAGGTTTTGATGTTTATTAAATTTCACACACGAAATTTCAAGCATTCAGTCACTTATGGAGAAGGTCTGATCTTGAGGGATAAACCAATCCCAATTGGCCCATAATGGATCATAATTATACGTTGTAAAAAAAAAAAATTAATAATAATAAATTAAATGTCCAATAGGAAGACTGCACCTATTTTATTTAATATTTCTGTTCCATTTTTATTTGTTGGCACCAATTCCCAATATTATACCAAATTTTCCCATTCTTTGGGAAAGTCAGAGAAAATCGTGGTAAATATTTTTTGCATGCTATTTATTTGATACAGTTAGGTCAAAATCTTGAGCTATATAATCTCTACATAAAAAACGATGCATGGGATTTTCAAAAATGCACTTATATCCCGATTCTCTAGCTAATTACAAGGCACATGTAATTATTATTTTTTATAAATTTATTATAATTATGACATTTAAGTTTTTATGGGAATTAATAGGAATATTAATAGCAAAAATAGTAGTATTCCATCTTATTATTTTAAATGAGTAATTTTCCTCTTATTAACGTTGCAATTACTTTTTTATTTATTATAAAATAAATAAAAAATATGTAGAGAGAATATGACTCCCATCTATACCCTATAGGTTACTTTAATACCTATATTATACAACAAAACGACCCAAATTATCCAATTAATGAATAAAGTAATTGAGTTTAACGGTGTCCCGGAGAAAAGAACGGTCGGAATGCCGAGAGAAATAGCAGGCGAAAACAGCTAAAATTTGTCTATAAATAAAGCATCTCTTTTAACAAATATAGCACAAAATCCCTTTCACAGCATCAAAGATAAAGTTTAAAAGAGAGAAAAGAAAAGGGTTTTTATTTTACATCGAGGAATTAATCATGGATTCGAAGACCGCACTGAGTTTCTTTCTGATCTTCTCGTCATGTGTGTTTCTAGGGTTTTCAGGAGTTGAGGCTATAGAAATGGCATGTATGCAAAATCTGCTTCCATGTAAACCCTATTTACAAGGAACCGAGCACCCACCACCTGTTTGCTGCTTGCCACTGAAGAACATGGTTGCACAGCAAACTCAGTGTCTTTGCAGTGTTTTAACAAATCCAGATCTCCTCAAGGATTTCAACGTCACCGTGGATGGAGCCCTAAAGCTTGCCAAGACTTGTGGTGCCTCAGTTGACATGTCAGTTTGCAAAAATGGTAATCAGTTTTTTCTCCTCAAAATCTGATAAAAAATTTTGGGATTCATTATCTGATGATTTCTTATGGGAGAATTGGTTAGAATTATGTGAATGGACCTGTTCAATGACTGGTTTTAGGCTTATATCTTAGGGTTTTTCTTTTATTTTCTTTTTTTTAATTAACTCGAACCAAAAAAAATTTGCTTGCTCATCCCTTATTTGTGTTCCTTGTATTGATAGAAAATCTACAATTTTCCTTTTTTTTTACCACTCTTTTTCATTGCAAGATCATATATAAAACGTCATTCAAATTCTTTATATCCAAATTCTTTTTTATATTAGCCATTTGATCACTCAAACCTGACATTTTTCTTTAGGGCTGCAATCAATCTGTGATAATTATTGACAATTGCATGCGATAATTACTGTTCTCGATCGAGTTTACATGCGTGTTTACAGAAATATATGAGCCATCTAACTCTAATATTCCTCTGAATTTGTAATCAAAATAGCAACATCTCCGTCTGGTTCTCCGGCGACGTCATCAACCCCTACCACCCCTAACGCAACAACTCCAAGCGGTGAGCTCTCGAGCTTTATACTTATGATTCTCTAAATTAATTTATCTTCTTCTTCTGCTGCTGCTGCTTCATATTCAAAAAAGAAGATCAGTGGTATTTATTTTAAGACTAAATATTTGGAATCTTTTTATACTTATATTTTATGACCAAGAAATCAATCTTTACCATTGTTATTTGTTCTTGTTCGTGTAGGCTCCAACACAGCTCCAAAAAGTGCAGCAAATGATGGGATCACTCACTTTGGAGGATCTGGTTTCGTTGCTGCTATCTTTTTGGGTTTGATTTTCTCCATCTTCATTATGTTGTAAGAACATGACGTCCACGCATTCGATTTTAATAATATAGTTAAATTTTCCACTCTATACTTCTGCTGGATGAAAATTCTTTTTTCTCTGCGCAACCTATTTTAATATAGTTAAATTTTAATAATGTTTTCTACCATCGAGAAAATACCTAGCCAGATACTGAAAACTTTGTGTATAATAAAATAGGTTGAGAATCATATGTGTCAATAAATGACGATAAAGATTTTTTTTTATTATAATCGAAGATTTAGTTGATGTTATTTCTTAGAAAAACAAAAAAGAGTTGGATATTTGTTTGAGTTTGGGTTCGTAAAGTTTTAATTAGTTTGAATCAATAAAATTAAATTTAAACACTTTACCTTTATTTTATGATCTAAACATAGTAAATTCAAACTACGAGTAGCATTTCATTATATAAACCAAATATAGAATTACAACTATTAACAATTAAAGATAAAAGTGTAATAAAATTAAGTATTTAAAGCGATAAGAATTATTAAGAAGTGCTTCCATTTGTTTTGAACCATGTTATAAATTGTTTATCTTGTAATTGGAAAATATGATATTCACCCAATTATGAATTTTGAGTTAGTAAGACTTTATGATGATGCCTTTTAAAATGTTGATAAATAAGATCCACATTAAACTACTCTAACCCCTATTAAACATAACCTTATGATAGATAAACACAACTATACAAAGTTCTAAAACCTAGTTTAACTCACGATCCAATATAAGGCTTGAATTATAGGTTAGCTAATCAACTTCGATTGACCTGGATAAATCCAAATTTTAGTTTAATTTTTTTTCTAAAATATTGTTTATGGATTTTCAGGCAAATTAAGTCTGAGTTAGATTTTGACAAGCTCGCGAAATAATTGGATCAACTCTCGACCTATTTCGATATAAAACTTAGTTTTAGTCAGGTCCCAAATAGATAGGTCAACCATCCTTTTCAAATATTTTCTCTAACAACATATCATTTTGTTCACCTACATGGGTCAATTTGTTAACCAAAAGACACCTTTGTTGTCAACTTCCTCTTGTAGTGACTATGACTTATAAGGTGTCTTTGACAATCAAAATTACGCAATCATCCAATTTTATTCGTGTTCATGTTAAATAAATTTAGAAAGGATTGTATAATTAAATATTTGTTTTCCAATGATGATGGATATTCAAGATTTTAAAAAATAAAACCTGCTCAAAAAATCAACTTTAAGAGTTATACTACTAAAAGAAAAGACTTTTATAGTTACTACTTGAAAGTTTAAATTAAAAGAAAAAAAGAACATATATTTTTTTCATTACCTTTTTTCAAAATAAAATTGATATAAAAATAAAGAGAAAACTGTGACGAAAAGGCCCTCAAGAATTATGACATCTGGTTAAGGAACTAGTCCATCTCTTATAGCTTCTTTGATGTCGAAATATGTGCTTTTTAATTGCCATAATCTTGTTTTCAAAGCTATTGATCATGTTTTCTATTGGAGAGTATTGATTTGGTGGGGTTGGGTATGATTATTGATAAGTTTATGAAAATGGAAGATTATAGGATTGCCAAGATGGGTTTTTCATAAAATTCATGCACGAGATGTGGTTATATGAGTTGTAGATCTAGAAAAGAATTGAGTTAAATTTCATTTCGAGTTCAACATCGATTGGCATGTATTCGAAGTAAGGTAAAATCCAGACCACGAAGGAGATTTTTCCATCGAAGCAATGTTTGTATTTGGAATTGGATGGTCAATGGTTTAGCAGTTCATGAGCTTGCTAGAGATACAGTCAAAGTCTTTACGAACACACAGTTCAGAATATTGTGATGCTAAAAAGGAAATAAAAGATGGGTTCAAAATTGAATTAGGGTTTGAAGGAGAGACAATGATAAGGAATAATATTAATTATATTTTGAGATTTTACTTAATTATTTAAGTTTTTTAAATAAAATGATTATTTCATATGATATTAAAACCTTACTGATTAAATTCACTTGACTTTCACTAAAATTAATCTAGAGTCGATCCGGTTGGTCAATCCCAAAACAACTAGAAAAAACAATAATTAGGAGAATAAAGAAAATTTGAAACATTTTCTTTCCTATTTTAGATATGTTATTGACATTGGTTGACTTTAGAGGAAATTAAGCATGTAAAACATGCTCTTAAAACATCAATAGCCAAGATGCAAAGTTTTAAACTAAAACCAGAAAGCTCATTTAGTGCCTATTTGGCACTGCAGCCAAACCAACGTTTGGCCAAAATTCATTTTTTTATTTTAAATGAAATTTTTTTGGTGTTTTTAGATCATTTTGATGTGCTGATGTCAAAAATCATTTTTAAAAAATAAAAAAAATATTATTTTGATGTATTTCTAAACATAAAGCACTTTTAAAAGCAACCATAACCGCCCTCCCAAACAAGCACTCTAAATATCTTGCATCAAAGTGGCACTGCTAGAAGAAACACAGGATGATTGACATGACACTGGGAATAGAGAAGAAAATACAGCCCACAAGGTGAATACTCCCAGTTCCAAACCTTTACAATCTCTTTTATCATTTCCAATCCAACTATATGTCTTATATTTCAATAGACAAGATGCAAAGTTTTTAATATAAATTTATTGTTAGTAACTATCGCAAATTGGTCAAAGAAATTTGAAAGTCAACGATAATATTTTTTAAAAAAGCATGAAAAACCCGATATTCAAGTCATTAACTTGACTAATTGACCTCAATTAACTAAAACAAACAAGTCATTGGTATCATACCGCAAAGGAGAAGGAAAAAATAAATGAAAAATCATTGTCCCTCCACTGTGGACTTCGTTCATCACAAAAAGAGTTTGCTGAAATGACTCAAACCTAACTGCAACAGTTTGGATGACATTTGGCTTTAGAAGAAGCCGCTAGAGTAATGTCCCATAAAAGCAAACCGAATAAAACACAATGAAGTAAGCATGCACCTATATTCAGTCAATTAATTATATTTAATTAAAGAATAAAAGTGATTTAAAAAAAAACAAGGAACAAAAATAAAAAGACCCAAGATAACCCAATTAAATAAAAAAAACAATGGATAAAACAAAGGTCATAAAAATTAGGTAAAAAACAACATTCAATCTCCAATTAAATAAATATTAAATGATAAAATTGAAAATATATTATTTTAAAAAACAATGATTTAAAAACCCCGAAAACAATCCTAGACAAATCTCATGAAGTCGTGTTAATTTCCAAAGCTTACAACCATAAAATCCTAGACACAAGTTTAATCAAGAAGCTCAAACCCAAATCAATTAAATATTAAAGAAAAAAATCTAAAGAATGATGATTTTAATAGAAAAAAGATTAATGGAGTGTGGTATAAACAATGCAATTCTAAAAATTATCTCACATTACAAAAAACAACACTTAAAAAAATAAGGATTAAATTTAACAAAACAAAAAACTGAATGTGGATGAAATCAAAACAAAATTATAATTTAATGAATCATTTAAAAAAATAAAAAGAACATGGAATAAATAAATAAAAAGTTGAGAGGCTAATTTGAAAAATCAGGACTATAGAGCAAACACCAAGAAAATATAAAAATAAAAAATAAATGATCATCGATGCCAACTGGAATTCTTCTTGGTACACGCTTCACATTTCATAGAAAAGATAACGAGATGAAGCGGATGCCACTCGGGACAACCTTTTTGTCCACTAGAATACTAACGCATGCATGGACAATTTTGTTCTATTATTATTTATCTTTTTTAAGACCAAACTGCCCCTAGCCTAGCACAATAACACCATTAGGTTTAAGAATAAAATCTGCTTAAAAAAATGAAAGGACAAAAGCTCCCATTTTCAGCTCCTTTTTTTCCTAATTCCAAGGCTAATTTAGATTATTTTACTGTGCACAATTAAACGAAAATACAAAAATATCCTTTCATGGTATTCATGAAAACACAATTTCTTTTATTTTAAGGGTTTTTTTTAAATAATTAAAACTAAGCCAGAAAAGTTGAAAATCATACAGTTAGCCACAAGGCAACCAACAATTATGTGGGAAGACCTGCCAACTAACTTGAATAATTCAAGACTCTCTTGAATTGAAAAGACATTAAGAGGTCCACATTGACTTCAAATATAATAATGGTGGATTTGTCTTCGATCATGCTTCCCTACAGTTGCTGTCTGTCTGAATCACTTGCTTTCATGGATAGGAATTAATGGAAGAACCCCCCCGTAAATGTCAGGGATCTGGCTCTCATCAATTTCTTCAAGGAGAGTTGATTTCAGCTTTCTGTTATCCACAAATACTATCTGCGAAGAGATGCAGGACTACAATGCATTAGCAATCCACATACACATAAATTTATCAAGTAACCATCCCATCTAACAGTTTAAGCTTTTAAGCAAAATGATTTCATGACCTAGTATCAGAGTCTTATTGACTCAGTGGATTAAAATCAAGCATAAGATAGTATGCTTCTTTGCAAGTTTCAAGCCCATAGAGTTTTCGCTTGAGGAAGTATATTATAGAATAATATAAATTATATTCCGAAGACTCAACTAACCACTTATGTTTTTAAATGAAATGGATCTATGACAAAATTATTCAACTGATTGCATGGATATGATCAATTTTTGGCAATAGGAACACAAGATGAATGCACATACTTTACCTTCTTCCTGGTGTTTTTGTCTATAAAAGGATGAACAATCTTCCACGCTGCCATAAAAATGTAGGGAACATGCACAAGGAATACCTTTGCGAGCCTTTCTGGGTAATATTCCTGCACTCGACAAGTTTCAGGCAGGCTCTTCAAATAATCAGCTATAGAAAAATGGAGCTTAGTCGAGCTCAATACCTGCAAAATTGTTAAACCTCCAAGGTATCCATGGATATCGCTGTTTGCATATCCCCAGCCCTTAAGGTCTCCAATGACAACAAATTTCTCTTGTCCTGGTGGCATCCTGATACGTCAAATGTTGAATATCATAATATCAAAATATGAAACCCAATCCCCAAACCAGTTGAACGAGTAAAATCCTGATTATCCCGGATTTCTTACAAGAAATTCACGTCCTGACTCGAACTAGAGACCTGCTGTGCAGATCTCAAGTCCTCTGGAAAGCGCACTTTGTGGCTCCAGGTGAACGAGTAAAACTCTGGCGGTCCTAGACTCTTACAAGAGATTCACGCTTTAACTCGAACTCGAGACCTGCAGTGCAAATCTCAAGCTCTTTGTCATCACATCACACCCCTTGGGACTGTTACAGCTAAAGGTGCTGCACTGATTTGCAGTTTTCAATATTTTTTTCGAAGACAGAGATGGCTGGGAGGCGAGGAATTACCTTGAGCATATTTTGTCAAAACCATAGACTACAAAACCTATATGCACAAGCAATAGTAAAACTGTATCAGTTGAAAGACAAATTAAGACACACAAAAAATCATAGGATCTGTTGCAAGTTGTCGGGTGACTAAAGGCTTGGATGGTAACTGTACATACGCTTGAATTCTTCAAGACCTCCTTTGCTTTGAAAATGCCTAGCTCCAAGAATAACTGTTATAGGGCGTCCATTTTTATCTGATCCTTGCAGAAACATCTTGTTCTGTGCAACTTCATTTGGCGTCTCCAGCAGAGAAATTGAACCATTTGGAACAAATTCCCTTCTCCATTTCAGGTACCTGAGGAGCATGGAAGAAGCCTTTCCTATATCTAAACCACGAGCACGCAAAAATCTTCTAATCGTCAGGTCATCTACTTCCTGCACCTCGATTTTAAACAAGAAAGTCCAAGATCATTGTCAATTGAATCAAGAAATCAACTCTTAGAAATATCAAACATATTAATATACACTACGTTCCCGCCAGCTGTCACAGATTGTGACAGTAACAGGGAGTTCGATTGTTGCTTTTGTTAGCTTCCACTCTGGAGAAATTTGGAATATCATGGCTGATTTGTAATCTAACAGAGCTGGAAGTGTGCTGGCGTCTTGATTCAGTAATATTTATATGGTTGAAGTAAAATGACCGTCCTCAATCAATTTTTCTACAAATAATGTTGGTTTGAGATCAGTGATCTTTGATCACCAACCTCTGGACTATCATCAGCCATCAGCTGTAAATGGTCAAGGCCAGATTAACTGAAAAACATGTTTGGAAAGAAGTTAAAGGGACTCAAGTTTCCAGTTAACAATCTTGTTCTGGAACCGATGGCACTCTAGTGTAGTCATATAGTAGCTGCAATATTGTTGACTGGCAACTTGAATTCCTTGAACATTTCATCGTTAAGGGAAGGACTTCTTCTTGTATCTAGATGACGAGAAGAACAAATTAAAGCTAGGAATGGCAAAAAATTCTAGAAATGGCAAAAATGGCAGACTAGCAAGGAAGAATAACAAGAAAACATCAACAGATGCCAATAAAAATGACAGAAAAAGAAGCAAGAGTGAGGAAAACGACCACCTTAGAAGAGGGATCCTGTCTTTCAACAATCGCTCTCACTTGAGGTATTTTAGCTTGCTCCATCCAATTGTTTTTCATGGTATCTTGTTCATCACTCCTAGTTTCTTTATCCTCAGTCGTTTCGCTGGACTCCATAATTTCTTGGCAGTTCATGGACATAATGTTCAATCCACTGGCTAGCCTTCTCTCTTCTGCCTTACTGAAACCCTCCTTAGCTCTCTAGTCTGCTTAATTAATTGTATGAACAGATTTATAAGAGGAAGAGGTGTTGGATTTCTGAAAAACAGACGCCGTATTAATGAAGATATTTTTTTCTAAGAGCTTTTAATATCTTATTTAGTTAGATTTAGAGTTGTTTAAACCTCTACGTTCATGTAAGGATTACTTGAAGATATTTTTTTTTCTTTTTATTTTAAATATTATTTTCAAGATTATATTGTCGCAAATCACAAGCTTTATTTTTATTTTTTTTTAGGTGTTTATGTATTGTACTTTACTCACCTTCACATCAGAAGAAATAAAAGACATGGCATTCTATTTATAAAAAAAATCTAAAAATTTTATAAATGATAAAATATCTATTTGCTTCTTAAATAATATCACATATATTATTTTAGACTAATTTTAAAAATTTATTCAATCAAGTCTCTATTTTATTTTTCTATACCTAAAATTGTATTTTTTTATATAAAATACATTATAATCCTCAATTACAATCAAGTCACACTTGATTAATTGTTCTATTTTATTTTTTAAGTAATAGTTTTTATGTGTGTGACTCATTAAGTTTCCTAATAAATTGACTCAAATATAAATCACAATCCTAAATAAAATAGGATTAAATAAATTAATTTTATTTATTTATTATCAATTCAATAATTAATTTATTTATATTTTAAGATCAAGTGCAATATCTAGCAACCTATTATGATTCTTCAAATATTAGAAAAATCATAAATAATTTAACTTAACTTTTTAATGACTAGTTTTTCAGTATAATAATTATTTTTTCATCAGCAATGTTTTGATTTAGATATTATAGTATAGAATGTGTTTACTTTATCAAATAATTTTTGTTGTCAACATCATTGTCATTGATTTCTTGAATAAAAATCAATAATATTTAAGAACAAATAGAACATTATCTCCAATTTTATCTAAGATGATGAATCATCTATTCATTACCTAAATATCTTTATATAATTCATGTTATATTAAATATTTATTCATTTGTTATCCTTTATTAAGACAATGTACATCAAAATCAAAATGTAATACTTTCTATTTAAGATGACTTAGTACTTTCAAGTTTAAAGATTACTTATATAATTATGTAATGTCATAATTTCTTGTATAGAATTTTAATGCGGGTCAGTTCAATCTATATATCATCTCATAATCACTTACATATTAATTATAACCAAATTAAATATATTTATATAAATAAAATAATAAATTAATGATAGTGTGAGATGTTCATTAAATAGTAGACTCCCTTTAGGTTAATTATAACAACTCTCTTTAGGTTAATTATAACAATCAGGTAACCCTCCATCCCAATTCCAAATCAAGACCACCGCGATCATCGATGCTAAAGAGAAACTATTGAGTTAATAACTTATATGATAATCCTAAGAGTTTATTAATTATAATGATTAAAGAGATTTATTTCCTTGGCTTCCTAATTCATATCTTTAAATAACTTATCACTGGAGATTATTTTTTATTTAGTTGATTTCTACACTTTTGGATTAGAGTAAATATTATTTTTTAAAACAGTTTAGTATGTGTTCAGTGATAAAAGCTTGGAATTAAGAGATTTGTTTCTTCTATGGTTTCAAGTACGAGCCATGTGGTTGTTAATATGATGGTCACTAGAGGTTTACATAGTTGTCAATTTCAGAACCCGTGAGATTAGTCGAAGTACATGCAAGCAGACCCGAACACCCACGTTAATAAAAATATATATATTTAAATAATAATTTTATTATTTTTAATATTAACATATGATAAACATTATAATAAAATAATAATCTAGAGGTCCTCAAGGGGTGTAGCGTGATAGCAAAGGATTTGAGATCTGCACAGCAGATCTCAGGTTCGAGCTAGGACATGTACCTTTTATAAGAGTCTAGGATAGTCAAGATTTTATCTGCTCACTTGAGTCATAAAATGTGATTCCCGGGAATGAGATTCATAAAAAAAGTAAAACTAAAAAAAATATTAAAAAATCAAACGTGTTGGAAGAAGAGTTAAGCCATGAAAAAGACACCTGTAGTGTCTCCATCGACGGGAGTAGACCGAGGGCCTGGAGAAGGGGGAATTGATTATCAGCTTGCTGCTTACGTGTAAGGTTAGGTAGGAATTCAAAGCTTTGGTCGCCTTCTACGGCCCAGGTATTCGGTGCAAATTGCTAGCCAACAATTTATTTTAAATGAACCATATTTATTACCAGCAGAAATGACATATTTGCTAACCAACCATATTTTAGATGGACCGACAAAATTAATTACTCTTTTTTGTTTTTGCATTTGTGATGGAAAAGAAGTGGTTGTACGAAGTCTCACGCTTGTTAATTTCGTTTTGTTCTGGCCGGAATGATCAAAACGTTCGGTGCCATTAAAAAAACCGAGATGAAACGGCGTTGTTTTCATCTCCGTTTTAATTTTGACTCGTTCCGGAAATTTCGGCTAAATTCTGGCCGGAACGTCTCGGTACCGTTCCGGCTCAAAATCATAATATTTTTTTTATTTTAGAACATTTTACTATCATAATATTTTGGAATTTTAGAGATGTTTCTAATTTTGAGATTATGTTTGTTTGATTTTGTGTTTGTATTGTATAATTTAAAGTTAATTTATCTTAAATTTAAATTATACTTGTTAAATTAATATTTTAATTTTTTTGCATATATATATATATATATAATAGTACAACCCCAAAACGGCACGCCGAAACGCTCCGAAACCGAAACGTTCCATTCCAATAGAAAAATTATAATGGCAACCGGAACGGCAACCAAATCGATATTAACAACTTGGTACGAACATCAACTATATCAACAAATCATTAAATTATTATCAATTTTATTCTCAAGTTATTTTTATTTAATATTTCTTTATCAAATAATTAAATTATGCCAATACAGTACAGCTGTCCAAACTTTAATTGAACTATTTTATTATGTAGCCAACATTGATTCTTTATGGGTTTTATTTATTGCTATCCCTTCTCTGTTTTGCTATCAACGGAAATAAATCGATCACCGACAGAAATTTCTCTCTGTTTATAATTGCAGTTATAGTTGTTTTTTAAAGTGTTTTTCATTTAGAAATATATAAAAATAATATTATTTATTTATTTTAAAAAAATTATATCATAATCTAAATACACTAAAAAAATTCATTTAAAATAAAAAATAAAAATAATTTTGTTGGTGGTGGTTGGTAATTTTTGTGAAGTGTAGGATAACTATAATTATTATATCGACAACTCACAAATACAATTTTAAATATATAGCTATTTAAAAAATATTAAGATATGATTATTCGATTAAATTTAGAAAGTATGGAGGACAAAAACATGCTTTTAATATTCCTTTGTTTTTGTGTTTGTTTTTAATTGCATCCCTCTCATTAAATTTATAAAGTATCGAGGACAAATGCTTTTATCTTTATATACATACACTCACCTCATAAAACTCATTTGTTTTTGTTTTTGTTTTTAATTGCATCCCTCTCATTAAATAAACTCCGCTTTAATTCAATTAATTTGTTCAATCTAGCCTTTCCACTCACCACTTACACTCTTAATATTTAATTTACCCAAGAGTTTATTAGAAAATAATATAAATCATATTCTAGGGTCTTACCTATCAACTTAAACTTTTAGGTGAGATGATTCATTGACATAGTATCAAAGCCTTGTTGACCCAATAGTCACGAGTTCGAATCTCACCACCTTCATTCTATTTGATGAAAATCAAGTATAAGGTAGTGTAGATTTGTACAAGTTTCAAACCCAAAAGGTTTTCACTTGAAGGGGGTGTTAGAAAATAATATAAATCATATTTTGAGGTCTCACATATCAGCTTAACCTTTTAGGTGAGATAGTTCCTTGAAAGAGTTTACACAAAATTCTCAACCACAAATCTATTTCATTTTAATCCAAAATACTTTCTCTAATTATCTTTACCATTTTAATTCAAATATTTCCTTTTCCTTTTCTTCTTTTGATTTTACTATTAAATTCTAATATAAGATCTTTATTTGAGGATTTTATTTTATTTTATAATGTTCAAAAAACTATTATAATTTGATTACAATTGTTTTTTTCATACAAATGAGTTGTATTTAAATGGTGCACTTATAAAAACAAAAATAATTTGTTATTAACGATAAAAATTAACCCTTAACATAAAACAAATTAAACATGAAAAATAAAATATTTATATCTATTTTGTACTTTTGAAAGATAAACTTTCCATTTTATTATTCAATTAAATTTAACACCTTTTTTTATTCATCATTTCATTTTTTTATTGTAAAAAACATATTTTATATCTCAATTAAAAAAATTCACAATTTTCTTTTTTTACCAATATTATTCCAAATTTGACTTGGTACACCCATTTTCCTCGTCATTAATTATTAATTAACCACCTTAGCAATTTATTAATGCCAACTAGGACTGCTGGCACCAGCAAAGCTTCAAGCCTTCAACTGCAAAATCCTCATATTATTTAAATCTAAAAGGTTTTTAAACACTAAAACTAATTAATAGAAAGAAAAGAAATAAAAAAAAAATAGCAGGTCGAATCGTTGAACAACATGGCTATGGTCTGGTAATGAGACGGGCTTTCCATCAAACCACAGAGCACACACTCACAAAAAACAATAAAACCTTCAAAAATATTCTGTGTGTTCTTGAAGTCAATTTGCTTGGCCTTCCCTATCGAAATTTCCGGTTCTGTCTCTATTTCCTGTATTTTTTTTATAGAAAACTCCATCTTAACTACTTCTTGTGACATTTCAACTATAATAATATTTCTGAAGAATAAGAATCTCTCCTTTCTCCTCATAAGCTAAAAAAACCCTTCTTCTTTGTGGGCATATCCTCTAAATATCCCACCTTTCTTGCTCTCTGATTCTTTGAAGCTCCTTCTTTGTGTGACTTCATTGGATTGTAAGCAAGAAAATGGAGATATGGAAGTGGGTTTTTGTCGGAGTTATTTGGTGGGCTGGTCTTGTATTAAGTATCGGTGCTGTGGAGCTGGGCAGGAGTCAACGCACTGAGAGGATTTCAGGTTGGTTTTTCTTTAAATTATTCCTTGTATGAGGTTGGTTTTATGTTATTTGGGATCTAATATAGTTTTCAGTTGATTAGTAGATAGGTTTGTGGTAATTATTGATCTTTTAACTGTAATGTAGGTCTAAATTATTTGAAGTTATTTTTTTCCTAGTTATATTACATATTTAGGTTGGAGGGGTTTTGGGATTTAATTAAATTTAAGTAAAAATTGATGATTTGCTGACTTCAGTTTGATTACTGAATTTCTACAAGTTTAGTCCAAGTTATTCTATCTTGTTGAAATTTGGAGACCTTTTCTGTAATTTATCTTGTTCTCTATATTATTTAGGTGCTTCTCCATATGTTTTGAGCATTGTCTGCAGCAGTAATATCGATCCTGATATCTTAAATCAGTATAACTGTGTATATTCAAGCATTGGGCTTAGCATTTAGTACTGAATTAATCTTTTCTTTGATAACTGGAATGGTCTTGCGATATGTTATATACCAATCACAATAAATGTTATCTGTCTTCCAATATAGTTTTGAAGTTGATCAGTAGATTGATTTGTGGTAATTTATGGTCTTTAAACTGCAATGTAAAAGGTTATAATAAATTGAAGGTAGGGTTTTGGGTGAGTTAGTATTTGGGATTTGTTTTAGTTGTGATACATAGACTTGGTTGGTGGATTTTGGGATCTGATTAAATCTAAAGTGAAATGGATGATTTGTTAACTTTAGTTTGATTGCTGAACATCCACCATCCTGGTAAAAGTTGAGTCTGTGCTGGAGATCTTTATAAATTAGTTGACAATTTGTATTTCACGTTCTTCTCGATAATACCTAGGTACCTCCCCATATGTTTCAAGCATTGCCTGCTGGAGCAATATTGATCCTAATATCTTCAATCAGTACAGTGATGATATCATCTCTTTGTTGATGTATTGAAGTATTGGGGCTTAACATTTAGTGTTGAAACTAACTGGAATGTACTGTAGTAATCTTTCTTTGTTGATGGTAACAATCACGAGAAGAGTTAAGGGATAAGTGCTATTGAAGCAGGATAGATGGAAAGAGATGATATCAGGATTGGTAGC
Organism: Salix arbutifolia; assembly: GCA_025169955.1. Lineage (NCBI taxonomy): Eukaryota > Viridiplantae > Streptophyta > Magnoliopsida > Malpighiales > Salicaceae > Salix > Salix arbutifolia. The sequence goes on along the minus strand of CM045916.1, from coordinate 2,443,423 downwards.
TATTCTAGTAATATTCAACTTCTATAGGTCTTATTTTGAGCTTCTCCTAGGTGAACATATTTGGTTGAGATGGTCTAAGTTGCCCTTCAATTGATTCTATGGTAAGAAAGACTTGGTCAAGAAAAAACATGATTGAATTTTTTTAGGTTTCTAATGTCTCGAGTTTCCATGTTGGGGAAACAGCTTGGCGTAAAGATGGGTCAAGAAAAAACATTTCTATTAATGATGACATAGGTGGCCATAGCATATGATGAAAGAGCTTTCCTAATTCTTTGTTTTTGTTTGTTCCATGTCCTTATATTACATGCTCTGTGAATAGGAACTGCCCAAGTCTGGAAAGCTAGATCACAATGGAGGGTCAATTTGTATGATGTTAGAAATTGAAAAGTTTAAAAATAATAATGCTTAAGCCATATGTAACTGTCCAAGTATTGTATATTAGACACATATGACATCTTGGAATAGGGACTTGTGGAAAACAATGTGAAAGATAATAAAAACAATTGGCAATATCAGATGTGATTTGGTAAATGTGGAGGCAAGGAAAGGGTAAAATGAAGCTTTTGCTCTTGCTGATTTAAATGAAACATTAGGTTTTCTTTTATGAATAGTGGATTTGTTAATTCAGATTTTGATAATGAGTAGTATTCAGAAACTACAAAAGTCATTTGGAGTTCAATTTATGAGAGATCTTTAAGTATGACTGGGCTATTCAACATGCAGGTAGTGCTGGAGATGTTTTGGAAGATGATCCTGTTGGAAGGCTGAAAGTTTTTGTCTATGAACTTCCAAGCAAATACAATAAAAAGATTCTGCAAAAAGACTCAAGATGTCTCAACCACATGTTTGCAGCTGAGATCTTTATGCATCGATTCCTATTATCTAGCCCTGTACGAACGCTCAATCCGAAGGAAGCTGATTGGTTTTATACCCCTGTATATACAACTTGTGATTTGACTCCAAATGGCCTTCCTTTGCCTTTCAAATCACCACGAATTATGAGAAGTGCTATACAACTTATTTCTTCAAACTGGCCTTATTGGAATCGGACTGAAGGTGCCGACCACTTTTTTGTTGTGCCACACGACTTTGGTGCTTGCTTCCATTATAAAGTGAGTAAACCTTTTCCTTTCTACTTACCTTCTCCTGTTTCCCTTAGATTCTGCTGAAAATTTTCCGCAATGCATTCTGATTTTGAATCAATTGACCTGAATTTGTGGTTTTCTGAAGAGCTGTCAAGGTTGCTATCTTTCTGGTATATCTAATTATTGATGTATATTAGTAATAAAGTATTGCATTCTGGCAATTTCTTTTTATTTCCATCAATTCTTAATTTATGCTCCTCCATTCTTTATCCTTTTTGTAGGAAGAGACAGCTATTGAAAGAGGGATTCTTTCCTTGCTCCAACGTGCGACCTTGGTGCAAACTTTTGGACAAAGAAATCATGTTTGCTTGAAAGATGGCTCCATTACAATTCCTCCATATGCTCCTCCACAGAAAATGCAAACCCATCTGATTCCTGAAAAAACTCCTCGATCAATTTTTGTTTACTTCAGAGGATTGTTTTATGATGTAGGAAATGACCCAGAAGGTGGCTACTATGCAAGGTAATTCTCACATGGTTTTCATATGTTCAAGAAAGTGATTGGATGTTCAATTACCTCAACTCTTTTCCATAGAATGTGAGGCTTAAGTATATTTTCAAACAAAATACCAAATGAAGTGAAACCTGTTTGGTATGGGTTATGAAACTAGAATCATGACCATTCATAATTTTCGATTAGAATGAAAGAAGTCAAATACAATGTTTTAGCAACGATCCTTTATGTGATAGAGGTTTAAGTGGAGATCAGCAATCAATTTGTTTCATATGTTTACAGAGGTGCACGAGCAGCAGTCTGGGAGAACTTCAGGGACAATCCACTTTTTGACATTTCCATAGAGCACCCAACAACGTATTACGAAGACATGCAACGAGCTGTTTTCTGTTTGTGTCCCCTTGGCTGGGCCCCATGGAGTCCGAGATTGGTTGAAGCAGTGATATTTGGCTGCATCCCTGTTATTATAGCAGACGACATTGTTTTACCCTTTGCTGATGCAATCCCATGGGAAGAAATTGGGGTATTTGTAGATGAGAAAGATGTTCCAAATTTGGACACCATTCTCACTTCCATTCCACCCGAAGTGATATTGAGGAAGCAGAGACTGCTTGCCAATCCTTCAATGAAGCAGGCAATGCTATTCCCACAACCTGCTCAAGTAGGAGATGCTTTCCATCAAGTTTTGAATGGACTTGCACGAAAATTGCCTCATGGTAGAAGTGTTTACCTGAAGTCAGGTGAGAAGATCTTAAACTGGACTGCAGGCCCAGTCGGTGACCTGAAACCTTGGTAGCAGCTTTAACTTGAAGCTTCTTGAAGAAATTCATAGCAGCCTGCCCTAGTCCTGCCAACAAAGCTGGTTTAATCGAGGTGGCTATTTCATGGAAAGTGTAAATCATGATTGTTGATTCGGCTAGCTGTGTAAATATTAGAACTTTTTCTTGGTTATGAGATTGAATAAAGATATAGTGTTTGTTTGGGAGTGTGGTTGTGATTACTTTTAAAAGTGATTTTCATTCAGAAATGTATAAAAATGATGTTTTTTATTTTTTTTAAATCTTTTTTGATAACGACATATGAAAATGATAAAAAAACTGATAATGTATAGTAGGTCAAAAACCTCCATCTAACTAAATTATCTCCAAGAGACATGGTGTATTGGTAGAGGGCTTGCGATCTGTATAGTAGGTCTTGGTTTGAGTCAGGGTGTGTATCTTTTGTAAGAACCTGGAACAGCTGAGTATTACTCGCTCACCTAAACCCACAAAAAGTATTTTATGGGGTGTGGTTCCTCGCATAAAAAAATGGATAAATTGATACATGTAATATGTAATATGTTCCTCCCTCGTCATTTTGTTTTATTTTTTCCATTTCAATCTTTCCCAGCAAATAAAGTTTTAGATAGGGTTTAATTATTATTCCAAAACCATAAGAGACCAAACACAAGAGACAAAGACAATAAAGATATAGAAAGACAAATTACAATCAAAGATAAGATGAAATTGTATTTGGTTGTGATTTACAAGACAAAGTGATAGTTTATGTATCATATTTAGTTAATGATAGACAAAATAAAATATGAAAAAAAATCTATTTTACTTTTAATAAGTATTATTATCAAACTTATATTTTTGTAAAATAATTAGATATAGTTTTTTATAGTTTATAATCGGTGTTGTAATTAATATTAGTACAATAATCTTAGTTATAAAACTCGAATCAGTCTCGCAAGTCTCAGAACACAATCGATCCAAGGCTTGAACCAGTCTGGTTTTTAAAAAAATAGAGGAAGGATTGACTTGATATGCCCAGTCAAAAACCTGTATAGACCCACGCCCTGGCATAAAACACATAAAAAATTCATTGATTTTTTTTTTAAAAAAAAAAAGAGCTTTGGGCATGAGTTTTAAAATCATGATAATAACTACTTTTATCTTTATATATCTTAGTTGAATAATTCTGGAAATATTTTTTTTTTACTTTGATATTTTAAAAATAAAAATAATAAATATTGTTTTTGAAGATATTTTTAGTGTACTCCCAGTTATAAAAATACAGAAATTCTCTATAAAATTATTTAGAGACAAATTTATTTTTATATCTCTATTTTTTATTTTTTAAACCAAATATATTTTTATCTTCACTGATTTTATTTTTGTTTTTCAAATTAGTAAGCAAATACTAGCTTTTTGACGATATGATGGGTGTTGTAATTAAATTAAACCCAAAGTGAGCATGGATTTCACATTCTTGCAACACATTAAAAAAATAATAATAATAATAATACGACGAGATGGGCCCTGGTCATATTTGAAGAAACAGGAGCAAGACACCCAAGCAATGAACTCAACTCCTCTTCGTAATGCATGCATTGCATTTCTTAAACTTTATAACAGCTTCATAGTGTTGAAGTTCTTACCAGCTCGATCAATGAACTTCTTATAAGCTATAAACCGCAGTCTAAGTTGATGAAATCATTCAACTTCCAACTCCATGGTTTGTTCAAACTTGTTGAAAACACCATTGAAAGAGCTGTTCATTTGTGAAGTAACATGAGTTGCTGTTCATCGTTTTCCCATTGACGAGTTGTCCATTTGTCCTCTTATTTGCTCTTACAAGCTCTTCCACCTATGTTCTCCAGACCCTAACAGGGGCTCTCTCTGCTTGCTAGCTCCATCCTGTGACTGGTTTCTTCATTCTAGGTAAAAATGAAGAAAAGAGAGAACTCCAACGTTATTCTCTGGAAAGAATGCTTCTCCTTGTTTCACCATCCAATCGACTCATCATTCCTGTGTCATTGTCGCAAGCTAACTAGCCACTATATGCCATGCAAAGACATGAAATTTATCCATCCTTTCAAATCTTAGCAAAGCACTGCCAACTATTGCTTGGGAATATCTGGATCTTATTGTTTTGCTGGCTTAGGTTTTGATCCTTTGGCTTTGAAAGGCCAAAACTGATGAAGAAACGTGAAGACAAGCACAGAATTATGAAAGAAAATGGTTGTCTCTAGTGCTCAATGCTACCAAACAGAACAACTGCCGGTAACATCAAGGCAAATTAATGACAAAAACAATGGGAGATGATGAAAGCCAGAAAGAGAATTCCCGTCTTGAATTATCCTCTTTATTCTTTGAGTTTATTCTTTGCTAGACCCATATTCTCCTTCTTATACAGAATCTAGTTGGGATGAAGAAGAGCCTGATGAGGCAGACCACGGTCCTAAATTTGCCAACCCATGGCTCCGGGAGGTGGCAGTTCTTGTTTACTTTTGAGAAGTTGGAAAGTCTTTCCTTGTATTCTTTTTCTCTCAATTAATTCAATAGTTACAGAGTGCCTCTCGTTATATACAGAGAATAATTTAGTCTTTCTATTCAATTGCGGAAATAAAGGTTTCCCTTACCATACGGGATTCCATTTACGTTACAGTGTCCTATTCTTACTCTAATTTCTCTACTATGACAGCTCATTCCAACACTCCCCCTCAAGTTGGTGCGTATATGCCGCGTATGCCCAACTTGTCAAGTGAGGTGTGGAAGATTTTTGAGGACACTGCCTTTGTAAGTATGTCTGCTAATTGGTCTTCTGATTTGACGAAAGGAAACCGGATAATTTTCTCATCCAGGTTCTGTTTAATAAAATGTCGGTCCACTTCAACATGTTTGGTGCAGTCATGCTGGACAGGATTGTGAGCAATGTCAATGGCTGCCTTGTTATCACAAAACAAATTCATTTCAGAGCTTGGAGCAATACCAATCTCGGTGAGCAGCCTCCTAAGCCAAAGAAGTTCACACAGATCCTTAGCCATTCCTCGAAATTCAGCTTTGGCGCTAGATAAAGCTACTACCTTTTGCTTCTTGCTTCTCCATGTAACAAGATTGCCTCCTACGAATGTAAAGTAGCCTGACGTGGATTTCCTATCAAAAATATTTCATGCCCAGTCAGCATCCGTGTATCCCTCAACATGCACTTGATTATTTTTTGAGAACATAAGTCCCTTTCCAGGAGAGGACTTTAAGTAGCGTAGAATCCGAGTTACAGCATCCATATGATCTTCACTAGGACAGTGCATGAACTGACTCATTACACTTACAGCATAAGCAATATCTGGCCGGGTATGAGATAAGTAGATAAGTTTACCCACTAACCGCTGGTACCTCTCTTTGTTTGCTAGCACCTGATCAGTATACTCCCCAAGTTTGTGATTCTGAACAATAGGAGTATCAGCTGGTTTGCATTCCAGTAACCCCATTTCTGTCAGCAGGTTTAGTACATATTTCCTTTGAGAGAGGAATATGCCTTGTTTTGACCTGGCCACTTCTATCCCAAGAAAGTATTTTAGTCCCCCTAGATCCTTCATTTCAAATTCAGTGGACAATTGTTTTTGGAGTCTGGATATCTCTTCTGCATCATCTCCTGTAACAATCATGTCATCTACATAGACTATTAGAGCAGTTACCTTGCCCAGTCGATGTTTTAGGAAGAGCGTATGGTCTGAGTTGCTTTGTTTAAACCCATATTTTCTCATAGCTGAGCTAAACCGACCAAACCATGCCCGGGGTGACTGTTTTAATCCATACAAAGCTCGTTGTAACTTACATACCACTCGTGCTTCTGAGGAAAACACGCAACCTGGAGGAATGTCCATATAAACTTCCTCCTCAAGATCACCATGGAGGAACGCATTTTTTACATCAAGCTGATGCAGTGGCCAATCTAAGTTTGCTGCAAGAGATAGCAATACTCTTACAGCATTTAGTTTGGCTACGGGTGAGAAAGTTTCTTGGTAATCTATGCCATATGTCTGTGTATACCCCTTTGCCACCAGTCTTGCTTTGTGACGATCAATAGAGCCATCTGCTTTGTATTTAGTGGAGAAAATCCACTTACACCCCACGGTTTTCTTCCCCTCCGGCAGTTCCACCAGTGCCCATGTTTTATTTTTCTGCAACGCCTCCAGTTCTTCCTTTATAGCGTTAGCCCATTGTGGTTCTGTCAATGCTTCTTCAACGTTGCTAGGAGTGGTACACGAGGACAAGGTGTGTGCAAATGCTCTCAGGGGTCCGGGCAACTGCTGTGTAGACACATAGTTGGTGATTGGGTATTTGGACCGTCTGTCTTCTATGTCTGGACAGTACCTGTTTGGTGGCTTGCCCTGATTGTGTCTGTAAGGTAGAACATGACTGACAGATTCATCCTTAAAATTAGTGTAAATAGGTGTAGTAAGAACACTTACCTCAGGATTATTCTCAGGAGGAGGATCATCTGGGTCAGGTGCTAAGAGGAGGGGAATGTCGTCTTCAGATTCATTCATCACTGTGGCCGGTTCAATTCTTTCCTCTTCACTATGCAAATTCGTTGGATTATTTCCAACATCAACATCCGGCCCATTTGGATTGCTTCCAACATCCACATCCGGCCCTTCACTGGCCAGTCCAACATCATCATTCGGCCCTTCACTGGCCAGTAGGTGTTGCTGGACTCCCAACCAATTCTGCTCTTCATCCCGATGCTCCCCTAGAAGAGTGGAATTGGATGCTGGTGACGGGAAGAAGGTGTCAGTTTCTAAGAACGTGACGTCCATGGTAGTGTAGGTGCGTTTGGTGGTGGGATCAAGGCAGCGATATCCCTTCTGATGAACCCCATACCCCAAGAACAGGCACCGGACTGCACAGGGGTCCAACTTAGATCTCTGGTTCTTATGGAGGTGTACATAGGCAACACAACCAAAAATACGGGGAGGGAGCAACAACACAGTAGGCAATGGGACATGGTCCAATAGGGCCTTCAAAGGGGTCTGAAACGTTAATGCCTTAGCAGGCATACGATTCAGCAAATGCACGGCTGTAGAGACAGCATCGGTCCAATAGTGACTCGGCACATGCGCCCCGATCAATAAGGCACGTGCTGTTTCTAAGATATGTCAGTTCTTTCTCTCCGCAAGTCCATTTTGTTGTGGGGTCTGAGCACAAGAGGTCTCATGGAGAAGACCATGATTCTGAAAGTAAGCTTGAAACTGCTGATTAACATATTCCCCTCCATTGTCCGAACGGAGGACCTGAATCTTCGCAGAAAATTGAGTCTGGACCATGGTATGGAAGGATTTGAACACACCAAATACTTCATTCTTGTGTTTCAGTAAGTACAGCCATGTCATACGTGTGCAATCATCGACAAAAATTACAAACCATCGATGTCCAGAAGCAGTAGTAATTGGGGAAGGTCCCCATACATCAGAGTATCAATGCAAACGGAATTGTGCTTTTATTCATGCTCACAGGATATGAAACCCTATGACTCTTTGCTAGAATGCAAGTTTTACATGAAAAGTTTGAATTCATTCCATTGGAAAACAATTCTGGAAATAAATGCTCCAAATAACCAATTGAAGGATGTCCTAGGCGATGATGCCATAACCAAATCTGCTGTTCTTTCTTGCTACCCGCATGACCCATGAAATTTGCTCTGCCGGAACTGAGGTCATCGACATAGTATAATCCCCCTCTCTTAGTACCACGCCCAATGATCTCCTTTGTGGGAAAGGGATGGCACAAGTAACGTATGAGGTAGGGATAAAGTGGGAGATAGAGTCACGGTTCCAGCCCCCGTAACTGGACAAGGGGCCCCATTAGCCGTAGCAACATGACTTCGCCTAGGCACTGTGGTTTCGGAAAAATCATTTGAGTCAAATGTCATGTGGTTTGTAGCCCCAGAGTCAAGAATCCAGTCATCATCAGCATTGTGAGCAGAGCTATGAGGAACATTACCGTTGTTACCTGAATCAGTTGTGGTGTCTGCGTGGGAGGTGAGTGATAACGTGGGTTCCCTAGTGGCTAACGGCTCTCCCTGTGCTGCCATTAGGAGTGTCTCGTTTCTTCTTTGTCTGAAGTTCATGCCACCAATCTGGGTACCCATGTAACTTAAAACAGGTGTCACGGGTATGTTTAGCATTGCCACAATGAGTGCACTTCACTCCATCTGATGTTGCCGATACTTTTTCAGATGGATGTGGTCTGTCAGTGTTCAAGGAAAAAAATCCTTGGGAATTCATTGGTGTGTGGTGGCGACCTGTCTTGAATCCTTTCGAATTCATAACCATTCCAGGTGCACTCTCGGCCCCTGAAGTCATTATTATCTGCCTTATGTCTTCTCGTCTAATGTGAGCATAAGCCTGCTCCACGGTTGGGAAAGGTTTCAGCTGAAGCACATTGCTCCTTGTCTTGTCCAGTCGATCATCCAATCCATCAAGGAAGGTGTACACTCGATCTTCCTGCAAGATTAAGTTGTATTTCTAAATGTCAGCAACACAATCCATTGGATTAGGGCGTCGAAAATCTATTTCTCGCCATAATCCTTAAAGATTGTTATAGTATTTTTCAATGGATCCGCCAACTTGTTTCATCCGAGTCACACGGCGGCGAAGGTCATAAACTTGAGACGTATCTGTCCCATCAAAATAGGTTGTCGCAGCAGAGTCCCAAACTTGTTTTGCAGTGGGAAATCGAATAAAATTAGCAACTAGTGAAGGGTCCATTGAATTAATTAGCCAACCCTTGACTATGGCATTCTCAGTTCACCATCTTCTGAAGGTTGGATCAGTTTCTGGAGGTTGAGGGAAATCTCCATTAATATATCACAACTTGTCTTTGCCAGAGATATACATCTCAACAACTTGGGACCATAAGGCAAAATTCGAGTCGTTCAACTTGATGCCGATTGGAGCAGTCGAAGACTCAGTCGGTGGTGGAAGTTGGGAGGACTGTGATCTAGAGAGAACTTCTGTCATCTTGGTCATCAGGCTGGTAAGGATTGATTCGATCTATGGGTTGAGGTGTTCCATCAGTTCTGTAGATTCTGTCATGGTGGCTAGGGTTTTTTTTGTGTTTTTTTCTTGGTCACACGGTGGGTAGGGTAGAGGTCCTAGGAACCCGCTCTGATACCATGTTTACTTTTGAGAAGTTGGAAAGTCTTTCCTTGTATTCTTTTTCTCTCAATTAATTCAATAGTTACAGAGTGCCTCTCGTTATATACAGAGAATAATTTAGTCTTCCTATTCAATACAAATTCAATTGCGGAAATAAAGGTTTCCCTTACCATACGGGATTCCATTTACGTTACAGTGTCCTATTCTTGCTCTAATTTCTCTACTATGACAGCTCATTCCAACAGTTCTTTCATGGCGCACAGTACTTAATGTGGTTCGCACTCCTGAGCTTTTCCTCTCTCGAGAGATCGTATTAGCTGTCATGGCACTCATTCTGTCCTCCCTTTTCAAGAACCTGGGCCATCCATCTTTCCAAGACATTAACAGGCTTCTCAATTTCTACATCTTCGCAGTTTGTCTTGTTTTCTTTTCCTCCAACGATGTTGTCCCAACATTCATCCAAGAAAAGTTCATCTTCATCAGGGAAACATCCCATAATTCATATTGTGCTTCCTCCTACGTCATCTCCTCACTCATAGTTTATCTCCCATTTTTCGCTATCAAATATCCATTTGAGGGGATGCTATCAAATGACTTCAAAGGCTTAAGATGCTATACAGGGGAACCTCCAGAACTTTCACCAGGCCCTATAGGAGAGATCAGATGGAGTCAGCTGCATAATGAATCGATTGCAAAATTAGAGCCAAACTGCATGTTGGTTGGGCAAGATGTTCTATTCTCCATGGATATTAAGATGGACAATATTTGGTATGATATTGGTATTTTGTTAGCTTGGGGAGTTCTTTATCGGCTCTTCTTCTACCTGGTTCTTAGATTCCACTCCAACAACCAGAGGAAATAACGAAGTTTTTTTTTATTACAATTACTGTAATTTTGCTCTTCGCAATTTGTTTTTGTTTCAGACCAGTGTTTGTCTTAAACTCTAGATCATGACCAATACATGACTCATATATGTACTAGGAATTTCTTCTTGGAAATAATGAAAGATTGCAAAGTTTGGTTGGATTTACAATGAAAATTCTGCTTAGATAATGTCAAACTAATTATTCTCTTGCACACACACCTCATCTTCATCCTCCTATGAATTGTAACCTTACACTCAAAACAGTGATTTGTCTTTCTATCCATAAAAAACTTAGCATTGCTCTCAAGAGCATTGAAGTTTTTCCCATGTTTAATCATTATTAAATTCATCCCAGATAAATAAATATTTTTCTTCACAGTAAAACAACTAAGATCATTATTAAATTCATCCCAGATAAAAAAAAAAAAACATTTGTCCTTTAATTTTATTTTTCTTCCAATGGTGTTTCTATATATTTTTTTGTTATTTTTTTATTTTAACAATTTTTATGATATATTTTAATAGAATATGATTTAGCTTTTATTTAGTTTACAAATAAGACTTCAACATTTGTTTTCTTTTCTTTCTTTTTTATCATTATTTTATTAAATAAAACATTGAATATGAAAAACAAATCATGCTACAAGATCAAATATTTTGATCTATATTTATATGTTGATTTTTCTATTTTTGTATTTAATTATCGTTGACAGAAAAATTTTGTATTATTATCGCAAGTAGTTTTTGATTTATTTAATTAAATATATGCATAAAAAAATTTATTTCTAATTATGATTTGTTTATGTCAAAAATAAATATTGAAAAAGCTTGCATATTTTATTTAATTAACAATACACTAGAATACGTGGGAAACATATTGAGGCAATGAATAGTACTTTCTTCACTTGTTTTAATGTGGCGCTACAAAACATTTGTATTTTTTTCTTCATATTTTTTTTCAATCAATGTTTTTTAATTTTATTCTTTAATATTAATTTTTTTTATTTATTCAACTCTCTAATATGGATCACGAGTTTGGCTGACTAGAGCTTTATTCTTCTTTAACTTTTTTTTCTAATTTCATCCTTTATTGTTCGGTTAATTAGACATTAAGCTTCATTAATTGTTTTATTTGCTTTCTATTAGGTTATTCGAGTCTCATAACCCAAGAATAATATTTAATACGTTTAACTTGAGTTGACTTATATTATTTTTTATGTATTTTTAATTGAATTATTCTTTTTATTTTATCATTTAATATTGAATCAATTAAAAATTAAGCTTTATAATCTATTTTGATTTGTTTTTTATAAGGATATCTTGATCTCATGATTAAGATCACAGGTTTTATATTTTAACCCTAGATAAATCAAGACAGTTTTTTCTTAAAAGATTATCTCAATCTCATGTCCTTCAATATTGGATTTTAAAAAGATTATCTTAATATTTAAAAAAATATATCATTTTAAAAAATAAATTGAGTCAAACTATATTTTAACGGATCATCCAGGTTGCTTTAGAACCTGCAAAATCAATAAGATCATATCAAGTCAACCACAACACAATTTAGATTTTTTTTTCCACTAAACAATAACATTACCAATATCTTAATATTTTCTTATCAAACTAAATATAACTAACTCACAGCTTCGCATAGGTCAAGAATCTAATGAACTTGCATTGGGTTGAAAAAATAATTATATAGCTGCGAAGCGAGGGTTAGGGTTAGATAACTAGTATAGATCTCAAAAGGAAACATCTGGACCATGTCAGATTTATTAGAAAACATATATAATAATCTCACACATTTCTCACGTCTTAATATAACAAGGAGTATGACAGAAGCAAGGTTCTTACAATAGATTAGCTTAGGCCAAGCTAGCCAGCATGCTGTTTAACCTTCCTTTCCAATTCATTTTTATCAGCACCCACAACCTTGTCAATCTCGTTGCCATTCTTTATGAAGTAGAAGGTTGGAACACTGCTGATATTCCAGCGAGCAGCCACATCTCTTGCCTCGTCTATGTCGACTTTCAGGAATACAACTTTCGGGTACTTCGCAGCTAAGCTTGTGAAAATGGGAGCAATCATTCGACACGGTCCGCACCAGGATGCTGTGAAGTACAAGATTGCAAGGCGGGAAGTTTTCGACGCGGCATTCAGTTTGGGATCTAGTTCCTTGGCAGAATGAATGCCTATAACTTGTCCTGTATATAAAAAAAAAGAGTTGAAAATGACCTACAGATGCCATTGTCTTGGAAACACCATATAACAATTCATCCTCCTTCGCATATCACTGATGACAAAGTTTATCTCAACAATTTATCAGGCGGTCTCAAATCAGAAGGTTAGGAATAAGAAATATCCTAGTCTATAATGGTGGAAAATGGAAACCGCTAGCTTTTCTAAATAAATATGCTTTAGAAAGTTTATAGTATTCCATTGTTCCTAGCTCTGCCCTGACAACGTTATATGATTGTTCTCTTGTCCTTCACTGTACTTGAAGAACCCATGCATGCCAATATATACACTAGGAATGGATGCTGGACACACCAAACTAATGAAAGATATACTAAAACACCGACGATTTACGACACTTTAAAACATACCCAAACCAGGCACAAGAACAGAAATGACCTAAGAAGCCTCAAGAGCAAGTCAGTTTGTTGTTTCCATTTTTTTGTACAATTTAATCACTTACTGAAAAAAACCCTGATTATCCATGAATTTCTTCTTCCTGTTTACACCAATACAAACCAACCGTCCCCGAGGGTGGGGTGTAGCGGTTGTAACCTGGGGCTGCCAAAGGCACGACCCAGGTTCGAGGCCGTGCACATTCAACTCCCCTCGCAAACGCCTGGGACAGCCGGGGGTTTACACATGCTCTGGGCCCACAAAGTGCGCTTTCCGGGTCATGTGGTTCCCCCGTTATCCAAAAAAAAAAATACAAACCAACCCCTCCCCTAAAAGGAAGAAAAAATAAATGCCCAAAATATGAGCAGGGACGTGTAATGTTTTTAAAAAAGTTAGGGCCAACATAGACGTCCTAAATCTGAGGGTTGGCTGGATAAGCACTCGGTACTAAGAGAAATAATACCAACCTAGCATCAGCAGAGTAGTGATGAAGGGAAAGATTATAATCCAAAGCCTAAAAATTGTGAAGCCCATACAGTGCAACTATGTTAAATATATCATGTCATCCAAAATGAAATTTTCTCAGCTGCACTGGTTGCCTGTGTGTGTTTGCTCACAAGTGCTCATGGGCAGATGAGACATAAAAAAGAACAAAAAAACATACCTTCCTTCAGAGCAGATATGGCTTCTCTTTCCTGCATTGAATCAAAGAGTACTTCAGTATACAGCCATCAAATACAAACCATAATTTAGCAAAACCATTAGAGTAAGAGAAAGCAGTGTTGGTTGTATAGCATTTCTTGCTATAATAATCACCAAACAAATTGTTTGAGCACTCGTGAGTTCACATAGGATAAATCTAGAAATTTGAACTCATGTTTTTTCTATTAAAATGCCATATTGAACAACTTAAAATATAACGTTTTAAAACGATAAGTTAAATCATCTTTCTCATTAATCTTGACGCTCCCACTAGCTTTAGATTATCCTAAAAATAAGTAGCTAGAAAAAATTTCATAAGAACCTAAATAGAAAAACTTGCATAAAATATGAGACTCATTCGAGGAAGGCCAGCCCAATTAAATGATTAGAGAATTGTAGACCAACTTCATGTTTTGCCTCCCCAACATTTTTTTTTAAGAGCATTGTTTCATTTGTGACTTTGGATTGCCGATCCTCTGAACTAACACCACTATAACTTGACCCAAAAGCATTCAAGAGTAGCCGTGTTCGATTCCCATTAACACTTATGAACCATCATATATGGAGCATCATGCATCATAAACAGAAACTTTTCAACAAGAGACAAGTATATGTGCACCTAAAGGCGTAAATGTTTTTCCTCCCAACGAATAATAAAAGAGCAATTATTAGTATAATAATAAAATAAAAAAACACTTACTTGGGCTTCAGCTCGTTGTTTTCTCTCATTTTCAGCTTTCTTTAGCTCCCTTTCTTTTTGGAGGCGTTCATATTTTCTACGATGCTCTTCAATTTTGTGGGCATTAGGTTCAACCTGTGAGTTTGATTGTATTATCAGATAACATTTACTGTACTGAATCATGTTAAACAAAGGCAATTTACCTTTTTCAGCACCGAACCAATCTCATCATCATAGTCTAACTTTGACACCTCGTGCAGGTCAGTTGCTGCTTGTTCCCATTGCCCCAACATAGCTCTGGCTATGCCGCGTACTTTATATCCTTTTGCAGAGTCTGGATTGATCTAAAGAATATAATTCACCACTGTAAGTCATCATGTTTGTCCAATGGGATAAATAATCTCAGACGTATGACATTTGATTAATCTAAAATTTTAAAATTTCTGCTGCTGACTATATAAAATCAGTTGTAGAAGGGACTCAGCCACACTTACTGCCAGAGCAGCCTCAGCATCACGAATCGCAGCATGAGGTTTCTTCAGTTTAACAAAAACACTACCTGAGAAAAAGTATCTTAGGACACTAAGAGATTGATGAACATGATAAGGTCAGGCGTTAAATGAAAATTGAAAGTTGAGTTTCAAATCAGATAACATAACCTTTCTTAAAAACAAAAAGCTACCTCGTGTGGCATATAATATAGCTGAAGTTGGATTCAACGTGATGGCTTCTGTTAAATGATCTATGGCTTCTTCCAGCTTACCTGGAAAAGAGACAAAGTTGGCAAGAAACACTACGTGAGAAATCTCAATCAGAAAAGCTAATACCAAAGGCCAGCAGCATACCTTCAGAGATTGCATCCATAGCTTTCGATTTTTCGGATTGAGCAGCATCCCGCATCTCTTCTGTAACTTCAACTGCAGGGTCTCCCATCTGTAATCACAGAACGTTTGTGCTTAGCGTATGTATAACGCATGTTTAAGGCCTCTGAAGCAGCTAAATGGAGGTGGCTGAATTCAATGAACTCTTTCCATCACCTTTTGCGGAGGATCATTGTCAGGTTCCACGACATCAGTATTATCCAAGTCAATATCAGACTCAACAATTTCATCATCGTCTTCAATTGGTCTTTTGGAATCAGAGTATTCCCCAGAGTCAGCCATGTCAAAATCACCTTTCTCCAGCATATGAGCATGCTGTCATCATCACATAACAATTTCCATAAAGCCAATTACCTTTCATGCTACAAACCAATTTATAATCTGTTTTTTAATCAAAAACAAATCAGTTAGGCTCAGTGGACTCGATTTCTCTCTTGTTCCAAGCAAGTTCTTACTTTATAATTCACTAGGCCAGAGTCCAAAACTCGAGCAATATTTTTGCCAGTAAAATAAACAGTATAGAAAAAATTATTAAGAGAAGAAAACATTCTTTTTTGAAATAAAAGAAAGCGTGATATTTTAGAGTAAAAATCGTAAGAACAAGATCTTTCCAATGTTTCAATTACAAAATCCTTCATCGTTTCCTCTTTGAAGGATTTTAACGAAAAATATTTTAATAACTCCACATATTATCATATACAGCTCAAACTTTTCTCAACAAAGATGGCTTTATGTAATAACACTTATTAATTGTTTATATTCGATTCAAAGTTGAATCTTTCCTCTCTCTTTTTCCTCATTTGTTTCCATTTCAAGAAATGATCATAAGGATATGTAAATTAGTATCGAAAACCATTCTTTAAAGAATTTCAGCAATATACACTGCAAAAATGAAGTTATAGCTCATTCCAGTGACAACAAGATAAGTTCAAATTCAATGAGTCAGTCGCTCATACACAATTTTGTGCATTCTTTACAAACCCAGAAGCAACAGCAGGCAAAAAAACCAAAACTGCATAAACAAGAAGTGAAAAGGGTGGCCAAGAAGCCATGCCTCACCGATTTTGTCTCTGGAGGAACTCGAGCACCTAGGCTGCGAACCCAAAAAAAAAAACTACAGCATTAAAATCAAACACAACAAAAACAAGAAACATTAAGATATGCAGAGAGATTTTGGTTGGAAATCAATACCTTTGAAGATAAGTTTTGAAGAAAGCAAGAGGTGGGGTGTGGATAATAGAAGGGTTAGTCTTACACTGATCAACAAAGTGTTTGAGATCAGTCACTTTAGCGGCATCCATTTTGGAACAAATGCTTCTCTTTCTTTTTCTTCTCTCGGAATATCTTGACAGAAAGTGATACGCTTGGAACCTTGTACTAATTTTGTTTACACGCACACACACGCTTTGATTCGTTGAAAAAAAAAAATACATGGGATGTGTTTTACGGGGGAAAACAACATCTGGATCCCTTGCATAAAAAATACATCTGGATCCTCTAATTATTATAATTTTTTTGTTGATTTAATTCTTAATTAAAAAAATATTAATTATAAATTATAAAAAAAATATACTTGTTTGTTTTGGTGTGTTTAAGAGTATTTTAAAAAAAATCCTTGCTTGAAACTAAATTTATTTTTGGATTGTCATATTATTTACTTCCTTTTCTCCTTGTCTAATTCGATTTCTGTACAAAAAAACACCATAGTTTTGGCCTTTCTGGGGTCACATTTGTCTTATTTCTTCTGAGAAAAATCCCAGTTTAATTTAATATAATTAATTGAATTACTGTTCATTGAATGGACGGCCTTGCTCGCCCTTTCTGTTTGTATTGAAGGAGAAATCTAATTTCCTTCAAAAACCCCCAAAGTTTCGTAAAAAGAAAGGAAAAATAAACTTTATGATAAAAAAAAAAAAAAAGTAAGAGGGGGTGCGCAGGGAATCACATGGTTCGGAGCAGCTGATGGCATAATTCACTCGACGGAGTAATGATGACTCTGTGATTTGTGAGGCAGCCGAGGTGCATGGATCGTGCTCGAGTTACCTTTAATCAAGCAATTCATGAACAAAAAGCAATAAATCCAGACATGTTTTAGGTTCATGGCTATCCTTTGATTGGTTTCGATGAAAAATACGATCGATCATCTTGAAACACACAAGGGTTTTAGAAGTTCTAGTTTATGAAATTCTCAGCACCAATCTCATCGAAGCCAAAGAAGATATGGCTCTTTAGTATTGGTTTTCGGACTGTTTATATGTATGGTTAAGATTAGTTTTTAAAATATATTTTAAGATTATTTTTTAAAATTATTTTTTACATGAAATTTATTTTCCATGACATCATCATTAGCATTGGACCAAGTTCTATTAAAAGATAACAACGTTATCTCCGACCAAACCGGGCAAAAAGAAGATTGACATTTACTATCAACAAAGAAATTAAAAGAGGTAGCCCTTTCACAGTTGTTTTCATTGCCTAATTTCCTCCTCCAACCTTCAAGTTTTTATTTTCTTTGATCTTCAAGCTGAAGATTTTTTCGATCTAGTTCATAGAAGTTCTTTTGTTTTTGTTCAATTTTTTTATATTTCATGTCTGCTGAGAATTGTTTCAAGTGGTGATTTTGCATAAAAAAATAATTTTTTTTGTAGAAAGATATAAAAAAAAATATGGATTAAAATTGACATTGCCAATAATTGCTAGCCTATTTCCATGTCCACTATTCAAAAAGGCGTGGTCCAAACAATTTAGTGTCTATTTGAGAGTTCTTTATGTATTATATTATTTTTAAAAAAATATTTTTAACATCAGAATATAAAAATGATCTAAAAAAACCAAGAAATTTTAATTTAAAAAAAAATAAAAAAAATATTTTTTTAAATTTTTTTTTTGAAAATACAGTGTTAAACATTATTTTTATAGTTATTAATAGTTTTGTTTTATTAAATATATGTTATTATTTTAATTTTAAATTAAATTTAAAATTCCAGCCACTTGGCGAGTTGTCAATGTGGAAAAAACTTTGCCTTTGTGGTGCCGTTAAGGATGAGAAATGACCCACTAACATTGACAGTTTTGACAAACAATATACAGTTGAAGGTTCCTGTCAATTCTACCCTGGGCCCATTTAGCTGGAAGCAATTTTGAAGGCCCCTCCACGGAGATATGTTAAGATTGTTAGAAATTATTATTAAGGTTATTTTAAAAATTTATTTTTTATATTAGAATATGAAAATTATCTAAAAAAATTTTAAAAATATAATTTAAATTAAAAAATAAAATAAAAATTTATTTTTTAGAAGTATTTTTGAAACGCAATGCTAAACAGGAAAAATAAGATAAAAAAATATTATTATATTATGTCATTATTTTTTATTTAATGACTAAAGACTAATTGAAATTCTAATTTTACAACTTTCCCACCAAACTAATATAATAAATTTGCCAAAAATTAATGAAGAACTAAAACTTAGTATTTCATCCCTTTTAGGAGTTTTTTTATTATTATTATTATTTTTATCAAAAACTTCATTTGCTTAATCCAAACTATATTCTAGTGATAGTAATGAGTGGAAGGGACAAATTATCATATTCTCTAGCTACAATTTGTTTCTTGACTCATAAGGTAGATTTTTTTATTCTAACCTATAAAAAATATAAAAATGTTAGAAAGTTAAAATTTTGATTTATGATGGCTAAAACACTTTTTAAATATATAAATTGAGTAAAATAAAATTTTCAAATAAAAATAAAAAAATATTGAAGGAAAAAGGAGAAAATAATATTTTTCAAATAAAATTGAGTAAAATAAAATTTTCAAATAAAAATAAAAAAATATTGAAGGCAAAAGGAGAAAATAATATTTTTTTATAAAAAAATGAAAAAAATAACTTCAATAAACCTATATAAGCAGGCTTGTCAATTCCGTTTCATTCTGGCCGGAACATTCCGTGCCGTTAAAAAAACTGAGACAAAACGGCGTCGTTTTTGTCTCGGTTTTAATTCCGGTCTGTTTCGGAAATTCTGGCCAAATTCCGGCAGGAACGTCTCGGTACCGTTCCGGGTGTGCCGTTCCGGCCTTAAAATCCTCTTTATTTTGATTAACTTGTGATTTTTTTTTCTAATTTTGAGATTATGTTTGTTTGACTTTGTGTTTATATTGTATAATTTAAAGTTAATTTATCTTGAATTTTAATTATGCTTGTTAAATTAATATTTTAATTATATATATAATTAATTAATTATATATGAACAGTACTACCCTAAAACGGCACGCCGAAACGCTTCGAATCCGGAACGTTCCGTTCCAATAAAAAAACCAAAACAGCAATCGGAATGGTATTGACAACCTTGTATATAAGTGATCGGCGCAACATCTTGGGGTAAAATAAAATTTTCAAATAAAAAAAAAGTTTAAGAAGATGCGAGGATTTCCAAATAAGTAAAAGAAATCCAAGGCCAGAGTCATTAAGTCGATTGAGTTTAATAAGTTTGGTTAATCTAATAACACACATACAACCCTAATTTAATAACACTCAAAACCAAAAAAACCCAAAACCCCCCTTAAAAGAGGTTAATTTTTAAAAACCATAACCAATAAAATCCTAAATTTGGGCTAAAGCAAGAAGCCCAACCCCAAAATCAATTTAACTTTAAAGAATAAAATTGAAATAAAATAAAATAAAAGTAACGATGTCCAAAATTAAAAAAAAAGTGAAACAAATAAAATTTATAAATTATCTCAACAAAAAAATAATCAAAACAAAATAGACAAACTTTAAGAGATGAAAAATTGAAGCATGATAAAATTTTAAAAAATAATTCCAATTTGAAGTGATTTTTCAAAACAAAACAGGGATTAAATCTAAAAGAAAAAAATAATTGTCATGCTGTTGTTGCAAAGCTGATAGAGAAAGAAGAAGAAATGGGAAGGAGAAGAGGAGGGCTCGTTCGCCAAGTCATAATTTACAATATACACAATTGCTTTTGATATATTTTTTGTTGAACAGAGAAACAAAAGTCTTTAAAGGAGGCGTCGGCATGCATTACACGTGACCGATTTCTTTCATTTCCGGTCAACCAAGAAAGGAAAAGGGCATTAATGCTGAAACTATATCAAACATTGGATCCGGACAACTCTATATAAATACTATATAATAAATATGATGCATTACAATAAGACCCCCCAAGCCTTATGAAATTACAAAGATATACAAAGAATTTGAAAATATTACACAAACCCATTTTTTTACCTAAAATGCCCTTCATGTTTAAGAGCTAATATTGCCTTATAATGGATGGTTTTTAAAAAAAATTGACAGCATTTTAGGTATTTTGTAATATGTTTTTAACATGAAGAGCGTTTTCAAGTCAAATCTACAAGCTTTTAAATATTTTATATGATTTTTTATATATAAATTACTTAAATAAACTCATTCAACACATGCCTCTCAAACACAAAAGGAAAGAACCTTAACTATCTAGAGTAGGTGATCCGGTGATAAAAAAAATTAAAATTAAACAATTTGCTCTACCTATGGTCTTATATTCAAATCTTATGATTGCTAGTATGATTGTAACTGGACTTTACATGGTCATTAATTTTAGGAGTTATAAGATTTGTCGAGGCACACACAAAGTAGTCTAAACATCTACGTTAATAAAAAAACACAAAAACAAAAACAAAAACAATATATGTAATAATCATATTATAATGAAGCTGGCTATTGTAATTATCCTGAGTGTCCTTCCAAATCGCAGGATTGGAGAAATCAGACATAATTATACAATAATCTAAAAGACAACAGGAACACACTTTGTATTGTGAGTGTTTTTCCTGTGGACTGGACATTTTCCATTCGTGCGTCGCGCGAGTTCGTCTACCTTTTTTTTTTCTATTATGAACAGTGTTTTAACGGTTTTTCCCTCTAATAGGACAAAAATCAGTTCCGGGCTGAGGGTCACGGATATAATTACACGCGTACGTACCGATCCGGTTCGGTCCGGTCTGCCGCCACTATTTTTTTAATATTTTTTAAAAATGGATAAATACGGATATAGCCTCTAATAAGAAAAAATTGATGAATTAGACACATGGGTATACCGGTAATTGACTATTATTTTTATTTTCAAAATACTGTCGGCGCGTGCAGGACACGCGACCGACAGTATTCCGCCTCACGCCCTGTTCAGGTGGCGCGTTAGGGTGGCCGGAAATGGGCTACCGGGGTCACTGATGGTGCGCCTCCGCTTGGTCTTGCTCCCGGTGCGGCGTGTTTTTTCACACGGTGGCCGGTTAAAGCCAGTTTCACCCTTTCTCTCTCTCCTGCACGTAAAAGTGCATAAGAGGCCCTCGAGTTGTGTTTCTTTTCACTTCGGTCCCTTGACTTTTAATTTTGTGTATGGTCCAGATTTCTGTTATACAAGTTTTGATTTAGTTCGATTGGGTCCTTCGATTGCAATTAATTAAATGTTAATGTTTCACTTCGGTCCTCCTTCTTTTAATTTCCGAATTGGGTTTAAAAAGCTTAATATATTCGGTACAGAAGTTTCAATTTTTGCAACTTTGTCCTTTAATTGAAAATGATAATAAATGTGATTTTCATTTCAGCCCTTAAACTTTTAATTTTTGATTTTAATCCCTTTATATTTGATTTTCATTTCAGCCCTTATACTTTTATTTTTTTATATTTCTAGAATAATCCCTACTTTTGTCCATATATATATAAGTGTGCTTAATACAATAATAATAATAATAATAATAATAATAATAATAATAATAATAATAATAATAATAATTTAATTTTTTTTTCTTATTTACTCTTTTGTTGATGTTTTTCAGTTTTTTTTCTCCGGATAATTTGATAATTTTATTGTTTTGACAGTAATAGCAATGATAATTTTTTTTATTTATTTTTTATTTTATCTTTTGTTAAAGTTTCTAGTATCTTTTTAGATGATAATTTTAGATTTTAAGACTTCAATTTTGCTATTGTTATAATAGGGTATGTTGAGCTATTTTATTATATTAAATTTCACATATAGAAATATTATATTTTAATTTTGATCCAGCAAATCCTATAAAAATTATTTGCTCAGCCTGCAATGTAGAACATATATTTTTTAAAATTTTAAAATTAAATGATTTTTTTCAGCTAATAATTTTTATTTTTATTGGTTTTTTTATATTTTCAAGTTAGTTTAATTTTTTTTGCCTGATAATTTTGATTTTATTTTTTTGTTTGATCTTTTGTTAAAGTTATGATGATTTTTTTAGTCTTTCATTTATTTCTCGTTTTTTATTCATTATTAACACAATAATAATAATAATAATAATAATAATCATAATAATAATAAATTTAATTATTTTTCTTGCTCACTCTTTTGTTAATGTTTTTGAGTGTTTTTTCTCTCAGGATACAATGATAATTTTAGATGTTAAAACTTCGATTTTGCTATTTTTATAATAGAGTGTGGTAATCTGTTTTATTATATTAAATTTCACATATATAGATATTATATTTTAAGTTTGGACTACCAAATCCTATTAATTTCCTTAATCCCAACGATCATAAAAATTATTTGCTTAGCCCGCAACGTAATGCGGTCAATTTTTTTTAATTTTCAAGTCAAATGATTTTTTTTCAATTTATTTTATTTTTTTATTTGCTGTTTTGTTATTGTTTTTAGAATTCTTTTAGTCTTTGATTTAATTTTGTTTTTTTTTTGTTATTAACACAATAATAATATTAATATTAAGAATAATAATAAGAATTTTAGTTTTTGTTCTTACTTGCTCTTTTTTTTTCTCGAGGTAGTTTAATAATTTTTATTGGTTTGATAGTAATAGTGATGAGAATTTTAGAAGTTAACACTTCAATGTTACTGTTGTTATGATAGGGTATTTTGATCTGTTTCATTATATAAAACTTTGCATGTAGAAATATTATATTTTAATCTGAACAGTTGTAAAAATTGTTTGTTTTGCCCGCAACGTAGTGCGGGCCATCAAACTAGTTCTATTCTATATTTAATTGATATAAAAAATCACACATAAAAGTCTAAATTCCGATACAAACATTGACTCTTGGTTTGAGAAAACCATGCCTAGTTGTCAAAATGATTAACATAATATTTGATATTGTGATAATTTTTTTTAATTAAAATAATAATTTTATTAGTAAAATAACTTGGTTTTTTTGCACTGGATTTCATATATAATTGTGTTTCGAATATTAATATTGTAGAAGTTAAAATAAATTGGTTTTCATTCATGATGTTTACTTTTCATTTATCTTGCATGTAAATAATCATCTTACAATCGCTTTAACCTAACATAAATTTTTAAAAATTTATGTTAATTATAACTAAAATATTTTTTTATAGAATTATTTTTGAAAAACTATAATTGCAAAAGCTACCACAATATCAAACATATACTAATACAATGCTTGAAATTATGGTAGCGGTTATTTTTCAAAGTATTTTTTTATTTGAAAATGCATTAAAATAATATAAAATTTGTTTTTGATAGCATCATATCAAAAAAAATCCAAAATTATATATATATATATATATATATATATATTATTTTCAAGAAAAAAATAATTTAAGTTTTTTTTTTAAATATTTCTTGAATGCAAAAGCAAACACATTATAGAATCTCTAAGCTAAGAATTTTACATAAAAGTTCAATTTGCCTTAATAATTTGGGTCGAAACCAACATAAGTATGACAATCTGTAAACACCAACCCCAATTTTTCTCCTATAAAAAAAAATCTGTCCAATATTTGAGTCATAGTTGTCAATACTGTTTCGGTTGGTACTTTATTTTTTTAATTGGAATTGAATATTTTGGTTTTGATGCATTTTTTGGCACGTCGTTTCGAGGTTATACTATTTATGTGTGTGTATATGTATATAATTAAATATATTAATTCCAAAAAACAATTAGTTCAAATCCAAAAATAAAATTATTTAGAATTGCGCAATTTAATCTAAAAAAGACACAATAAAATGATTTTTCTCAACAAAATTATGAACATGTATGATATTACAAGAATGCCATTATCAATCTCACATGGTTATTGCATTCTCTGATTGCTCTGAAATTTTAACATCATATATAAATATGTCAAGAGACTCCATGTAAAATTTCATCTTAATATAACAGTCGTATTAAGAGATATGATTGATATTGTAAAATTATTCATTATTTAAAAAAAAACACTATATGGCCAAAACAAAACGAGCAAAATGAAAGCGGTACGTTTCGGCTAGTATTTGGCCGAAAAATCCATAACGGGCTGGAATTTAAACCGAGATAAAAACGATGCTGTTTTGTCTTGTTTTTTTTAATCGGTATGAAACATTTCAACCGAAACGAAACGAAACTGACAACTATGATTTGAGTCTCGAACCTGTATATTTTAATTTGATGATTAATTCAAAATTTTATACCTATAAAACTTACTTATAAGAGATTAATTTAATAATTTATGGTTAGTTAAATATATTTCTTTCTTAAAATTATAAAATCAAAATCTCATTACGCCGTTGAAAATATATCCTGTGTGATTTTTTTTTCTTGATGCGAAGAAACCACACATCCCGGAAAGCGTATTTTATGAGTTTAGGTTAGTGAGTAAGACCCCGGTTATTTCAGACTCTTACAAGCATAGATGTCAATCTTGTTTCATTTCGGTTGAAACGGTTGAAACATTTCATACCAATTAAAAAATGAGATAAAATGACATAGTTTTTACCTTAAAATTTCAACCCGTTTCAGAAATTCCACCCAAATTTTGGCCATAACGTTCCGGTTTCGTTCCGCTCGTTCCGTTACGGTCAGGTAGTGTTTTTTTAAATAATGAATAATTTTACAATATTAATCATATCTCTTAATCTGACCATTAGATTGAGATGAAATTTTACGAGTAGTCTCTTGACATATTTATATATATTGTGTTAAAATTTCAGAGCATTCAGATAATATAATGACCTTGCGAGATTGATGATGACATTCTCGTAATATTATACATGTTTATAATTTTGTTCAGAAAAATTATTTTATTGTGTCTTTTTTTTAGATTAAATTGCAAAATTGTAAATAATTTTATTTTTGGATTTGAACTATTTTTTTCAATTAATATATTTAATTATATATATATATATACATAAACAGTACAACCCCGAAACGGCACGCTGAAACGCTTCGAAACCGAAATATTTCATGCCAATTGATAAAACGAAGTAACAACCGAAATGGAATTGATAAGCTTGCTTACAAGGGGTGTACGTTTTGACTTGAACTCGAGATCTACTAAGCAGATCACAAACCCTCTACCATCACGACGCGCCACTTGTGGACTCCTATGTGATTTCTCTAATCCTGATAGAATGGATTTACACTCGGAACACGAAAAAACTAATTCTAGGATGCCCACAAAGAGTTAATATAATGTGAAAGACACAGTTACCAATTTCCTTACGGAAATTAAGTGATCATATCTTAAGAATTAGAAGTTCAAATAATGATGAGGTTGAGGTAGAGCAGCAATATCATTTAAATTTCATAGGAATATATAGCTGTAACTCTAGTACAAACTTGTCTATTTCTGAATATAAATAGCTGGAGAACTTATTCTATAATGAACTTGACAGGCAAATATTGCTAATAATCTACTCAAAATGTCAGCCAAAAACAGAAAAAGAAGGAACAGAAGAAGGAAATTGGAAAAAAGAGAAAGAAAAACCATGTACTCTGATCATCATCAAGGCCGCCTACAGCTAGGAGTTTCAGCAATGGTTTCCAAGGCGGGCTTCCATGATCTTTGCTTGGAATACCTCTCCACAGGCTGCTGTTCTGCGGCCATACTGTCCAATGTTTTCCCTTCTGAAGGGAAAATGCAAAACTCGCTAAGGACTGGAAAAATCTTGACAAAATTGTTATACTTCAATGCTCTGGTAGCCTTGTAAGTGAGCGAACTCATTTCCTCACGAGTTAGCACTGAGTAGAGAAGTTCCATGGGCAGAACAAAGTAGAGTTGGCGCCTCTCGAGCTCATCATCAGCCACCAGACCATGAATTCTATGACCAACTTTTAGACTGGCAGAGTCACAAACAAACTGGCCTGGGTTCTCTAGCATCACTTCTGCTGCTTTAACTGGTTTTGTGTAGATCTGCAGGTTGCCATCATCACAGAACAAGACCTTGATCACCACCCTATTCGAGATGATCGATGGAGCACAAGATGCTGCATTCCCCATAATTAGACACAAATTGAGAGAGAGAGAGAGTGAGAGAGAGAGAGAGAGAGAGTGGCTGGCTATTTCTTTAACACGAACTGATCGAACATGTCAATAAGGTTATAATCAGATGGAGAATAAGTTGATTTGAGGTTGATGGGGTCTCTCAAAATGATCCAATTTATCATGCATAATGGTAGTTGAAGAAGAGAGGAAGGGTCCCTGTCCATTGTTGGTTAAGATGTCTCGATATTCAATACAAGATCACACACTTCACTCATAGGGTATGCAGGAAGGTGCACGGATTATCTGTGCAACACAACGAGTTAAGCTATGAATGTTAAAAAATAATATAAATCATATTCTGATATCTCATCTAACAATTTAAACTTTTAGTTGAGATGATTCTTTAACATGGTATCAAAATCTTGTTAACTCAGCAGTCACGAGTTCGAATCCCATCACTCTCATTTTATTTGATAAAATGAGTCTGTGCAAGTTTCAAGCTCAAAGGACTTTCAATTAAAAAGATATGCTAAAGAATACTATAAATTATATTCAGAGACCTCACTTAACAAGTAAAATGGTTTCTTAACAAAAAGAGACACGTTATAGCTACAAAATGAAAAACTAGGAATATGTACAAACCTGTGGAGCATAGAAAAGTCACAGTAATGGACTCCATTTTCGATTTGTTCTTTTAGGGTTTAAATAAATATTTCCAATTTTGTTTAAGAAGGAGAGCACATGGCTAGGCATGGAGAAAGAGGCGGGACAAATGGAGCAGAGCTCACTTACAGACACCACCAAACTCATGATTGGGCATGTTAACAAGCTAAGTCTTTGATACGATTCCATCCTCGGGTCACCTAACTCCATAAATAAATATATAGATATACTTATTTATTTATAGTTGTTCTAGCTTTTCATCCACCTACATATATAGTTACTTCTGTTTGGAAGAGAAGATATCAAATTAATAAAATACAAAACTATGTATTATAAAGAGTATATACATGTATTTTATTATGTATACTTAGCTTGTTACCAGTCATATATACAGGCAGATTTGAAAGAATACATGTGCAGGAAATAATAGTAATCTCAGAAATCTTTTCACGATGTATATGGTCTCTATATGCTAGGCAGCAAGATATTCCATAATCTAGCAATAATTTGCTTACGAACACTATATGTCAAGAAAGTTGAGGAAATATTCCAGGTAGTTTTTGCCAGTACCCTTTCACAAAATAGCAAGAGCACAAAATTATGGATAAGAAAAATACTGCGGGTACCTATTGGATTTGGATAGGCATATTCATATCGAATTTGTTTTTCTTTTCTTTTTTTAATTTCCCCCATCTTTTCACATAATTAATTGCCATTTCCAATTATATATTTTCAAAAGACGTGGTGTTATGACAAAAAACTTGCGATATGCATAGCAGATCTCGAGTTCAAGCAAAACATGTATATTTTAAAAGAGCGTAAGACAAATGGAGTTTTACTTGCTTACCTAGAACTACAAAATATGTTTTCTATAGAATGAAGTTTTATCATATCCAAATTTTTTTTTTGGTCCAAATATACATATTCATGCCAAAATATCTAATATATATGTATTTTCAAAAGACGTGGTGTTATGACAGAGAACTTGCGATATGCATAGCAGATCTCGAGTTCAAGCAAAACATGTATCTTTTAAAAGAGCGTAAGACAAATGGGGTTTTACTTGCTTACCTAGAACTACAAAATATATTTTCTATAGAGTGAAGTTTTATCGTATCCAAATTTTGTTTTTGGTCCAAATATACATATTCATGCCAAAATATCTAATATATATGTATTTTCAAAAGACATGGTGTTATGACAGAAAACTTGCGATATGCATAACAGATCTCGAGTTCAAGCAAAACATGTATTTTTTAAAATAGCGTAAGACAAATGGGGTTTTACTTGCTTACCTAGAACTACAAAATATGTTTTCTATAGAGTGAAGTTTTATCGTATCCAAATTTTGTTTTTGGTCCAAATATACATATTCATGCCAAAATATCTAATATATATATGTATTAGACACTGAGTAATCTAAGATAAAAGTGAAACTTAGAAATATTATAGGTTCCATGCAATCAACCATGTTTGAATAATAATATTTGTTAATAACCCTTCTACGCAATGACCATGAAATTAAAACCCATTTAATCAATATGAAAAATAGAACAATTTGTTTTCTGATTAGATCGATGAAATCTTACAGAACAACTGATGACGAGCTTACAGTGGTTGTAATATCTATTGGCTCCAATTGACCGGAGACAACATTGAAGAAGAGATGAACAATGGTTGTTCGCTAGCTAGGGTGTCGGTACTTGGAAAGATGCTTCTTGACAGCAACAAATTAAGAGCTAGAGATGGTTCAAATTAATGATCATAGCCGTAGCTGGCAAGGATGGATCTAGCTAGGTACGTTTACATTTTTCACCACCCGTTCCTGCCCCGGCAAACTCTTCTATCTCAACAAAAAAAAAAAAAATTGAGCACAGAGTTGAATTTTATGAAAACTTATAGTATACTGTTTTTTATTTATTTATTAACATTAGTAGATGTCTGGTCAGTTTGCTATATATATTGACTAATTTTATTAATTTTTTCAGGGATTAATATATTAATAATTATATAATTGAAATTTGAAATTATAATATATTGTTTTTATTTAGTATGTTTTGATTTAAACCTCTAAATAGGTGGATTAATCCAAAAATAAATTATATTTGAAACCTATTCAAGCAGGTTTAAGTTGAGTTAGAAATGTTTTTTTATCAACTTGGCTGAATCAGATGGATTTGAGGAAGCCGAGGATAAGAACCATTGCTAGAAGAAGAAGAATCCATTTTTGGGACTAAATTGTTTGACACTTCGTTTTAAAAATATTTTTGATAAATTTTAACAAAATAATATTTTTAATTTTAAATTAATATTTTAGTGTTTTTAGATCTGATGTGCTAATATTAAAATATTTTTTAAAAATAAAAAATATATATATTATTTTAATATATTTCCGAATAAAAAACACTCTAAAAAATAATCATAACCACAACCTTAAATAAGCACTAAATAATGCTCGGACATGAAGACGGAGGAAATTAAAAGAGTAAAATGATAATCCAAAGCCCAATGTACTTTTCAATTAGTACCATCGAATACATTTGAAAGATTTGGGTGTCGGCCTACCTCCTCCTTCACTGTTCATGTTCATCACAGCAAAAGATACATCATGGGGAGAAATTACTATGGAGGATTTCTATGGTATAATTATTTTTAATTATTTTTATATTCTTCAGATGTTAAAATTTAAATTTTTGATTTAGGGTTTTTCTGGAATGTTTGGAGGTATTTGAGTATTTTTCAAAAAAAATTACACATTAAAATACTCTTTTGCACCAAGGGTTAACAAAATTTAAACTTTTCACAGGTTTTCTAATAGTTAAAATACTTTTTTGACTTAAGATAAAAAAAAATATTAAGCTGTTGTATTTCAGATTTTTCAAATTGTATATACAGTGAAATAACAATTTTAACTTTGTAAAAGACAAAAATAACCTTTGACACGCCAATATTTAGGAGGCATTCGCTTCAATATTTAGGTTGTTGGTTGTTAATTTTAGTCCTCATGCTTTTAATTTTTTATTTCATTCAAATTTCTTTGTATGCAAGTTTTTTTTTTGTTGAATTGTAATTTCTTATATATATATATTGTTTTTCATTTTATTCCTCATTCTTTTAATTTTTAATTTTTTTTATTCCTTTTAAAGTTCATGATCTTCTAAAGTTGTCCCTAATTTTGTTGGTGTTTCTTGATCTATCCTCTTAGTCTTGATTTTTGATTTTGGTCTTTTTCTCTTTTGTTAGAGTTTTATTTATTTTCAATTATAATTTATGCATATGATATTTTTTGAATTGGTACTTCTTTTGATTTTTGATTTTTTTCTATTAGCTCTTTTGTCAAAGTTTTTATGGTTTTTGATTTTGTCCTACCAATCAAATTTATGATTTTTTTCAATAATAATAATATTTATTTTAATTTTGTCCTTTTATTTTAATATTTTTTTTCATTTTCCGTTCTATCAATTATTTTTATCTTTCAAAAACAAGTTTATGATTTTTTTAATTTAAATTATTATTATTATTATTATGATTATAATAATTAAAACAATATTTTATTATAATAGTTATAGTGATCATGATATCAATAATTATAGTGATAATTGTTGTTTAAGGATTAAGGCAACTATGCACCTGGGGGGGGGGGATTAGGTGTAAATAGAAATATTAATGCAATTTTAATATTGATTACTTTAAAGTAAAACAATAATCAACAATATAATTAAGTACTTTAAAGTAAAGAGATAAGAGAGAGAGATTGCTAACTCGGTTTTTAACGTGGTTCGGCAAGCCTACATCCACAGCTCAAGTACCAACCCGTACTTGAGTATTGTATTCTCTTACTAGTCCAAGTAACAAGATTACAATTCCCGCTTGATGAATCCACACCAAGACTTTTACACCACTTGAAGATATGCCCTCTTCAAGATTTTTCCTTGGTGATGTTCCCTCACCAATATCAAGAGTTTTATACTCAACTCTCAAGAGTGTTACAAGGATTGTTTTTGTAACACAACAATACACTCTCAATAGTGTGGATATTACAAATTAAGATCTATGATCTCTTTATCTCACTTAATAGCACTTAAAATATTTGAAGGTGTTTAAGTGTAGTGAGAATGAGATTTTATACTCTTTGTGTTAGGATATGAAGATTTAAACACAAATTTGAGTATTAATGAGGATTGATGATGTGAAGGTGTTTATGCACTACTAATTGCCTCAATATCAGATTTGATCAAAATTTTCTTATCCAATTTTGCAATTAAGAGGCCTATTTATAAGTTTCAAAGAGAAACTAGCCGTTTCTAGCCATTTTAGTGCAACTGTCATCTCAAACGGTCGACCGGTTCACAACGGATAAATCAAGCGGTCGACCGGTTCAGTTCGAAAGGCAATTTGTCTTCCAAGCGGTCGACCGGTTCACTTGGTAACCCAAGCGGTCGACCGGTTCATGC
This sequence comes from Salix arbutifolia, assembly GCA_025169955.1. NCBI lineage: Eukaryota > Viridiplantae > Streptophyta > Magnoliopsida > Malpighiales > Salicaceae > Salix > Salix arbutifolia. The sequence goes on along the minus strand of CM045916.1, from coordinate 2,411,769 downwards.
AGAAACCCTATTTTGACAAATTATCTTTTCTGAATTTCTTGAACCGATTGATTATGACTTAAACCTATAATCATCAGACCCTTTTAATGCATGCAATGTGAAGTGTGTGAGTTCATTTTAGTTTGTGCTATCAAGTTAGAAATTGAGATTTACATAAAGCACTAAAATGAAAAGCTTATTCTAAGTCTTCACTTGCTTGCATCTTGGACTTCCCGGAATGATTTCTTCGTGTAATCCATTATGCTTGTTGATGTATTCTTTGTATAATACCTGTTTATAACTTAATCTCATCCAAGCATATTATTAGTCCATTTTCTTTATTGTTATCATCAAAATATATAAAGCATATAAGTATGACATAATATGTCAACAATCTCCCCCTTTTTGATGATGACAATAAACAAAAAAACTTAGATAAAAAATTGAGTCTCCCCCTATATTTTGTAATGCAATATATAAGAGGCATTAAACATTTTTAGCAATTTAATCTAAGTACAAATATCATATGCAATTTCAAGAAAAATTCATTATTCTCCCCCTAAATATATGCATATAAATTTTTCATATTCTCTCCCCCTTTGGCATCAACAAAAAGAAAATTAACATAATATTCAAAATACAATAAAATGAGATGCATGATACAAAATCTCTAAGGAGGTGGTATCGTGAGAGAAGTGAAGCCATCATCTCCTTCATCTCCTGTATATCAGTCCGCATCTCGGTCTGAAAAGCCTCGTGAGAGTCTCTCATGTATCGCATATCCGCCTCAATGTGCGTGAGACGGCTCTCCATCCTATGCGACCAGCCACTCGCAGATGGCTCATCTGGCGAGGAAGCCGGAGGTGGTGACTGAAATAGATTTGTGAACTCATCCTCACCCTGATCCTCAGCCACATTCTCCTCCTCTTCAGCACTTACATGCTCTTCCTCAGCATGTGCACCCTCTTGGTGCCCTTGAATCCACTCACCATTCTCATTAAGCACATATTTCATTCTAGTGAGAGTGGTGTTATCAATCTCCGTCTTATCCGAGTACGGTTTCTTATCCGTACCCGTTAGCAAGATATCAAAGTGCTCAAAAATAGTGGTAAACACTTGACCATATGGTAGAGCCTTTTGTTTTTGATCGTTTGCTAAGATCATATTCCTAATCATGATATATGGAAGGTTTATTGGTCTTTTCTGAATCATACAATCAATTAAACATAACTCCATAAAGGTAACTTCATCATAATGCCCCTTTTTGGGCAAGATGTTGTGAGCAATAATCCTATGAAGTAGTCTAGGTCTTAACAGAAGATCCTGACTCTTTATTTTAGCACCTGGAGCAAATTCAGTATTCCCAGTGTGCAATGCAACAGCATAATCATAGATAAACCCCTCAATGGTCGGAATTGTTTTAATTTCAAAAACTCGTGGACCATCATTAGATATACCCAATATATCAGCTAATACAACACAATTAAACTCAATGGGATTTTCTTGAAGAGTACTAATTATTCTTGGTTCTACATTAACCCTCATATTAGCAAAGAACATCCTCATCAACTTAGGGTATGTAGGTTTCTTATATTCATATAATGAGTACCAACCCATTTCAGCAAATAGAGTATCTATACCTAAAGCAGACAAATCATTGCCTAAACCTCTTTCTACACAAATAGCTCTATTTGAGAAATTACTTAAAAATCTCTGAATATTGTCACCTGATGAGGAAGCAGGATCATTGACTTGTTTGCTCCTTGATTCAGTCCTCCTCAAGCGTTTCTTGGGTGCCATTGACTTCAATTAGGCTTTGGGTGTTTTGATTTTGAGAGGATTTGAGTTAGGGTTTTCGGAATTTTGATTTTCTCCCGTTTTCAGATTTCTGAAACCCTAGATAGTATTTATACTATCGATCAACCGGTCGACCGGTTGACTCCCAAGATGAGAATTTTCCAAATTTCTCTTTTGAACTTTTCTTTTCACTCAAAATTTAGCCTTTTCATGTAAAAATTATGTCTAAAAGGCAAAGAAATCAAGGGGCTAAAAGTGCTAATTTTCGGCAGTAGCCAAGGCTACTGTTCCTCTGGCTCAACCGGTCGACCGGTTGATCCAGATGCATGAACCGGTCGACCGGTACATGCAAAAATGGAAAATTTTGCACTTTGACTTTAAAATCTTGATTTAAACTTCAAAATACCCTTTATATCCAAAAATCATTTTCAGAAACATTTTCCTCCGAAATTTCAAAAAATTCCAGTAGCCATCCTCTGTTTTTCTGCCTCAACCGGGCGACCGGTTGGGCTTGCTCTTGATGAACCGGTCGACCGGTTCATCCCAGAATTTTTAAACTTCCTAAAATTTGTTTTGAACAAATTTTTTATGCTTCAAGTGTATACATTTTAACATCTAATAAATCCAACTTATAACCATTGATGTATACATAATTCAAACATCATTTGCATGGATAAACCCTAGGTTCCTTCTTATTTCGCAAAAGCGATCTTTTCCTAAGGGTTTTGTAAAAATATCATCAAGTTGATGTTCTGTACCTATAAACTCAAGTACAATATCTCCTTTTGCAATATGATCCCTTAAGAAGTGATGTCTTACTTCTATGTGTTTTGTACGAGAGTGTTGAATAGGATTTTTAGATAGGCAAATTGCACTTGTATTATCACATTTAATCGGAGTATTTTCAAACCTAAGTCTATAATCCTCCAGAGTTTGTTTCATCCATAATACTTGTGCACAACAACTACCTGCCGCAATATATTCTGCTTCAGTTGTTGATAGGGCTACCGAGTTTTGTTTCTTACTCGCCCATGATACTAGTGATGATCCTAGAAAATGACAAGTTCCACTAGTACTTTTCCTATCAATTTTACAACCCGCAAAATCTGCATCCGAATAACTGATTAAACTCATTTCACTTCCCTTCGGATACCACAACCCTAAATCAATTGTACCATGCAAGTAACGAAAAATTCTTTTTACTGCACTAACATGGGATTCTTTTGGACATGCTTGAAATCGTGCACATAAACATACACTAAACATAATATCGGGTCTACTTGCGGTTAAATATAAAAGAGAACCGATCATACCTCGATATTTGGTGATGTCTACGGTTTTACCTTTTTCGTCCATATCAAGCTTAATAGATGTCCCCATGGGTGTGTCGGCATCTTTGACATGTTCCATCCCAAATCTTTTCAGAAGATCCTTGGTGTACTTGCTTTGGTTGATGAAGATGCCATCTCTTGTTTGCTTAATTTGCAATCCAAGGAAGAAATTTAATTCTCCCATCATGCTCATTTCAAATTCCTCTTGCATGCATTTTGCAAATTCCTTACACAGAGATTCGTTAGTAGCACCAAAAATTATATCATCAACATAGATCTGTACAATAAGGATATCTTTTCCTTTTCTTTTCGTAAAAAGGGTGGTGTCAATTTTGCCAATGATAAAATCATTTCCAATAAGAAATGTTTTTAATCTATCATACCATGCCCTAGGTGCTTGTTTGAAACCATACAAGGCCTTTTTGAGTTTAAAAACATGATTAGGAAATTCAAATTTTCAAAGCCTTGAGGTTGTTCAACATATACTTCTTCCATTATAAAGCCATTTAAAAATGCACTTTTAACATCCATTTGGAAGAGCGTAAAATTGGCATGACATGCATAGGCTAATAGCATTCTTATAGATTCAAGTCTAGCCACTGGTGCAAAGGTTTCTTCATAATCTATTCCTTCTTCTTGATTATAACCTTTAGCAACTAGTCTTGCTTTGTTTCTAACAATAGTCCCATGTTCATCAATTTTGTTTCTAAAGACCCATTTAGTACCAATTATTGATAAATCTTTTGGCCTAGGGACTAGTTCCCAACCATCATTTCTCTCAAACTGATTTAGCTCATCTTGCATGGCTAAAATCCATTTTTCATCATTTTCGGCTTCAAGAAAGGTTTTAGGTTCTATTTGAGAAACAAATGCATAATGCCCACTAATGTTTCTAAGGGATGCTCTAGTGTTAGTTCCCTCAAAAGGATTACCAATAATTAAATCTGGAGGATGAGAACTTACATACCTTAGCTCCTTTGGCGGCTCAAAGGAGTTACTTACCAACTCTTGTTGATTGCTTGAGCTTGGTTGGTCTTTGTTCATGTCTTCATTTGATAACTCCTTTGGGTTTTTATCATTAAGATTCAAATTTTGAACACTTTCATTTAAGTCATCTAGAATCTCAACAATTTTGTCATTTTGAGTTTCCTCAAAAGCAACATGTATGGATTCTTCAAGACAAAGTGTTCTATTGTTGTATACTCTGTAAGCCTTGCTAGAGGAGGAGTATCCAAGAAAAATTCCAACATCGGATTTTGAATCAAATTTATCAAGGTTGTCTTTAGTGTTTAGAATAAAACATTTTGAACCAAAGACTTTAAAATAAGAGATGTTGGGCTTCCTCCCTTTCCAAAGCTCATAAGGAGTCTTTTTCAACTCAGGTCTCAAAGTAACACGGTTTAAAACATAGCAAGAAGTGTTTACGGCTTCCGCCCAAAAATATTTCGGGGTGTTAAATTCATTTATCATTGTTCTAGCCATTTCTTGAAGAGACCGATTTTTCCTTTCCACAACCCCATTTTGTTGGGGAGTTCTAGGCGTTGAAAAATTGTGGTGGTATCCTTTTTCTTCACAAAACGTTTCAAATAAATCACTTATGAATTCACCACCATGATCGCTCCTTATGTTTATTATAGAAAATCCTTTCTCGTTTTCGATTTTCTTTGAAAACTTTACAAATTCATAAATGGTTTCATCTTTTGATTTCAAAAATATAACCCATGTATACCTAGTAAAGTCATCAACGATTACAAACACATATCTATTACCACTTAAACTTTTTGTTCTAGTTGGACCAAATAGATCTATATGAAGTAATTCTAAAGGTCTTTCGGTTGATATGTGATTCTTACTTTTAAAAGACGTTTTAACTTGTTTACCCATTTGGCAAGCGTCACATAGCTTTTCCTTTTTATATGCAATATGAGGAAGACCTTTAACTAAATCATTTTTTGCTAATTTTGAAAGGATGTCCATGCTTATGTGACCTAGTCTTCTATGCCATAGAAAACTATCATTTATACTTGCAACAAGACAACTTTCAATACTCATACATGTATCTATTTTGATCTTATAGATGTTTCCAATTCTATTACCGATAAAGATAATTTTATCATTTTCAAGTATTAAGCAACATGTATGATCAAAAATGATTTTATAGCCTTTGTCACATAATTGACTTATACTAAGCAAGTTATGTTTAAGACTATCAACAAGAAATACATTTTCAATGGAGGGTGAAGACGTACCTCCAATGTTACCAATTCCAACAATTTTCCCTTTTGAGTTGTCCCCAAAAGTCACTTTTCCTCCTTTAGTTTTGGTAAGGCTTGAAAAAAGAGTGCCGTCTCCGGTCATGTGTCTTGAACAAGCACTATCCAAAAACCACTCCCCATGTTCCCTTGGTTCCTACAAAACAGAATCAAGATGAGGATTTTGGTACCCATACCTTCTTGGGTCCTTTTTGGTTAGGGGTGGTTCCTTTTGGAACCCAAATCATTTTAACAGTCTTATTTTTCTTCATAGGACATGCATAAATCAAATGTCCTGATTTTCTACAGTAATTGCATGTATGACTTGGATCATAAGACTGTTTAGCTTTAACAAAGTAGTTCTTTAAGTATTTTTGGTTTTTATTAGGTTTATAACCTAATCCTCCTTTGTTAAACATACTCCTCTGGCTCGAAAGTATTTTCTCAAAAAATTTTGAGCCTTGTGTGAATTTTGCGATAATTACATTTAACTCATCAACTTTTTCTTTTAAGGATTTATTATCTTCTTCAAGTTGATTAGTCTTACTACTCTTGTCATTCAAATCACATACTTTCTTTTCTAGTAATTCTTTTTCTTCAATTATGCATACATGATTTCTTTTTAGAGTACTATATTTTGAACCTAATTTCTTATATTCTACATACAGATTTTCAAGTTGTTCATGTAATTCAATATAAGAAGGATCAGATTCATCATCCGAAGATAGTACCTCATTTTCACTTTCGATTGCCATGAAACACATGTTAGCCACATGTTCTTCTTCATCACTAGAGCTTGAGTCTGAGTCATCGCTCCATGTTGCTTTCAAAGCTTTCTTTTGAAAGCGATTTTTCTTCTTTGTTTGAAGAAGGGGACAATCGGTTTTGATATGCCCCAACTTGTTGCATTTGTAGCATCTTGGAGTTTCTTTACTTGATTCTCCTTTGTTTCCCTCCTTTTTGAAGTTCGAGAACTTTCTCTTGTCATTTTTCTTTCTAAGAAAGTTTCGAAACTGTCTTGTGATCAATGCTACATCTTCTTCAAGATCGTCGTGACTGTCTTCATCATCATCATTATCATTGCTTTCAATTTGATGAACAGTTTTAAATGCCAAGTTTTTCTTTGGCCTTTCTTCTTGATCTTGTTTATCCATAGTTATCTCGTGAGTCATTAGAGAACCAATGAGCTCCTCTAATGGTAATTTTGTGAGATCTTTGGCTTCTCGTATTGCTGTCACTTTAGCTTCCCAAGCTTTCGGTAGAGATCTGAGAATCTTACTTACAATATCTGCATTTGTGTAAGTTCTACCAAGAGCATGTAAACTATTTGTAATGCTAGTCATACGAGTAACCATACTTGTTATGGATTCATTTTGCAACATTTTGAATAACTCATACTGATGAACTAACATATCAATTTTTGATTCTTTAACTTGATTAGTTCCTTCGTGAGTTACTTCTAAAGCATGCCATATATCTCTAGCACTTTTACAAGAAGATATTCTATTAAATTCACTTCTATTTAATGCACAATATAAAGTGTTCATTGCTTTAGCATCCATAGAAAGTAATCTTTTATCTAGGTCAGTATATTCTATCATGCTTTTCGGAATCTCAATACCATTTACGGTTTTAATTGGTCTATGAGGTCCATTTTCAATAGAAAGCCATAAATCGAAATCTATAGATTGAAGATATATTTTCATTCTAGCTTTCCAATAGGCATAGTCATTACCATCAAAAAATGGTGGTCTAGATGTTGAAGCACCTTCATTTTGGAGATTATAGCTTGTAGTTGCCATTCTACTCAAAGTTTAAGCAAACTTAATAATTGAGAACTAAGCTCTGATACCAATTCTTGTTTAAGGATTAAGGCAACTATGCACCTAAGGGGGGGGATTAGGTGTAAATAGAAATATTAATGCAATTTTAATATTGATTACTTTAAAGTAAAACAATAATCAACAATATAATTAAGTACTTTAAAGTAAAGAGATAAGAGAGAGAGATTGCTAACTCGGTTTTTAACGTGGTTCGGCAAGCCTACATCCACAGCTCAAGTACCAACCCGTACTTGAGTATTGTATTCTCTTACTAGTCCAAGTAACAAGATTACAATTCCCGCTTGATGAATCCACACCAAGACTTTTACACCACTTGAAGATATGCCCTCTTCAAGATTTTTCCTTGGTGATGTTCCCTCACCAATATCAAGAGTTTTATACTCAACTCTCAAGAGTGTTACAAGGATTGTTTTTGTAACACAACAATACACTCTCAATAGTGTGGATATTACAAATTAAGATCTATGATCTCTTTATCTCACTTAATAGCACTTAAAATATTTGAAGGTGTTTAAGTGTAGTGAGAATGAGATTTTATACTCTTTGTGTTAGGATATGAAGATTTAAACACAAATTTGAGTATTAATGAGGATTGATGATGTGAAGGTGTTTATGCACTACTAATTGCCTCAATATCAGATTTGATCAAAAAATTTCTTGTCCAATTTTGCAATTAAGAGGCCTATTTATAAGTTTCAAAGAGAAACTAGCCGTTTCTAGCCATTTTAGTGCAACTGTCATCTCAAACGGTCGACCGGTTCACAACGGATAAATCAAGCGGTCGACCGGTTCAGTTCGAAAGGCAATTTGTCTTCCAAGCGGTCGACCGGTTCACTTGGTAACCCAAGCGGTCGACCGGTTCATGCAGAAACCCTATTTTGACAAATTATCTTTTCTGAATTTCTTGAACCGATTGATTATGACTTAAACCTATAATCATCAGACCCTTTTAATGCATGCAATGTGAAGTGTGTGAGTTCATTTTAGTTTGTGCTATCAAGTTAGAAATTGAGATTTACATAAAGCACTAAAATGAAAAGCTTATTCTAAGTCTTCACTTGCTTGCATCTTGGACTTCCCGGAATGATTTCTTCGTGTAATCCATTATGCTTGTTGATGTATTCTTTGTATAATACATGTTTATAACTTAATCTCATCCAAGCATATTATTAGTCCATTTTCTTTATTGTTATCATCAAAATATATAAAGCATATAAGTATGACATAATATGTCAACAATAATAATAATAATAATATAAAAAATTATGATAATAATATTAATATTATTATTAATAGTAGTAGTAGTAGTAGTAGTCGTAGTAGTAGTAGTTGTTGTTATAACAATAATAATGATGATGATGATAATAACAGTAATAAAAATAAAAATTATGATGATAATAATTATAAAAATAGTATAAATAATAATAATAATAATAATAATAATAATAATAATATAATGACGGTGTGAGATCCAAATCAATGTTAATTTTTACAAGTAATGCATTTAAAAAAAATAATGTATTTATTTTTACCATATGGTGGTAGATCTTAGATTAATTTTTATTTGAGAGTACGATAAAAATTGATTTTTAAAATAATTTTTGTTAAATATATATATATATATATATTAGAAGTTATTTTTGAAACAATCTAAAAACATCTTTTTTTAAAAAAAAATTAAAATTTAATAACAAACTCCTCAAATCCTCAGCAAAAACATCAAAAATATTTTTGCTAACAAAAAAACAGGTTGCATTGTTGTGCACCACGTTATCAGTCAGGATCTAATAAGAAACCTATAGGTCCATTAATTAAGAGAAAAGAAATAGCGTTGGTAGAACTTTGTGGGATAATGTAATTTAGATATTTCTCTTATAGGGCTCCAACTTCTTGTCTTGAGGGACTAAGCTGCAATTATAGGAAATATATAAAGTAAAAAAAACTGTAGAAGCCAAAGCCGAGAGAACTTTTCTCATATCCTCGTCCTTCAACATCAAAGAGCGCTACTAGATCGAAGCCAGGATTTCCATTGGTGAGCCCTTCCTTTCTCTTTCATTTGCAATTACGAAATCCAGTTTCCTTTTTTTCTGACACTGATTTCCCTTCTAGAATTCACACACACACACACACACACATATATATTGTTCTTTTTCCTGCCAGTCATTGAAATTCCACTCCTGGTCAAGATATGTTTTTTGTGTCAATTGTAGAATTTGGATGAAAGTAATGAATCAGTGCCTTAGCATTAAAAACCCCATTTCACAATTTTCATTAACTCCTGTTTAGTTTGTTAAAGTTTTGATTTTTAACTTCTGGGTATATAAAATCATTGCTTTTTTTTATTATTATTATTGAGACCAGCATTGCTACTCGCTTGAATTGGATGATTTACTTTTTAAAAAATTGGGTTCTTTTAGTAGGGAGAGATAGTTAATGATGGATGGAGGAGTGCCAAATATAAAGAAATGGGTAGTCGTATATCCTGTTTACATTAACTCAAAGAAAACAATAGCTGAAGGGAGGCGGATTAGCGTGGAAAAGGGGTGTGAGAATCCCACTTGTATTGAGATTGGTGATTGCTGTAGCCATCTCAAACTTCCTTTTGCAATTGAGGTTTGTTTGAATCCACAATTTTGATTTTTTAGTTAGAGCTTGTGATTGCTGTATTTATATGTCTTATGATGATTTTTTGATATCATAGATTGATAAGGCATATCCTCGAGATTTCATGCAAGTAGGTAGAGTGAGGGTATTACTGAAAAGAGAAGATGGGAGTTTATGTAATCCTGCCATTCCTTCCAGTAAGCATCCTTTACCCTCTTTTCTGTCTATTTCCTTTTCATTAGTTACTTTTATCATTTTATTTTTTCTTAAATATGCGTAAACTGATGGATACACACACAGTTTTTTCCATGCTTAAATTTTAATTTTATTGGTATTGGACAAATGTAATTGTGCAATCTTTTGTTGCCTCTTCACCTAGTAACTTGAGATTTCAGGGTAAATGCTTTGACTTGGTATGGAACTGAGCCATCATGGTGCTGTGTTTAGTTCTTATTGATTCACAAGCTAGGACCATTTCCATAGTTATGATTAAGTGAAGCAGCTGTTTGGTTGGATACTCTGACAAGAAATGTGTGAAATCTTCGATCAAGTTATCAAATGCTAAACTCCTGCAAAAATATATAGAATAATCAAGCATCTTTGAAATGATAATATATATTTGAAAATATTTTATCATCTGCTTTCCTCCTGTAAGTGAGATAAACTTAGGAAATCTAGCTGACTTCCTTTTTCCTTTTCTCATTTTACCATCCAAAAGAACCCAAACTTGCTTCTTTTAACCTTGTAACTCTTCCACTTTCCTTCCACTTTCTTCAACCTGTACATACTAGTGAATTCCACAACACTCGTAAGAGTTTTTTTTTTTTTTTTAAAAAAAAAAAATATTTCCTGAATGACAGTATGTTTTTATTCTTCCCACTTGAAATAGATTGGCCCCTGCCCCTGCCCCTGCCCCTGCCCTGCAGACACATGTTTATTTTTGTTCTCTGATAATCCTAAAAGTGAAATATTTGCAATCAATTTCATTGTGGATAACATGTAGGTGACTCAGTGATCATTCAGCGGGCCTAATTTCCAAGGGGCAGTAATCATTGACATGAGTGTTGGTTCCTGTTAGTCTGCATATAAACCTTTCAAGCAGGGATATTGACACACAAAATTAACATCTAGTATTGCACGAAACTAGTTTCTACTAGGGATTCACTACCTTTTAAGCTGAATCAGCCTTTTCATATGTATTGTCGTAATTGATGATTTGGGAATACCTTTTCATGTTGCCAGTAGTTACCAGCATTTTTCATGAAATGCCAGCGGTACACTTGGTGATCTGGATTGTTTGATAATTGTTGCCTTTTAGTTTAGTTGAGAAATTTGAGAGCTGTTTCTAATCACGCCTGATATGCCATGGCACTGTACTTCACTGACCTGGAGGAATGAAAGGGGGAAATAGAAGAAAAATAATTTTTTTTTGCATTTTTGTTGCATCTATCACGAAAGTAAAGCATCAGGGGAAAGAACTAATAAAAATCAGTTCAAAGTTGAGTGGGCTGATGTCACTTGTATGAGTATCTGCCCAATTGTTCATATGTGATGGATTTGAAAAACTTCAACTTTATTGCAGGAAAACAGCTTATGCTCCATGTTGCAGAATTGGTACCTAGACATCCTGGGAGGACCAAGAAGCAGGAGCCGGTATCCACATCAAATGCTGCAACATCCAAGTCTGGGAAGGGTGGGAAGAAGAAAAGATAGTCTCTTCATGAGAGAGTATCAGGTTTGATTTGCAACTAGCTGGTCGAAACTTGACTCTTTTTTTTATCATGAAGAAATTTGGATGAGAAGTGGCTCCTTATCTCATCAATCAATGAATGCTAAAATTCCATAATCTTGCTTTATCAAAAAAATTTGTTCTTGTACCCCTTGTATTCATGCCTTTCTACAAAGTGAATTTGCATGCATGTCTTTTCACGAAGTGAAAATTGAAACCTCAATTCAAGTAATATGGTGTGTCTTTCTTTATTTGTAGCATCTTTGCATCAGTACATGCATCTTGGAGTTGCTGGTTTCATCATCTTGCTTAACATTAAGAAATATCATCTAGTGTCCACTCAAAAAACTTTCATAGAACGTATTGCTGACATTCTTGGTCCTTAACTCTCCTGCAATTATTGATGCGAAAATGTATGATCAACTCGATGGGTTTAACCTGACTTGAATGATCAATTGTTTTGGGTTTAACATGGCTATTTTAGCTTTTAATATGGCACACTGTATTCTTTTTTTAGCTGAAGTTGACCTGCTAATAACTAAAGGACCATGGATATACCATGTTTAATTTGCTGCACATAGACACGAACTGCTTTGAGTCGTTAGTTTGGTGCCATGTTCTAGTTCTAGTTGTGTTATCATGCTGGGCCTATCATCTCCATTCCTTTGGAATGTGGAAATATGCATTAACTGAGCTTGTTTATTGCAGGAAAATAGTTGCTCGTAATCGGTGAACGAGGAATACAGAGCATGGAACCTTCTCAACACTCTTACTAATCTGGTGTGAGTGTCAGCTCTTTGATGCCAAGATACTCAGATATCACTGAAATGTCTAGGTACACCACTTGGCAACTGAGGGTGCATGGAACATTGTGTTTTTTTTTCTCTCGTTTCTTGCTCTTTTTTGCTTTTGGATTATATCAAATTTGATACTAAAATTTTATGCAATCAGAGAGCAGCATGCATAAGAGACGATATTCCAACCGACTGATCCATCAAGTAGTGCTAATTTAGTTGCAGCTGTCTTCGTTTTCTTATTTTTCCTCTCTGCTGCTTGTCCAGTAGTAAAATATTCGAAATCATGACAGAAATGGACGTCGTCTCTTATTGTAGTTTTATTGGTGCAGTAGAATGGGTTATGGTTTATGATGCGTTCTGTCATATGACCAAGATGATATCCTTCTTTGGCTAACCCTTTATAGAGTGGGGCTTGGGATGAATGATCGTTTGATAGGGAGATGCGCTTCTGGTGTTGTTTTCTTGATGGGTTAGCCTTTGTCAATTTCACTTCTTTGTTTACACTAGATAGGTGGCACGAGGTAAGGGCTAAATCTTTAAATTTTTGATCAACTTTTTAAAATATAGCTAGAAGAAAATAGTATTCTTAAAGGTAATCTGGGATTGTGAATTTAATAATATGATTATAAAAAAGAGTTAATGAAAAAAAATGACTATTTGTTAAAAATAAACAGAGAATACTTACAATTGAAGGTTAAATAAAGTAAATGAGATTCAAAATATCCCATAACATACCTACCCCGTAAGGTCAAAAGCAATGACAAGGATTTACTCTAAGAAGCTGTTTGGCGTGATGTTTCACTCGCCGCGTTGCAACTTTTCAATTTTTTTTCATTTTAAATGAATATGGTTTGGTGTTTTTAGATCATTTTGATGTGCTGATGTCAAAAATGATTTTTAAAAAATAAAAAAAATATTATTTTGAAGTATTTCAGCACGAAAAGCACTTTGAAAAGTTATCATGACAGCTCTCTCAAATAGGCTCTAAAGGAGTATGAGATGATCATAAAGATAAAATTACCATAAATAAATGACACTAATATTTCAATTACAACAACTAATTAGGTTTAGCGAATTTGGATCTCAATATAGCTCACTAATAATATAATTAGTTTCTCAAATTTGGACAACTAATCAATTTTGAGAATTGTTGATATCAGTAAGCTCATTAACTAATCAAGTTTTTTAGTATTGTCGATTGTCCTCTTTGTAAATGTCAATGCCAATTTACCATTTGATGTCATAACTAGAAATAACTAATCACTCAAGTAAATATTTATATCAATGTAGATATCATTAGCTTCTGAATAACCTTTTGGGAAGGGTTTTTCAAATTTTTTGAAGAAAACTTAAAATAAACCTTACCCTCCCCCTCTCTCTCTAACTAATGTTATAAGTGAATAATTACATGTGTTGTAGCTGGAGCGTTGTTATCTTGGTTTATTATCATTTTACCCCTACTTAGTTTCGCCCTAAAGTTTATTTATTGCAATTACCCCCAAACTATCATTTTATCTAGAGATCATCTCGAGCTAAGATTGCCATGAAACTTATCTAAGACAAAACAATATGTTAAGACATTCATCGTAAAATTTTAGCTTGATCAAACGATTGAATTTAAAGATATGCTTAATACCGTAAAATTAGACAACTAATCATTTATGTAAAAAATACAAACTTTTTCATAATACTTAAATCATTATGAAATATTCATATTAATTTATCATTATTAAATTAAAATACCATATTTATCACTGATTCATCAAATTTATTGTTGTTATGGTTAAGGTTACATTATTAAAGATACTGCCTAAATATTCTCAAAAGTAAAGGCAAACAAAAAATCAAGAAAAAAACAAAAAAAAGAAAAAAACAAACAATTTTTTTTTTTGAATTGATTGATTAGAAAACTATAAATTATGATCCGGTGGAGTTTCAGTTTAAAATATTGTGTCATCATGTACACGTGTCTAACCATCTAGAAAAGGATGTCATGTAGCAACTGCAGCGGTAGAGGCATTTGGAGAACTAAAAAATAAAAATGAATTTTTTAGCTTGTTTGTGTAATTTTGGACACTCCAGCGGGAGTGTTAAAAGTGAAGGTAAAAATACCTTCCCCTGCATGAGCTGCTATTTGTAGCAGCTCATGCGGGGAAGGCAAAATGGCCACGTCATCATATATATATATATATTAGAAAATAATGTAACTGTATCAAAAATATTTATTTTTGTTTTTATTTAAAAATACCTCAACAAGAGTAAAAAAATATATACAAAATTAATAATTATATTGTTGGAGGGTTTTTTAAAAATAATTATTTAATTATATAATCTATTCCTATTAATTATATAATTAATTGCATAATTAAACTACATATAAAATAATTGCACTATATTTAAAATAATATATAAAAAAATAGCTCTCCAAAATGACTTTTATCATTGGAGCACATATCAACAAAAAAAGCTATATATATACTATTCAAAGAGCTATTTTAAAGATTTGGCTCTCCAAAATGGTTTTTGCTATTAAAATTGCTTTAACATTGTTTAAAAAACATAGTCTTCAACTTAGTGACACGTGTATTTCATGCTCCAACCATTTTTTATTTTTAAATAATATTTGATATTTAATAAAAGACTAAATCGCCTATTGTTCAACATGAATATAACTAAAAAAGTTCGCAATAAAAACTCAAAAACACCCCGGAACACCCTTTCAAAAAATCTTGTTTCAAGGGTACTTTAGTAATTTTACTTTACATTAAGAGGTAAAAACTTGAAAAACTCTCTAGCTCATAGTTAAATAAATCTTATTTTTATGGTAATTTTATTATCTTACTACGCTTCAAAATATAATAAACCCGACATGTCTCTAATTAATTTGATAATGACCAATAAACCTTGTTAAAACACCTGATTACCCCCTGATAAAATGAGTACATTGGTTTCTGTTAAAAGAGAAAATTTGAATCCAATTGAATTATTAATTTAAAAAAAAATAAGAAAAATGTTAACTTGAATTAATTTTGTAACTAATAGTAACGAGGTGAAAAGAATCAGCAACGAATTGTTCATGTATTTATGTTCATCAAAAAGTAGACAGAAACTCCTCTTGGTCTTTAATTTTCTTTCTTTCACTCTTTCTCTGTTTATATATATACATAAACAAGAGTTGATTTAATACACTATAGACCTATTTGGGAGAGCTGATATGATAGCTTTTCAAAGTGCTTTTCGTGCTGAAATACATCAAAATGATATTTTTTTATTTTTTTAAAAATTATTTTTGACATCAGCACATCAAAATAATTTAAAAATACCAAACCATATTCATTTAAAATAATTTTTTTTTTTATCAAAAACTGTAACACGACGAGTGAAACGCCATGCCAAACAGTTTCTATGTGTCTATGTGTGATTTAGTGTATTTTGCCAAACAATAATGCCATTTATATTCACGTGAGAATCAAGAAAGCTTCAATATTTTGTACGTCTTAATTAGACGAGGACTTCTCAAAAATCTTTTAGGAAGTCTAGTCCATGTTTCCTTCAACATTCCATACCTCTTATGCCGATCTCAAGTGAAAGATGTGTTTGGAAGTGTGATTGGATTTGTTTTTTAAAGTTTTTTTTTTTTTCAGAAATATATTAAAATAATATTTTTTATTTTTTAAAATTATTTTTGACATGAAAATGATCTAAAAATACCGATTTTTTTTTAATTTAAAGTAAAAATTAAAATATTTTTTTTTTTTCAAAAATATTTTTAAATTACAGTATCAAACACACTATTTGCTAACAATGTATTTTGCCGATGTAGAACTGATATTGTGAATGCCCTAAACTCAAAGGCTCCATCTCACAACTTTTCCAGGGATTATGATCATTTACATGTCCACGCTAATGCTGATTGCTTGCCACTGGCTTGTTCATTGTTGGTGAACCTGATGTAGTTGAGAATCTCCAATGTATCATTAAAACCTGTTGAAGTCTTGGAAGAAGATGGATATCCAAAGTTAATAAATTCCCATTTGCTATGATGTTTCTTGAGAATAAACGTACATCTCCTGACTAGTTTCCCTTCCAAAATTTTAGAATTATCCGTTGATGATTCTCATGATGAAGTGAAAAAATGCAGTGAAATAAAAGGAGTAACTATCCATGATCATGTGTGGCACCTGCAAAACTAGAGACCCGAAGCGTCCATTTTCAGGTTTGGTTTATTTATTAATCACATCATCTTCAACCTCAATGCTGCCCAGCTAGGTAATGAAATCTCAAATGACCTCGGTTCCTCTTTACTCAGATAATCAGATATCAGCAACAACAAAAAAAAACCCATTAACTTCTTGGAACTTGAAACGAGTCTCCATGGTTGAGCAGATGCATTGAGATTAAAATCCCATGAATTCTGTTTGTGAACTGAGACAGTTTTATTCCCAGGAATTGGGACAATAAATTTACATATTAAACAGCAAAAAAAGTAGTTAATCACAAGCATTGCTAGCCTCCACGTAGTGTCGTCAATAGAAGGAAATGCTATACACCAGCTTCCTCCGGTGCTTTGCCTCAAATGCGGCGATAATCTCATCAATGGAATCCTCCCATGATTCAACTGCCTCAATCTATATATAACAATCATCCATTCAAAATCTATTCACATAGAGAACTGAACAATAGATGGTATATTAAATGCAAAATAGGATTTCTACCTTTTGGCAGAGTTCCAAAGTGAGCTGACCTCCTACAGCTGCCTCCTCATGATTATCTTTTACTTCTAAGTTAATCACCAGCACACTTTTCAAAAGAACATGATCACGGTTATGGAGATCTGCACATTTCCAAAGCAGTGATCAAAAAATTGTATGAAGAGATTTTGATGTGGGCAAACACTATCTATATGCACAGCATTACAACCCGAATGCATCTGCCTACATTGTGCATCAGGGAGATCTTCAGGGTGCAGATATTAAATCAAATTATAATTAAATTCAGCACTCCACAACTTATGTTAATGATTTTTATGCAAGCTTAACTCCATGAATAAACTCGCACTTCAAGTAAATTCATATGTTGAACAAATCTAGTCAATAGAAAGTACTTGTAAACAACTCCACAAGGTAATCTAGAAGTTACTTGGAAACTTTATGGACTAAACTCTTCTTTTTCAGTTTCAGTTTCCTTAACATTTCTGATCATGTGTTCTTGTATATTCAAGAGACTCTTCATTCCCTCACAAACCAGTCTATTGCATCCATTTGAGCGTGTGTTAGACAGCTCGTCAATATCTATCCATCCAGACACCATTGCACCACCTAATTCCTTATCATAAGACCCATTGGAGCTCGGGCTTATAACAGCGGTAAGCCTTCCTTTCCCCTTAATCTTCCCATCTCAATTGTCAGCATGATTTGATCCCAGGTTATTTGTTATGATACCAAGAGACCCTTCTGCTAAGCTAGCTAGCACCCACCCAATTAGTGCCTATATATTTTCTCTTTCCATACGACATGTAATAGATATCAACATACTTATTTAAATGGATGCACCTTGAACTTGTGATAAATGCATTGCCTTCCAATTACCAAATCAGTTTCCAACCAGGAGAACAAATGTAGATCCAGCTTTTTAAGTTGATTGCAGAGCTTCATAATTTTTTATACTCGTATCAAAGACATGATTATGAGATGGATCAAATTAACACAAATGTTATCAAAACTTTGAAACAATGGGACTGGGACAACAATTGCTATAGTTCATAAATCTTATAGTACAAGAAAAAGGGAAAGCTGAACATTGTGACTTAGCTATAACACCCTGGACCTTCATTCAGGTATTTTTAATAGTATAAGCTATTTCTTTAAACTAGTCTGGTGAGCTTGCTCGAACTATTTCCTTTTTATTGTATCTTTGGGAGTGATCATCATTCGTTCTTTATCCTTTAGCCTCATATTGAGATTTCCATAAAACCCATCAACATGACATCCTTCTACAAAGTCCTATGAAATCTTAGCCATTCACTGTTGACATAGCTTAGAAGAGACCATCCATGTAAAGACATATTTTACATTACAGACCGAGGGGTGTGGGAAGACATGCCTAGAACAGCGAATGTCACCCTATTTCCATTGTTCTTCCCAAGTACCCACAGAAAAATCCAACATTACCGTTTTGGTAGCTCAAAACATACTGGCCAGTGCAAACAATAAGAAAGCCTGAAAGGTTCCCCATGGCATGAGTTCTAGATAGAAAGTAAAAAAGGACAGATAAGAACATGAAAAGGCTGGCTATATTCTATTTCTCCCTCGTGCTCCAAGTTATAAAGGGAACAGAGGCGCTCAGATATTAATCATGCTAAAACATGCAATCCTAAAAATTCTAAAAGAAACTTAAAAGGGAAAAAGGTTTTAGACCTTGTTTGGAAGTGCCTTTGAAAAAAAATGAAAATTTTTATTTTTATTTTTTACTTGAAATAATAAAAAAAAAAATTGGTGTTTTTAGATTGTTTTGATGTTCTAAAGTCAAAAATATTTTTTTAAAAAATAAAAAAAACATTATTTCGATACATTTTGAATGAAAAACACTTAAAAAAAAACATTTACCACACTCCTAAACAACCCCTTAATCAGTAAGAATCTGATAAATCCAGAAGGACAACTAGACCCCCAAAAACCTAATAGTAATTAGGCCGCAGATTGGTTTCATCTAATGTTAGCTATAGAGGTAATCTCAATTTAAATTACCAAAACAACCTAGATACCTTAAAAACCCCAAACTTAAAGCAGTATTTGTTACAACTCTCAACCTAGATAGGAAGAACACTCTTCTTTAAGTTGGTTAACTTATCATGATCTATTGGAATAGCAAACAGTTTTGTCCACCTGTTCTTCCCATGTTCTTCTACATAAACACGCCACATATTAGATTTCATTTAGTTACATTGAAATCTTTAGATTGAACTTCCACTAATGAGGAGCTTCTTAACAAAGCAGCAAGGAGCAGTGCACCATAAAAAATAGGCTCAAATTCATCTTCACTGTTCTTGACCCCATTAAATAATTCCCTAAAGACATTCTATCAAGAGTTAATGAGCATTATAAATAAGTAACAAGACTGAGCTAACAACCTCAAAGAGTAACACTTTTAAGATGTCAACCTATTTGATTTAGCTAAAGAAGTTACCTCTACCATTCCACCATCAAGATTAGTATCCAGACATTACTTCCTTTTCTTTTCGTGTTTTTGTTTTGAAAAAAAGATTTAGACATTAATTACTAAATAACGGAGAATCCCAATCTAAAGGCTCTTTTCATCAATGGCTAAAAGTGAGTTTTTTATACAAGCATATGAACAGAGTAACTGCAAAACTCATTATTACCTAAATATCCAAGGGAACAAAAATTGCAAAATGAAAGATACATCTTTACCTTCAAGAACCATATCAAAGACCTTTTCTTCAAAAGTTAACACCACAGTAAAGGAACCATCAGCAGCATTGTCTTGCCAGCGTTGAGGTGCCAGTTTCACACCTGAATTTCTTTTAAGCATGGGCAATATCCCATTTCGCTTGTAGCTGAAACTCTTGTCAAGGTTTCAAATTTTTCTTTAAAATCACATACATAGTTAACATAAGCTTTTCCTTTCACATTTATGAAGCGAAATCAATATATATAAATGAAACCCCATAATCAAAATTCAAATTCCTTTCAATTTTTCAATAAAACACACGCCGGTTCCATCATCAAATGCAACCATATCAAGCTATTTTCTTCAAATCCGTTTTCTGGGTTTTTAAGTAATTCCCAAAATAACTTAACAAAAATAAAAATAAAACCCCAACTTCGCACCAATTAATATTTAATAGAATACCATAAACCCAATTACCCCCCCCTCCCCCCCCAAAAAAAAAAGAAAAAAAAAGGGAAAGGAAAGGAGATTCTCTCAGCAACCAAACGCCCTCGGTTATAGAAAATGAAGAGTAGAGAGGGAGGAGGATACAGTTCAGGGTCTTTGCGCCTGAGATCATCGAACATTTGCTTATAAGGGGTGCCAAAGTCGTAAACGTTTGGTTCTCTAAGGGAAGGTCCAGGCAGCTTAACGTGAGCTCCAGTTCCATAAGAGGAGACGTCAAATCCGTGCCTCTAAGCAGAGAATGAGCCTCCATGCTTCTGTTCTGATTGGACGAACATACCATGGCGTACCGGTATTTCATGGTCTGCTAATTGGTGGCAGAGCGGTAAAACGCCGGTGCTAAACACTCGGTGGGTTTTAGAGGCCGTAGCAGATTGTTAATCACCAGCACTGTACACACTCGGTAGTGGTTTTATTAACGGAAGAAACTACTGATGTTTTCTTTTGTTCTCAATTTAGTCCTTACTCAACATACCTATTCTTAATTACACCCAAACTTGGAAAGTTAATAAAAGAGATCCCAAGATTTCCCATATTTTCTCAATGGGTCATGTTGAGAAA